>OY740781.1:119996658-120505745 GCA_963514005.1 Raja brachyura
GAGGAAGTTGAGAATTTGATTACATAGGGATGAGCAGAGACCCAGATCTCTTAAGTATGATGATAAGTTTGTTAGGGATGGCAGTGTTGAGTACCAAGCGGTAGTTGATGAACAACTGCCTGACGTACTGCATCAAGAAACCTATTGAGTTGGTGCCTTGATGATTTCATTTGATTGTGCTATGGGCTATAACATTTTGTAGGTACATTCCTTGTGGAATCTCAGCCAGTTGGCCAACCAAAAGTTAAACTCAATTCCTTTGTTGTTCAGGTTAATCTTAAAACCATAATCCAATGCTGCTGTGGAGGATAGTGTGGCTGGAATATAGTCAGAGTGTCAGTAATTGTTTCAATAATTTGCAGAGGCAGATTTGCGCAGCAGTAGTGTTGCTGCCCTACAGTGCCCACGGCCCAGGTTTGATACTGACTACGGGTGCTGCCTGAACGGGGTTTGTACTTTCTCCCTGTGACCACATGGGTTTTCTAGGGATACTCTGGTTTCCTCCCACATTTTAAAGACGAGCAGGTTTGTAGGTTAATTGGTTTCCTTAAATTGTCCGTAGTGTGTAGGATAGAACTTGTGTACAGGTGATCGTTGGTTGGCACGGACTCTGTGGGCTTGTTTCCAGCTCTATAATTAAACTATATAAATTTCTATACACAAAGTGTGAAATTGACTTTGGCATGTATGAACATAGCTTCTCTTGTCTTATTTCTAAGTGTTGTTTGGTATATTTGTGCTCATATGGGGCTCCATGTAAATTAATTTAAGACTGAATACAATAATTTCAGATAGGCCACATTTTTTAAGATCTATTATTTCGACAAGCAGAGAATGGAATGAATAGTGAGGTATGGTAGTTTCCCAGCTAGCTTTAAAGAATAAACAAACCACATAGAAACATAGAATATAGGTGCAGGAGTAGGCCATTCGGCCCTTCGAGCCAGCATGGCCATTCTATATGGCAGATCATCCAAAATCGGTAGCCTGTTTCTGTCTTCTCACCACACCCCATGATTCCGCGAGCACCAAGACCCGTACCTAAAGGGCCTGTACCACCAGCATGCGACTGCATGCGGTTAGCGTGACCTAATGTGGTCGCTTGAGCCGTACGGCCTCGCAGGGCCGGTCCCAATTCAAACCGCGGAGGCGTATGGAGTTTGCGGGGCTGGTCCCGACATCATACTCACCAATCAGTTGGGCAGGAGGCGGACCGACTGAATTTGGACGTCGCACAGCGTCGGGCGGTGATGACATCACGCAACGGCACGCCGGGTGGTGATGTCTTCGCGCAACGCTAGGCGTACGCCGTCAAGACGCTGCGTACGACGTCGAGAAGCTGCGTACGTCCTCAATACGGCTGTGGGCCAACAGGCCGTTGGCGCGCGGGATTTTTGGACAGTGTCCATTTTTCGGAGCCCCACGAGATGTTGGGACCAGCCCCGCACAACTCCATACGGCTCCGGCGATCGAAGTGGAATCGGCCCCGCGCGGCCGTACGGCTCAAGCTACCATGTTAGGTCGCGCTAGCCGCATGCAGTCGCATGCTGGTGGGACAGACCCTTAACTCTCTTGAAAACATCCAGTGAAATGGCCTCCACTGCCTTCTGTGGCAGAGAATTACACAGATTCACAACTCTCAGGGTGAAAATGGTTTTCCTCATCTCAGGCCTACCCCTTATTCTTAAACGGTGCCCCCTGGTTCTGGACTTAGCCAACATGGGGAACCTTTTTCCTGCATCTAGCCTGTCCAATCCCTTAAAATTTTATGATTCCATAAGATCCACTCTCATTCTTCTAAATTCCAGTGAATATAAGCCCAGTCGATCCATTCTTTCATTATATATCAGTCCCACCATCCCAGGAATTAACCTGGTGAACCTATGCTGCATTCCCTCAATAGCAAGTATGTCCTTCCTCAAATTAGGGGACCAAAACTGCACACAATACTCCAGGTGTGGTCTCACCAGGGCCCTGTACAACTGCCGTAGGACCTCCTTTCTCTTATACTCAAATCCTCTTACTATAATTTTGTCTGCATCTTATGCAGATAGTAGGGGGCTGCTTATGAAAAAAGATTGGTCAACCAACTTAGTTTGATAACTCTGAAAATAAAAATAGAATCAATAATTTCCTCAACTTATTTTCATCACAGAGCTTACAGCCATCTTTAAGATCCCGTATCTTTCCATTTTTTTCCGATCATTTAAAAAAAAACTTATGCTGCAGGAAATTTTAGCTGATAACTATTTCTTGTGAAATTGCAAACTTCCTCATTCAAACATTCAAATTCCTCATTCAAATGCTCCATTACCACATTTTTTTAAATGTGGTAAAGGAACATTTCCTGTGAAGGCATACTTCCCTCTTTTAAAATAAAAGGCTCTGTGCATTGATTGCCTAATGCTTTTCTATAATGTACTTGAAATCAGTACTGAGATGACATTGAAGAACTGTTACCTGTGGTTGGTGTCTCATAGCAAATCCCCACATATCCGCAAAAAGCCTTATTCCATGTAGATCTCCTTGGGTTATCTAATTTTATCTATCTCGTAACCTAATTACCACTTTAAAAAATATATTTCAATCCTTGATATATGAAAAATATTTCTTCTAGCTCCCTTAACAACCCTAATGCTAACTGATTGCTGTGATATGACAAGTCATACGACTTGCTTAGTTTTCTCTTTCAAAGGATCATGACTTCTACTTTATCTTTTTGCATGGTGGGTAAAGACTGAATGGTTAGAAGGGGAGCAAGATGTTTGAATATAATGTAGAAGGAAATAACATTATGAAAGTATTGGAGTATTGTGGGGTACATTCCTACACCAGCTATAATACGATACGATCCGATATGATACGATATAACTTTATTTATCCCAGGAGGGAAATTGATCTACCAACAGGCATAAAACACAAAATACATGAAACATGAAATTAGAATGACGAGTGGAAAGATTTGGGGGATGTGCAAATATTGGGGAGGGGGGTCGGTCTACTCCACGACACAAGAGGGAGGAGTAGTAAAGTTTGATAACCACGGGGAAGAAAGATCTCCTGTGGCGTTCTGTCCTGCATCGTGGTGGAACCAGTCTGTTGCTGAAGGTACTCCTCAGGTTGACCAGTGTGTCATGGAGGGGGTGAGCTGTATTGTCCAGGATGCTCGCAGTTTGAGGAGAATCCTCCCCTTCCAAGACCACCTCCCATGATACCGACTCCGCCCCCAGGATTGAGTCGGCTTTCTTGATGAGTTTGTTAATCCTATTAGCGTCCGCGACCTTCGCCCTGCTGCCCCAGAACAGGACAGCAAAGAAGATGGCACTGGCTACCACTGATTGGTAGAACATCTGCAGCATCTTACTTCAGACATTGGAGGAGTGAAGCCTTCTCAAAAAGTACAGCCAGCTCTGTCCCTTCTTGTACAGGGTCTCAGCACTCCTGCACCAGTCCAGTTTACTATCCAGGTACACTCCAAGGTACTTTTACTCCCTGGTAAACTGCACATCCACACCATTGATGGAGGCAGGAGACAGTGGTGTTCCTCTCCTCCTAAAGTCCACATTAGTCTTGTCTGTGGTGATTGTCCACCACTAACTCCTTAGTCTTGTCTGTGGTCTGTGGCTGTAGGTGATTCAGCCCACACCACTCAACAAAGTTGTTGACTACACCTCTGTATTCAGCTTCCTTCCCATCACTGATGCAGCCCACAATTGTGGAGTCATCTGAAAACTTCTGCAGGTGGCAGGAGTCCGAGTTATATCTGAAGATGTAGATGGTGAACAGGAAGGGATGGAGGACCATCCCCTGTGGGACCCCTGTGTTGCTGACTACCATGTCCGAGAACAGCTCTGTAGCCTGAGTCTGTGGTCGTCCAGTCAGGTAGTCAGTGACACAGGATGACTTAAGGCTTTTTTCTCTCATTGGCACATTGTTATGAAAACAACAGAATTCAAATATTCGCAAACAAAAATTTTGATTAACATTAAATCACCAGCAAAGTCTTTCACAATTGTGTGTGGCTTATAGCAGGTAACAGATCAAACTCATCAATTACCAGCAATTGTGGTGCTTTAAATCATTTGGTTACTGCACTGATGCCCTTTGAATATTATAATGACTACCCATGCATAATTATTTATTATGGCCTTGTCCTGAATCACTTCATTCAAATAAAATGTAAAATTGTTCACAGAGAAAGTGGTTTTAAAATTCTCAGTGACTAGTCTTGATATGAAGCACATTGGAGTGATTTGTGAAACTACCACTTGCCGGTATAAAGCATTACAAGACTCATGAGTGAAATCTTCAAAAAAGATTACTTTTAATTAAAGTTTACTTTTAAAAGACAAGACTTTTGTTCACAGCATCTCGAGTGCCAGTTTTGGCCTGATGTCCATAACCTGGGTATGCTAAACATATCAACAAAAGTCTGTTGCTGTTTCTCTTTCATTTCTCTTTCATTTGTTGTTTCTGGAGAACACATTTCTATTCTCCAGATTTGTTGCCACTGATTCCAAATGACATAGGAAAAGGATACTAAAAATGATAGTGACATAAGACCTGAAGGGATATACTATTGTGTGACCAGTTTTCCCATTAATAAAGATCTCTTTATTAACATAACTTGAGCCCCCCAGTAATTTTGCAGTAAATATATTAATTTATGAGAATTAGCTATCTTTGTTCTGAAGCCTTTTCAGAAGTAAACAAAGACTTGCCTAGTCTCTGAATACAGGTTTGTAATGTATGCCTTGGAAATACTTTCTGCGGAAGATTCATTAAAAAAGTGTTTTTAATGTGTGCATTCATATTATAATATTAGCAGACACAAGAGGCCATTACAATGACATATTAAGGACAAAACATTATTCCTGTCATTGATGGAGTAAGTTTATCAAAAAAACATAATTTCATAGGAATTACATAATGCAGAATACATTCTCCATCAATATGCGCAAGGAAGATTCTGATAAAAGTAAGAGCTGATTGTTTAGCTGTTTTACTTTCTATATCTTTAGTTCTTAAAATATCCAGTTTCATTTAAAAACTGAAATGAACAGTTCCTTTGTGCTCAACATATTGATGAACACTGAGAATGATTTTTCTATCAAGATCTTAACAATCCTAACTTACCTGATGTGTCGAGCTGATGAAAGGTAATACAGATATATTGATTTTTAAATTTGCAAGGTGCTATATTTGATTAAATTTGTTACTAAAAACAGTAGGTCGAGCACATTTTGAAACATTAATTCTAATATGTAAACTTTGGACGATGATATCCTTATGAAGGAAATGGTATTACCAGGAAATGTATTTACTTTATGATCTCATTTCTGGTAAACAAAAAAGTTATTTTCGCTTGAGCAGCTTGTTTCAGAAATGCTCCTTTAGGACCCAGTGGGCCAATGTTTAGCATTTAGCAAGTATTCACCATAGGTTTCAGGGCCTTGATGTTCTAATTGAAGTTTAGGCAGGATGTATCAAAGCTGGAAAGGCTCTTCAGTGCCAGCAACTAATGCATGGTGGAACCACTTTGAGTTGCATGGTGTGAATGCAGAGCCTTTGATTCCGGATGCAAATCCTGAGAGAGGGCAGTGAATGATACATTTTTCAACAAATGATCTGCAAGGTTACAAATGCCAGTACAGGTACGTACAAGTAAGCAAGTTGTTGCAGACATCTGTTTGGATGGGAGGCAGTGGTCTTCACCAGCCTGCAGCAAGTCTGCTGGAGTGTCAGCAGATGCAGTTGAGAGTGGCAGAACAGTTTTGGTCTCACATTTGATGCCTGAGGGGCTTAAACACCAAAGGTAGAGCAGGGAAGGACACAGCTGTGCTCCTGAACTGGCCTCAGGCACAAATAAAGAGATCTAATGTATTTTGACTCTATTGTGAGGGGAGCTAGGGGAAGATGAGCCACTTCAGAGCGAAGTTAACACAACAACATCTGCCACAAAGTTTCAAGGGGAGCGGCTGGGGAGGAGCAGGTAGCTGAGGTAGTCTCTGAGAAAACAGTCTTTATTTAGATAAAGATCTGTGTCTTGTTAATGTATACTGCAAAGCCCTGTATTGTTGTTTTTATGGCTTTATTTTTTGAGTATAGGAACTACAGGAACATTTGATGTGTAAATAAAATAGGAACATTTTGTGTAAATGGTTTTACATATTGTGGTTTTTTTTTCAAAGTAAGAATAACAGGGCTCTGAAAATGTCCTTCAGAACTTTTAAGTTATGAATTATTTAATTTGAAAGTCAGCTATTATTTGACCTTTGATTATTTTATTTCTCTCTGGAAGATTTATATAGAATGTGATTTACATATTTTCTTCCAGAAATATTTCAAAGGACAGCCGGTTAGACTATATTAGGCCTGTCAAAAAGTTTTTGACTTCTTTTTATTGTCATTGTGCCATATTTGATGTCCAAATATGTCCAAAACAAGTTGAATTAAACAGAATCCTCATTCTGTGATGACAGCGAACTAAATGGACATTGTGCTGGAAATGTCACATCTAAAAAGTTATTTGTAATATTAGAAAATTGGGAGGTATCCAAGGAAACTCACTTCAATGGAACTTACTGTTTTCTGATAAAAGTAGCCTTTAACTGGTCTTTTCAAAGCCTCTGGTGCTGCTGATTTATGAATGAGACTGTGAATGTCTCTTTTCTGAGTCCGAACAAAAGCTTGCTGAAACCTATATTCAAAGAAAGAAGTCGGAAGTGGAACACCTGCTAGCTATGCATGGACCATTCCATGTCTAGGAGGCTACTCAAGGTAGCTAGAAATCGTGGATGCATTGGTGATCATTTTCCAATGTTCTATAGATTCTGGGTCAGTTCCTGTGGATTGGAGGGTAGCTAATGTTACCCCACTTTTCAAGAAAGGAGGGAGAGAGAAAGCAGAGCATTATAGACCAGTTAGCCTGACATCAGTGGTGGTGAAAATGCTGGAGTCGATTATCAAAGGTGTAATAGCGGCGCATTAGGATTGCAGTTACAGGATCGGTCCAAGTCAGCATGGATTTACGAAGGGGTAATCATGCTTGACAAATCTTCTCGAATTTTTTGAGGATGTAACAAGTAAATTGGACAAGGGAGAGCCTGTGGATGCAGTGTACCTAGACTTTCAGAAAGCCTTTCGATAAGGTTCCACACAGGAGATTAATGGGCAAAATTAGAGCACATGGTATTGGCGGTAGGGTTTTGACATGGATAGAAAATTGGTTGGCAGACAGGAAACAAAGTGTAGGGATTAACGGGTCCCTTTCAGAATGTCAGGTAGTGACTGGTGGGGTGCCGCAAGGCTCGGTGCTGGGACTGCAGCTATTTACAATATGTATTAATGATTTAGATCAAGGGTTTCCAGCCTGAGATAAATTTACCACCAGGGAGCAAATTTCGCCTACCCAGAGGGTAAATTTGTTGATTCTGGTTTTGTACATATTTTTTCTCATTGACTGACTGTGTTTTGTTCTGGTATACGGGTATCTGTTCATCATTTGTTGTTCATAAATAAGTGAAATAACATTGTTATGTGCTATTAAAGTTGCCATGGGTAGATGGGACGAAAAAGGTTGGGGAACCCCTGATTTAGACAATAGGTGCAAGAGTAGGCCATTCGGCCCTTCAAGCGAGCACAGCCATTCAATGTGATCATGGCTGATCATCCCTAATTAGTACCCCGTTCCTGCCTTCTCCCCATATCCCCTGACTCCGCTATCTTTAAGAGCCCTATCTGGCTCTCTCTTGAAAGCATCCAGAGAACCTGCCTTCACTGCCCTCATTTAGATGAAGGAATTAAAAGGAACATTAACAAATTTGCAGATGGCACAAAGCTGGGTGGCAATGTGAATTGTGAAGAGGATGCAGAGTGATTGGACAGGTTGGGAAAGTAGGCAGATGCATGGCAGATGCAGTATAATGTGGATAAATGTGAGGTTACCCACTTTGGAGGCAAGAACGGGAAGGCAGATTATTATCTGAATGATGTCAGGTTTGGAAAAGATGAAGTACAATGAGACCTGGATATCCTTGTACATCAGTTACTGAAAGTAAGCTTACAGGTTCAGCAGGCAATGTAGAAAGCTAATGGCATGTTGCCTTCATTACGAGAGTATAGGAGCACACCTGGAGTATTGTGTGCTGTTTTGGGCTCCTAATTTGAGGAAGGACATTCTTGCTATTGAGGGAGTGCAGTGTTGGTTCACGAGGTTAATTTCTGGGATGGCGGGACTGTCATATGATGAAAGAATGGAGTGACTGGGCTTTTATTCACTGGAATTTAGAAAAATGAGAGGGGATCTTATTGACACATAAAAAATTAGTAAGACTGGTCGGAGAACTGGGAAGGGGGAGGGATGGAGAGAGGGAAAGCAAGGTTAACTTGGTTAGAGAAGTCAATGTTCATACATTTTGGTTTAAACCTGCATCTGCTGTTCCTCCCTACACTTCTTCCCATTGCTCAGCTTCCTGTTTTATAATTTAAGTTCATCCCACCCTCCAAATGCCCAGCCTGATCTCTCAATACTGTCAGTCGATGACCCCCGAACGGCTTCTTGCCTCAACTGCAAAGCTGCAGGTTTCCGATACTCCTCTCTCACTCTGGGTCCCTGCAAGGGCTTGTTTCACCCTGCACCCACTGATCTTTGCCCACCCCAACTGTGCTCTGTCTGCGGAAAAGACACAAAGTGCCGGAGTAACTCAGCAGGTCAGGCAGCTTCTCTGCGGTACAGGAATAGGTGACGTTTTGTGGTCGGACCCTTCTTCAGACTGGGAATCTGACCCTTCAGATCCTTCTCTAGTCCGAAGAACAGTCCCGATCCAAAACGTCACATTTCCGTGTTCTCCAGAGATGCTGCCGGACCTGCTGAGTTACTCCAGCTCTTTGTATCTATTTTGTACCTCTGCATCAGCAGTTCCTCGTTTGTAATGTGCCGTATTAAAGGCTTTGGGGAAAAGATGATTTTCACGGGAGGAGACCAACCAATAATATTTGCTCCCCTATCTCACTCCCGACCTCTTGTTGCTCCATGTTAGGATACAAATGAAGCTTAAATGAACAAAACATTGTACGGAAATATATTCTCCTGCACTAATGTTCTGCAAGCGGAAGGAGATAAATGTTACGCATATGGGGTGACATATTAGTCTTTTTACTGAAAATATGTTTGAGTTCAGTGTTTTAGATTATTTGCATTAGATTGTTAGGTCCAAAAGACTGTTTTCACTCAACCTGATGGAGCTAGGTAAAAGTCTCACTTTTGCTAGCACAGTGGTGGCGTGCCTGCTGCTGCCTTTCAACTCCAATTACACAGGTTCCAAGCTCATCTGTGCAGCTTTCTGTTTGGAATTTGTCTGTTCACCCTGTGAATGTATGCATATCCCTTGGAAGCTACAGTTTCCTATTATATTACAAAGATGTGTACAAGTTAATTGGCTCCTGTAAGAATGTCACCGGAGTAGGTGGTAGGGCTGGCTGGATCAATAGGCATCTGAGGCAGAATAGTCAACATGGATTTACAAAGGGGAAATCATGCTTGACAAATCTTCTGGAATTTTTTGAGGATATAACTAGGTAAATGGACAAGGGAGAGCCAGTGGATGTAGTGTACCTGGACTTTCAGAAAGCATTTGATAAGGTCCCACATAAGAGATTAGTGGGCAAAATTAGAGCACATGGTATTGGGGGTAGGGTACTGACATGGATTTAAAATTGGTTGGCAGACACGAAACAAAGAGTAGGGATTAACTGTTCCCTTTCAGAATGGCAGGTAGTGATTAGTGGGGTACCGCAGGCTCGGTGCTGGGACTGCAGCTTTTTACAATATACATTAATGATTTAGATGAAGGGATTAAAAGTAACATTAGCACATTTTCAGATGACACAAAACTTGGTGGCAGTGTGAATTGTGAGGAGGATGCTATGAGGCTGCAGGGTGACTTAGACATGTTGGGTGAGTGAGCAGATGCATGACAGATGCAGTTTAATGTGGATAAATGTGAGGATATCCAATTTGGTGGCAAAAACAGGAAGGGTGATTATTATCTGAACGTTGTCAAGTTGGGAAAAGGGGAAGTACAACAAGATCTGGGGTCCTTGTACATCAGTCACTGAAAGTAAGCTTGCAGGTACAGCAGGCAGTGAAGAAAGCTAATGGCATGTTGGCCATAACAAGAGGAGTTGAGTTTTGGAGCAAAGAGGTCCTTCTGCAGTTGTACAGGGCCTTAGTGAGACCACACCTAGAGTATTGTGTGCAGTTTGGGTCTCCAAACTTGAGGAAGGACATTCTTGCTATTGAGGGAGTGCAGCGTTGGTTCATGAGGTTAATTCCCGGGATGGCGGTACTGTCATGTGTTGATAGAATGGAGTGGCTGGGTTTGTATACTCTGGAATTTAGAAGGATGAGAGGGGATCTTATTGAAACTTATAAGATTATTACGGGATTGGACATGCTAGAGGCAGGAAACATGTTCCCGATGTTGGGGGAATCCAGAACCGGGAGCCACAGTTTAAGAATAAGGGGTAGGCCATTTGGAACGGAGATGAGGAAAAACCTTTTCACCCAGAGAGTTGTGGATCTGTGGAATTCTCTGCCTCAGTGGAGGTCAATTATTTGGATGCTTTCAAGAGAGAGTTGGATAGAGATCTTAAATATTGCGGAGTCAGGGGATATGGTGAGAAGCCAGGAACGGGGTACTGATTGTGGATGATCAGCCATGATCATATTGAATGCACCTATTGTCTATTGTCTATAAAACTGGCATAACCATGATGGACATAGAAACATAGAAAATAGGTGCAGGAGGAGGCCATTCAGCACTTCAAGCCAGCACCGCCATTTATTGTGATCATGGCTGATCACCGAATGACCTTCCTCAGTGTTGTAATAAAACATTATTTCAGCACCACTTGCTTTTTATAGGATTTTCACTAAAATTGAAGACCTAACACATAAAATACCATATTTTTTATTGATTAAACTGAATGAAACAAATTGCTATTGTTTAGATTAAATATTCAACTTATATGTTGAGCGATAGTGTAACTAATTTTCTTGTATCATGATTCCTTGTAAGTTACCCAGTTTAATTGGCAAGCTGTTTGAAAGTTCCAGATGGATTCTGTAATTATGAAAAGATAAACTAATGAAAGCATTTAAAACTGGTTCTGAGTCCTCATAAATTTAAACATTCAACGTAAATTAATAGCAGCTATCCTCTTGCACAAATCACTTAACTTCAGTTGAATCGTTTACTCCCTATAAGGGCCTCTGCTCTCAAGAAATGTTTTCATTATTACAACAAAATGTGATTTTTTTTTGATGAGTGAATTAGGTCCTTAACTCCTTCTTTACCTTGTTAAAAATTATATATTTTACTCAAATTTTTGAAGTTTGGGGAAGGGGAGCCAAAATCTTGCTCCAGGAGCTTAAATTACTTGGTGGATTGGAGACTAACTATTCTATAGAAGAACTAAACAATTCAATAAACAGTCAGTCATATTTTAGATGTCTCGTAACAACCTCTCTCAAAATGCTAGCGTTAAGTTAGATCCCCAAATCCTTTATTTTGAAACTATATTGGCATCTTTGTTCCAATCCTGGGTTATCTCTGCATGTGTACAACCAGTCCAAAATATGAAATATTCCTAGCTCCAGGTCTTCCCTTCCTAATCCAGAATTGAGACGTATTCTGGGTTGCTACTATTCCAATTTATCCTCAGACTAGTGGTTTTCATGGACTACATTTTTAAGTGGAGCACATTTTCAATATTGCCCCAGGCAGTTCCAATCCTGGGCTCTGCTGTTTCAAGTACTGTATATATAAACACAGGAAACTAATTATGCAAAAAGCTCTGAGTTCACATTTAGGAAACCTATAATTGGAAAGATCCGCATAATTTTCCAAACAATCAGCTGTGAAAACATGAAGGTCATCTCATTGCATACAACTGTATTACAGAAGAAGCCTTTGAGAACATAAGACCTGCATTTTGGCATCAACTAATAATGCTGTAGAGTGCCAACCTTGCGCACGTTTCCACTGGAGATGCCAGAAATTAAACCAGCATACACCTATGCCACTAGTGATACATTTCAGGAATTCACAGGTAACATTTATTTTTCCTGCTCACCATTGAGAGTGGCATCGCGCATCTTTTTTGACACTTTCCATAAATTAATGTAAAAAAACTTTTAAGATAATATTAAAAAAAACTTTTTAAAAGGCAAGTAATTAAAGTTTCCAAACAGGAAGTACTGGCTCCTAGTTCAATTGGATGCCCAGCGTAAACAATACACTGGTGCTCTCAATTATACATTGGGAAGAGAGGACCTGGAGCTCTGAGTATCTCATATTTTCTTTCTCCCTTTACATACATTAAAAAAAAATCCCTCTGAGCCTTTCACCCTTTCTTCGCAATGCTTATTTGTCTTAGCTAGAAAGTATGAGGCCTTCTATGGACCATGAAACCAGAATTTCAATTTGGGAAGTGCTTGTCCCTGGTGTTGCATGTAACAGAAAAATAAATAGTTCCCTGCCTTTTTTTACTTTGGAAGTGAAAGTCTTCAGCAGTTCAGGCAGAATGCCATATCAAGACAAACCTTCAGGTCTCTGTCCTAATCAGATGAAGCAGATAATTCCAATTTCTGCTCTGATGAAGGTTCATGGACCTGAAACATTCATAGTTTCTCTTTCTACACATGCTGCATAACTTGCTGGGTGTTTCCAGCACTTTATTAATACGATTCAAGCTTCTGTTCAGTCTCTTTGTAATAGGGCCCAGCATTATATTTCCAGAGCAATGCCACTTGTTCACCTCCAGAGACAAAGACGCAGTGACTATGGAGGTATACTCCCTATGCTTTAAAGAATCGCAGAAGAGCCATTTGTGAAAGTGCGAGTGAATAAGGATGCCTGGTCAGCCGAACACACCGTCTCAATCTCACCACTCATGAGGTTTTGGTGCTGTACAGTTATTGCAGAAATGTGAACCTTTTGCATGAAATGCGGATACACAATCGGCTGCATGATATGTGTTTTTTATTTGAGCATTTATAACATGTTTAAGTATCTAAAGTTGCATTGTGACGGCAGAATCTTGAGGTTATACAGCCCCTGCTCCCCAGGTTGAACACTACATTCTCTGGATTCAATATTTATGTTCTGGAAAATACAAACTATATTTTGTTTAATTGAAAAGAGCTATTGATCGCACAAGATGTGGATTAAGAATTTATTTGGAACTACTTCCATTCTGTTCCTCCACGTTGTGTTTATACTAGGTGGTGCCTTTTGGTTCACTACCATCTGCTCGCAACAAGTGTGGCCAACTTGTATTAGCATGGAAAAAATGTTCTGAATATCAAGGATGACAATGAATCATGTCCACTGTGGCCTGTGTATTACATCCAAAAACTGTGCATTATATCTTTAGTTTAAGCTTCTGGCAAATTGACAGAGTGTTATGGGAGTGGTTTACCTTGTCAGAAAATTCAGTTGTGAGATTATAATACGTAATTTTATTGGAGTTTCATTACATGGGAATTTTCAAATCAAATGCTCAGAAGGTATTGTTAAGAACAAATCTGTAAGCCAAGATGCTCGACGTCTATGATCAACAATTTCACTAATCAGTACTAAGGTAATCTTCTATTATTTTTATTCTCAGTTCTCCCTGACAAAAACCACTCTGATTTATATTAAATACCACCAAAACCTCAGCAGCCAAAGGATTTCTGGCATACTTGATCAGCGTGAGAATGATTTAACTAGATGCATTCATAATCCACATTATATTTGGAAATTGATTTTGCAAGTTTTTTACATAAGCCTAAAAAATAATTGAGGGTTGCTTACACCTTGGTTGGAGACATGAGAAAGGCAAAGATTTGCAACATTATAATATTTTGCACAAGGACAAAGCTGTTGTACCCTGCCATGTATGAATAATGTTGCCAAGAAATTGGATCTCTTGGAAATTGTAATTCAAAAGTGCTAAAACATTTTGTATTCCAGACCCTAAGCTGTGGAGAAAATATTTTCTGTTACATTAGGCGCACTCTCTTATAAAGTGTGGCTGGTGTTTGAGCCGACCAGTCAGTTCTGAAGCTGACTGGCCAGTCATCCATTCTTGGAAGAGTGCCCCTTAAAATACCAAGGGCACCAAAAACACAGACCGACATGATGCTCTCCTAATTGTTCTGAGATTGTCACACAACAGTCTGACAGTGGAGTTTTATGTTCCAATGATGTTGGCATACGTGTAAATGTGTAGTGCTTGACTGTGATGGCATGCAGCGCCTGACTCTAGATGCCAACGTGTATCTAGACGTCAATGTGTATTGCACACAGTCGTGCTCTGTCCAAGTTTGCAATTGCCATGAATTTACCAGGAAATATTCGCTATTGCAATCTGACCGTGCTGAAACTGAATTCCCTGAGGTGATCACTGAACAAAAAATAAAACTCAATGTGATGTTTTAGATTTTATTCTGCAGTTGAATGTCCGAAACAGTTTTGAACATTTTATTACTTTGTCTTTATCTTCTTCAGCCAGTGGGATAATTGTTGTTGCAGACATACAATTGTTGTGCATGTCAAAGAACTACTACCACAGATTATTTTACCTGAAATGCTAACTGTTTTCTCTTCCCACTAATGTTAGTTGACCAGTTGAGAGTTCTTACAGCATTTCTGTTTATGCTTCTAATCCCAGTTTTATTTGTTTTCTCTACTACCATTTTGACTGTCACCATAAACAATTCAAAGCAGGGCCATGAAAAAAGAATATTTTGCATATTATTTTGTAAGATGCTACTGGATATTTATGCCTCAGTAAAACTACTACCCAGCTCTATTAAATTAGAAACAAATTCCTGCCTATAACATTAAAAAAGGGTATAAATGTGCACTCATTGTGGATTCCCAGTTAAATTAGTAAAAAATGCAATGATATCTTTATTTTTCTGTTCAGGCTGCAAAGACACTCCTACCATCATCTCTTCCCTATTGCAACCAACCAAGGCAAGGGAACTAAAGCAGTTTCCTGCTTTCTCATCAGTTGCAGCAATTACATCTTGTATTACAAAATTCCTTTTAACACAATTAAATGTCCCAAGGAGCTTCACAAGCATTATTTTCAAACATAACACCAAGGCACAGAAGGGTATATTGTTTTAGGTGATCTGAAAGCTACTTAAAGTTTTAGATTTTAAGGAAAGTTTTAAGAATGATGAGTGACCTGGCAGAGGGACCTCGGATCTTACAATCGAAGTTGCTGACGGTGGGATAAGCACTAATGGAGCTAAAATGATCAGGGATTCACAAAGGACTGGCTTTCACAAGATTTCAAGGGTGGAAGAGATTAAAAATATCAGGTAAATAATGGTCATGGAAGGATTAGACATCACAGCCAAGAGCTTTAAAATTGAGATCTTCTAAAAATGGGAGTTAATGTCATGGGTTGGTAAAACTACTTGTGAGGATGTTCATTTGTTCATCTAGTGCCTAAGTTAAGAATGCTGCAACCACTTCACTGACATTGCACCATTTTTACCCGTAGCTTAGTTTCTTGCAATGTAGATATTCTCCCTGAGACCAGAACTACCAAAAAAAAGACAGGCAAGTTCAAGTTACATTTATTGTCACATGCACCAATTGGTACAGTGATATTTGAGTTACCGTACAGCCATACGAATAAAAAAAGAACACAATACACGACAGAGTTTAATATAAACATCCCCACACAGCAGAATCAACGTTCCCTCTGTGAGGAAAGGCAATAAAGTTCAGTCATCTTCCTCATTGTTCATCTGTGGTCGGGGCCTTTGTGCCCTCCGCAGTCGCCGCTACGGACGGCCCGATGTTTCAGCCCCTCTCTCCGGGATGATTGGAGCACCGGCGTCCGAATGGAAGAACACACTCAGCGGCTTGGAGTTTCCGAATCGGCCACTTCCTACTGGAGACTACGGCTCCCGAAGTCCACAGGCCGAGCAGGGCGGACATTCAACGCTGGCGACCTCCGGCAAGGGGTCCCAGGTCTCTGTGATGTTAAAGTCAGCGCCGCCCGCGGCTAGAAGCTCTGCAAACCACAGCTCCACGGTGTTAAACATGCCCAACACTCCGGAGCTCCACACGGCGATCCCCGGTAAGGCATCACCCACTCTGCGATGGAATTCAGTGCTGCGCCGCTGCTGAAGCTCTGGCTGGTCTCCGGCAGGAAAGGCCGCGCCAATCCAGATGGTATGTCGCGAGGAGGGGGCAAAGATGAGACTCGGATAAAGACGTATCGTCGACCAGGTAGTGACTGGGAAACAGTTTCCCCTCTTCCCCCCTCCCACCCCCCACATAAAAAAAAGACTAGAAAACCTACAGAAACATATTTTTAGACATACTAAAAATAACAAAAAGGATGAAAGGACGGACATACTGCTGGCGAGGCTGCCGCTCACGCCACCACCCCACACTCCCACACTGGCAACATCTCTAAACATGAATGGAGAGAGTTCAGATCGGGACCCTTCTTCAGACTTAGTGTGTTGGGAGCGATGGGATGGAAGCGAAAACTGTCATTTCATTGGATTTTTAGGAACAAAATAAACATTGTTTATTATTTTTTGAAGTGTTTATCTGAGGGACAACACTTCACACATATGACATCTGTTTTTGTTTCAGGGCCAGAAAGGTTGTTAAGTGGCAATTATGGCTTTACACCATTAAACTTCACTTAAACTGTATGCAACCAAGTGTATTATCTTCAGAGTTTTATTTAGAGCAAGAATAATTGGTAAATACTGTTGGTTCACTAATTCTCCTGATTTTGCTGGAGAAGGTTGTAAAATTGTATTTCCTCTGTTGGAGTAAAAAAAATCATAGATTCTGGATTTCAGGGTTAATTGCACATTTGTACGCTCTCAAAGTTGTCCAGCTGTTTCAGAGTGAACACTGATACCCTTGGCTCTTGATAATTGTAAAATCCTGACATCCCTTTGTGGTATATTAATCTCTTGTAATTCTTTTTGCAACTATACTTTGATAATATGTTGTACCTTGTCGTAATGAAAAAGAAAAAGAAAGAATTTCATAGTTTTATTATGCCTCCAAGAAATATTTCAATTGGGGAAAAAAAATATGTATTTTCTGAAATCCGATGCTCTTACTGTTTTACCACTTGCCATTAAAGGTTCAATTGTTGATGAATGATAAACTAAACCACACTTGCGATGTCAGCTAAAGAATCTAATGGGCAAGGTGCAAAGTGCCATGGAGTATCAACATGCAAGCAGAATTGGCAGACAGAGCTAATAGATAGGTTTCTTGACCACATGGCGATGAAAACGGGTAAAAACATTAGTTCAAAAGGAATTTAATACATCTTTAAAAAGAGGAGTGTAAGAAAATCAATGGGGACTGAATTCACAGGGAAAAGTGTCAACACCGCTGTAATATCAACTATTCTACATAAATGATTCTTTAGCCTAAGTCCATAGAATGATTTAGATCTATGGACCTTGCGAAAAGAGTCTGGAATTGCAAGACAGCTCCCTTTTATATAGTCTCACTGGTTCAGGTCAGTGTGTGCCCTTTGTGTTTCACATATAAACTCCCAACACGGATTAACTTTGGTTGAAGTTCAGACTTTTCACTTTTACATAGAACCTGAAGCAAAGCCAGAGATGGAAAAAGTGGCGGAATCTTTTAGAAGTTGCATTGACTGCGAAGCATGGCATCGCCATGCAGTGTAGGGGGAGAATCGTGTTGTAGTTTACAAAGTGATGTAAGGTTACAGGACACCTCTAGTTGCACATGGTATCTTAAGATGCAGTGACAAATGCAAGCACTACCACCACCCATCTTTCAGCAATACATCAATGATGGGCCAAATATTATTTTCAGAAATATAGAATTCCACAAGTGTCCGATTTTTTTTTTTTTTTTTAAATTCTTTTTTTACTATTCTCCCTCAGATTAATATGCCAATTGAGGTAATTTTTGAGTTATAATAATAATATAATATAATAATAATATATTTTATTGTCATTACACATAAGTGCAAAGAGATTTGGTTTGCAACTTCGAGATTTCGGTTTACAACCCCCGAGAACAAGGTTTGTAAAAACGAACATTTGACCAGTAACATCAACACAGACTAAAGTGCGAGGCTGGGGGAGACAGTCCATGGGGTGGGGGGGACTCAGCAGGGCCGGTTCAAAGCCGCTATAGCTCTGGGAATGAAGCTGTTCCTGAGTCTGGTAGTGCGGGCGTAGAAGGCCTTGTAACGTCTGCCGGAAAGGAGTAATTCGAACAGTCCATTACAAGGGTGAGAGGAGTCTTTATGTATGCTGATGGCCTTCCTGAGGCACCGTGTGTGGTAGATGCCCTCCAAGGCTGGTAGCTGTGTCCCAATAATCTGTTGCGCTCTGTGGACAACGCGCTGAAGAGCTCTCCTCTCCGCCTCCGTGCAGCTGAGATACCACACAGAGATGCCATACGTTAGTATGCTCTCTGTGGTGCAGCGGTAGAAGGTCGACAGCAGCTGTTGGGGCAGACCAGTCCGTTTCAATGTTCTTAGGAAGAACAGTCGTTGCTGTGCCTTTTTGACCAGCGCAGTTGTGTTGGTGGACCATGTGAGGTCCTCTGAGATGTGAGTGCCCAGAAACTTGAAGCTGGACACTCTCTCCACACTGTCTCCGTAGATTGAGATTGGGGCGTATTCCCCATTCTGTGACCTCCTGAAGTGTTAAGATGTCAAGACTAACTGACTAAAATCATATTCTGGGATGAATTGCTGATAATGTAAATGTTCTTTCATGCACATCTGATCATTTATTTGTTATTCCACAAGGTATTACTATTAAAACACAAAGTACTAGCGTGATAACACCAGGGGGTCATGGGTTATGGAGAGAAGGCAGGAGAATGGTGTTGAGAGGGAATGATAGATCAGCCATGATTGAATGGAACTTGATGGACCGAATTAGCTAATTCTGCTCCTACCACTTATGAATTTATGAACCAGGATAAGCGCTCAACGAAGAAACCAAGCCCAATGCCAAAGTGATATCTAAACTACCTATACACACTTATGCTATAGGACAATAAGTATCTTCATATTCAATAGTTCTCGTTATAGGAGTAGAATTAGGCCATTCGGCCCATCGAGCCTACTCCCCCATTCAATCATGGCTGATCTCTGCCTCCTAATCCCATTTTCCCGCCTTTTCCCCCATAACCCTTGACACCCGTTCTAATCAACAATCTGTCTATCTCTGCCTTAAAAATATCCACTGACTTGGCCTCCACAACCCTCTGTGGCAGAGTTCCACAGGTTAACTACCCTCTGACTAAAGAATGGTAGATATAGATCTCAGTAAGTCAGTGCATTACTCTATGTTATCACATTGTGAAATTTCAATGAATACCCAATGCTTCTGCTTGTTCTTTGTAAAATGTTAGGCTATTTTGATTACTGATGGAATGAAAGTACTTTCCATCTCAGATTTCAATGCTGTGAATCTGTCTCCCAACTTAGGTTTCTGCTATTTCCTGGTTCTCCTTTGTTGGCTGCTTCTGGTTGGCTTCCAGTTTTTTAGTGTCCCACTGAGAACATCTGTTGATATGGAAGCATAAGATAACCAATGACAGGAGGCACAGCCATTATATGGAAAATTCAACAAAAAAACTCCAGCCAGAGTAGTGAACCCAATGTAGAGATTGGATGATTAAGAATTTCATCCAAAGGAATTTTTCAAAATGTTGCGTCTGCTTTCTCAGTGCAGCACTTGGGTATCAACATAGCATAGTCTCAAGTCATGTTATGTATCTTGAATCCTGGTTACATATCAAGCAATTACCTCGTACCATGTGGAGAATAGAATAAGATGAACATAAAAATGTTAGTGATTAAAATTGGCAAGCATGTGATATTGCTTGTATATCTCTCTTCCACTGAAATTTGTTAATGCTAGTTATTACCAGAAGCCAGGGCATTTTTTTAATGTTTGCTGAACCTACATTAGGCCCTCCTGAGCTCACTTTATATAAGGCATTTAACAGCCAATGCAGATGGACCTCAATGCCATCTGTTGATGTTGGAGTCCTTCCAGTTCCTCTGAAATGTTTCAGGCAGTGGATGCAGGTGGCAAAACAAACACAAAAAAAGTTTTGTGTAATCCTTCTCTTATGATAAGTGCTTTTGGCTTCATTATTGATCCATTTTATGGACTATGTCCCATCCTGTCCCAGGATGTTAAGGTGGATTTGCTGTTTACAGATACACACTTATTATGAAGTCAGTAATGTTTTGAATTTACACTGTGTTCATGTTTGTTAGAAAATGCCAGGAAATGCATATCTAGCTGCATAATTGAGGGAATTAAGTAATGATTTTATAATCCTTGTTTACTATTTTGTTTAATGATAATACCCTATCCCATAAGAAAAAATCCTGGATCATTTTGATTTGATTAGTTGACATTTCATACCCCCCCACTGCGACAATAAATATCATGAACTTGACCTAAATTAGTAGAGTAGTATTTGCATAACAGTTTAAAGTACGACAAATATCTAGATGAATTTTTTTAGAAAGCTTTAAAATAGCCATACAAATTCCCAGATACCAATGGGGAAAAAAAGTGTTAGGTTGCACCTTGTGCCTTGATGTCTCACTTCTGTCAGTGGCTTTTCAAATTCACTGCCTCCGATCTAAGCACAGTCTTTTTCTAGTGCCTTTTTGCCCCCAGACTAACACCATCAGAGGTCTGGTAGGAATTTAAAAAAATATTTGTTTCCATTTGTTTGAACGTCATAATATGAAGCAGGAGAAGACGTTTCTGTCTTCCATGCTTGCTTTGCCATTCATGGCTTAATTTGTTTATCTTAGCTCTACTTTCCTAGTTCCCTGAAAATGGCGTCACAAGTAGATGGGGTGGTGAAGAAGGCTTCTAGCACATTGGCAGTGAATTGGTCGTTATGTAACAATTGTACAAGATGTTGGTGAGGCTTTTCTTGAGAATCTTAAACTCTGGAATGCAGGAGGCTGTGGGGTGATCTTATGGTGTTCGTATGGATGTGTATAAAAACATGGTAAAGAGATAGGGGAATGCACAGGGTAGGGAAATGAAGAACTAGAGGTTAAAGGTGAGAGGGGAAAGATTTAATAGGAACCCGAGGGGCAAATTTTTCACAAAGAGGGTGGTGGGTGTATGGTACAAGCTTTCCGAGGAAGTAGTTAAGGCAGGTACAATTACAACATTTAAAATACATTTGGGTTGGTTCATGGATCAGAAAGGTTTAGAAGGATATGGGTCAAACTTGGGCAAATGCTTCAAGCTTAGATGTGGCATCTTGTTGGCATGGATAAGTTGGACCTGCCGCCATACTGTAGGACCATGTGACTTTAAATGCAAATAAAACACGAGGCACGAGACTGCAGATGCTGGAATCCTGAGCAAAACAAAGCACTACTGAAGGAATTCAGTGAGTCAGGTGCCTCTGACTCACTGACCTATGAAATGTCACAACTTGAAACGATCGGCTATTTCCCTCCACATATGCTGCCTGGCCTCCTGAGATCCACCAGAAGTTTGTTTTTTGCAGCTCTTATACTTCCGTTTATACAAACATGCCAAAGGAACATAATTTGGTAGATTTTGTTCCCTTGAATCTTTTTATTTATAATTGGAAATAATGAATTTATTTTTGTGGCTGTATAATAGTGATCATTGTCATATATCCTGTCATTGTCATTATCATATTATGACAATAAACTCTCTTGACTTGATTTGATATATCCTGAAGTTAGACACAAAGTGCTAGAGTAACTCAGCAGGTCTAGCAGCAACTCTGGAGAAAAGGAATAGGTGATGTTTCAGGTCAGACTCCACATGGTCTTGACCAGAAACGTCACTTATTCCTTTTCTCCAGAGATGCTGCCTGACCCCGAGTTACTTGCGCACTGTCTATCTTCGGTGTAAACCAGCATCTGCAGTTCTTTCCTACACAGCATATCTCTTGCGTTTTTTTTTGTGAGGTAAAGAGATACATTTTTTTAAAGTATTCCAGCCCACCTTATATCTGTTGTTTATATGTATGAAGAAATTAATTACTGGTCAGTAACATGAAACATATTGTACTTTGCCTTTGAATTTCATTTCAATTTGAGGCAATAAATTTCTTGGCAATAATTGTATATTAATATACTAATACTAATTTAATTCTTTATTTGTGTTATTATCAACCTTGCTCCCTGGAAATTACAATTACACCAGAATAGGTTTACATCTGTTATTTCATTATCAAATTAGATTTGTTGTGTTTACTTGGCCATTTTTATGATTTCAGAATTAAGTAGTATAGGTTGAAGACACAAAAATTCACCCAGGACTTTGGACAATTTCCCACGTTTTTAGAACAGTGGTGTGAGTTATTTTGTGTCCACCAGGGTCTGAGGGTGAACTCCTCTGAATAATTAGGAATAGCCACCAGGTAGCACTCCTGTGCGCCACTGAATTGCCTGCCAAGCATTATGAATGCATAATGTACAATATTATGGTCCATTGACTCATAGGTGAGAGAACTACTGGTGAAACTAGAATGATGTAAAATAGAAACAAATCATTCCCAGTCCGTTCACTCAGTGATTTACCATTTTATTCTCTCTTTCTTGAACATCTAAAGTGCCCTCCATAATGTTTGGGATAATGACCCATCATTTATTTATTTGCCTCTGTACTCCACAATTTGAGATTTGTAATAGAAAAAAAACCACATAAGGTTTAAGTGCACATTGTCAGATTTTTAAAAAAGGCACACATTTTGGTTTCACCATGTAGAAATTACAGCAGTGTTAATACATATATAGTCCCCACATTTCAGGGCACCATAATGTTTGGGGCACAACAATGTCATGTAAATGAAAGTGATCATGTTTAGTATTTTGTTGCATATTCTTTGCCTGCAATGACAGCTTGAAGTCTGCAAATCGTGGACTTCGCCAGTTGCTGGGTGTCTTCTCTGGTGATGATATGTCAGGCCTGTTTTGCAGCCATCTTTAGCTTATGCTTGTGTTGGGGGCTAGTCCCCTCAGTTTTCTCTCCAGCATACTCAGTTGGGTACAGATCGGGTGATTGACTTGGCCACTCAAGAATTGACATTTCTTTTGCTTTGAAATACTCCTTTGTTGATTAAGCAGTATAGGCAATAGGTGCAGGAGTAGGCCATTTGGCCCTTTGAGCCAGCACTGCCATTTAATGTGATCATGACAGATCTTCACCAATCAGTATCCCGTTCCTGCCTTCTCCCCATATCACCTCTCCCCATATCTCCTAACCCCGCTATCTTTAAGAGCCCTATCTAGCTCTCTCTTCAAAGTATCCAGAGAACTGGCCTCCACCGCCATCTGAGGCAGAGGATACCATAGACTCACAACTGTCTGAAAAAATGTTTCCTCGTCTCCGTTCTAAATGGCTTACCCATTATTCTGAAACTGTGGCCCCTAGTTCTGCACTCCCCCAACATGGGGAACATGTTTCCTGCAGTATGTTTGGGATCATTGTCTTGTTGTAGAATGAACTGCCAGCCAATGAGTTTTGAAGCATTTGTTTGAACTTGAGCAGATAGGATGTGGCTATACACTTCAGAATTCATTATGCTACTACCAGATGCAGTTGCATCATCAATGAAGATAAGTGAGCCAGTACCTTCAGCAGCCATACATGCCAGGCCATATCACCCCCACCACCGCGTTTAACAGATGAAGTGGTATGCTTTGGATCTTGGGCAGTTCCTTCTCTCCTCTATACTTTGCTCTTACCATCACTCTGATATAAGTTAATCTTTATCTCATCTGTCCACAAGACCTTTTTCCAGAACTGTGGTTGCCTTTTTAAGTACTTCTTTGTAAACTGTAACCTGGCCATCCTATTTTTGCGGCTAACCAGTGGTTTGCATCTTGCAGTGTCGCCTCTGTATTTCTGTTCATTTCTGTTCAGTGGACAGTGGTCATTGACAAATCCACACCTGACTCCTGAAGAGTGTTTCTGATCTTTCGGACAGGTGTTTGGGGATTTTTCTAAATTATAGAGAGAATTCTTCTGTCATCAGCTGTGGAGGTCTTCCTTGGCCTGCCAGTCCCTTTGCGATTATTAAGTTCACCAGTGCTCACTTTCTTCTCAATGATGTTCCAAACAGTTGATTTTGGTAAGCCTAAAGTTTGGCTGATGTCTCTAACAGTTTTATTCTTGTTTCTCAGTCTCATTATGGCTTATTTGACTTTCATTGGCACAACTTTGGTCCTCATGTTGATAAACAGCAATAAAAGTTTCCAAAGGTGATGGAAAAACTGGAGGAAAGACTAGGTGCTGAGAGCTCTCTTATATCTGCATTAAAGAGGCAATTAAACACACCTGAGCAGTTACAAACGACTGTGAAGCCATATGTCCCAAACATTATGGTGTCCTGAAATGGGGGTATATGTATAACCACAGCTGTAACTTCTACATGGTGAAACCAAAATGTATAAAAATGGCCTTTAATAAAATCTGACAATGTGCACTTTAACCACATGTGATATTTTCTATTACAAATCTCAAATTGTGAGGCAAGTAGATAAATGATGCGTCTTTGTTCAAAAACATTATGGAGGGCACTGTAACTCTGTCAAAACAATTGTCTAGCTGCTGACCACTATCAGGCTAATGGTGTTTTAGTTTTATGATTTTCTTGTCCTAACTAGCTTTGCTGGTTTTGCATTCCCCCGCAAGTGCAAAATGCCTTGGACCAGAAATTGGACCCATTTTCACCTTTTCCAATGCATCAGTCGCATGTAAAAAGGATTCCTAGCAGTTTTGAATCGAACCCAAGATGAATATAGGTTGAGCTCTTCTGTTCGTGGTGCATCATTCCCTGCGATAATTCCCACATGATACCATCAGCATGGACGGCTTTAAGGTGAGGGTAGAAAGATTTAATAGAAAAACAACAAGGTTACATGAATTAATTTCAAGACCTTGAGTGCTAGTGAAATCGAGAGTAACAGAAATGATGTAAAGGTGGAAATAAGAGACACGTGTTGGATGTAATTATTAACTGTGAGAATTCATTTTATAATTTATGTGAGCATAAAGATGTACTTGCTTGAATATTTTTAGTTACTTTGTGTTTCACACTTTTTATTTATTTAATTTTAATGTATATTTCTGGTTGCTGCATGATATGAATTAGCCCAAGGTCATAGATCAGTATTGATCCTTAAAGATAATCTGAATTTGACAATCTGCGCAACAAAAATCTATACTTTCCGAGTGTGCAATGTAGCTTTAAAAGAAAGTCTGATTATACCATTCCCAGTATTAAGCTCTTCCCCCTACCATTTCATTATTCGTATCGCCTTCTCATTAAAGCAGCAAGCTGGAAGATGGAGAGGTTGCCCACCCACACACAGCAAATGCTGGGCTGAGCGGTGGAGTGGACGGCTGACACTTTTATTCAGCAGCCATTCCCTGAAAGAGATATGACAACCTTAACTGTCCTTTGCACTCACATTTATGAAATGCCCCCATTGCTCTTAAACAGATTAGTTCTTTTTACATTAACTTCCTGGTAAAAGTAGGGCAGATGTCTGAATGGGTGGTTGTAAATTTGATAATGTCTGCCATGTTAATCTGCAGGCTTTTTCAGGCATAGAAGGCAAAAGATAACAGGATTAAGTTTAGGAACCCTATCAGTCACAAGGTGGAATGTGGGGGGTGGGCAGATTGACGTTTGCCACTAATGTTAATTGATTGCCAAAAGGTTTCCATCTACCTTATTAATTAAGAGGTTGCTATCACTATTCGACACATGTGGGCCTCCGAAGTTTCTTACATTTAAGAAGTAAGGCTCTTTTATTGGTTTTTGGCGTTTACTTTCACTTACCAGAAAACCGAGTCTAATTCTGGAATGTCAACCTTGGTTTCCTGACAATTCAGTTTAGAAAGTGATGTTATACACTTGACAATGTAATGCGTACTTTTCCAATTTTAATGCGGTTATGAGGGTATTATAAAAAGTCTCGAGAAAAATGCTTTTAATGAGATTATTGTATCAATGTCCATTTAAAGCTACTAAATTCAGTGTATTTCAAATTATTATTTATCCAATTTCAGATTTTTTAATTTAATGGCCACGTCCGGTATTAATCTTCTTTTTAGCGCAGCTGCTTTTGAGTGATTTAAAATATACAAAATATTAGGTGGCCATAAGAATAACTTCATTCGCATGAATTAACTAGAAAGTTTGATAAAATATAGCAATTATGCAAATGATATAATATGCCATCAGTATTTCACATTTTACTTTATAATTATGGTTGTAGTGAAAGAGAAGTGTAAATACATTCCTCAATTTAAATTAACTTGATTTTTTGGTTACCGCCATCTTATAAGCTATGAAGATGTTTAGCTTAATTTTCTATCACATAGCTATAAATTATGTGCCCAATGTTTGAAATCATTCAGATAAGATAAAAAAAACTAGTTGACGCTGCAAAGTAAAATACATTATTTCCAGCTGATTTAACCAAAACCGGTCTTTTAAATACAAATGTTGATGTTGGTAAATGTTCATTTTAGAATGCAGAAATTATTTCTTTATGGATTTTACTGAAGAGTTTACTGTCGGTTTACCTCAGCCATTCAAAGGCTCTTTGAGCTTAATTCTTAACCACTTTTTTATTGACTAATTATTGCTAGCTTTTGAATAATATATCAGAATAAATCACTTTGTCGACAATTTACTGAGCGTGTGAGTGGCAACTAACTGCCATTTGCAGCCTAACCTGAGCATCAATGAAGACAGTTCTGCTTTATTGACCAGCCTAGTGCACATTTTGTGTCGCATTTAAAAGTACAGTGCTAGCCATATCAATGTTGTTTCTTACTTTGGATTAAAAATCAATAGATAAAAGTAATCTATTCAGTAGACTTGACAAACTAAATTGGCCAAGAAGTTTAATAGTTCCTTGTCAGGTATAATTTGCTGTATGAACGTTACACTTTCTGTTTATCGAGGTGATATATTACTCTTCGCTGCATAGTCAATTAAATCAAACCCGCATACCAGTTGGAAAAGAGGTCATTAGCTGTTGTTAGTCATAGAGCTACAGAGATACACAGCAGGGGAACAGCCACTTCGGCCCAACTCGTCCACACTGACCAAGTTGTTGAACCAAGCTATTTCCACTTGCCTGCACCTGGCCCATTACCCTCCAAATAGTTCCCTTCCATATACCAGTCCGTGTTATTGCAATGTCGGAATTGTACCCATCTTGACCGCTCCCTCTGACATCCGTGTGAAAAAGTTGCCCCTCAGGACTCGTTTAACTCTTTCCTCTGTCAACATAAATTTTGCCCTGTTGTTTTAGACTCCTCTACACCAGGAAATAGACTATGGCCATTCACCTTATCTATGCCCCTCATGATTTTATAAACCTATCTAAGGTCACCCCCTCAGACTCATCTGATCCAGGGTTAGAAATCTCAGCCGATCCAGCCTCTCCTTATTACTTACAACCCCCCACCCCCTCCAGACCCAGCAAAATCCTCATTAGTGTTTTTATCCGAGCGAGAATGAATGCCTGCTACTGTAATTGCCTTAGTATTTATAGTTGATGCATTAACTACTAATTGATTTTTTTAAAACCTAAGATTATGTTCATTCAAAATTATCAATTCATGATGCTGCCGTGCAAGAATCCTTTGACAAAGCATGTCATTCTGTGAATGCTGGCATTTTAATGGCTCAAAATCCCCATCTTCTTGTTTGAGTGAAAGGTAAATGGAACCAGAAAGTAATGACATCTAGCAGTGGAAACAGTGGCAGACTGGGTCTAAAAATATTGGTTGCCAAGAGGGGGCTCACTTCATCAGGGGCCCACTTGATATAGGGGGCCCACTTGCCATTGGGCAAGCTGACACCCTGGCCAGTCTG
This sequence comes from Raja brachyura, assembly GCA_963514005.1. Next base: position 120,024,633 of record OY740781.1, read on the forward strand.
CCACTGAGTGGAAAGACCAGTGGCAAAAGAGATTCAGCAACTTTTTATGCTAAATCACTCTGATAATATTTATTTTGAGACAATGCTCTAAATTGTTGCCATGCAAATGGGTCAAGCTGGATGGAAAGGGAGTTTACTTGGAATTTTGTGAACAATGGCGCAGCTTGAAGTTGGAATTCAATGCTAGGTGGTTACAATGGAGCCACTCCAGGACCGTTGGAACAGTCCTCACAGTTGTAGCACCGAAGCAATTGGGGTTTAAGGAATGATTGACCTAGCCATTCCTGTGGAAAGATTAAGAAATGAAAAAATTGAAACTTCTCATAAGTTCATTATTTTACATATATAAAAAAGGATCTTTCTCTAAAAAAAGGATATATTTTTCCCTTCCTTTGTCATCTGTATTTTGGGGTATCTGCATTCAGTAATTAGCAAAAACTGAGATGTTATCTCTTAATTGCGTGTTTCTCTAGTCCATTGTACCAATACTTAGCATAAACAATCTATTATGAATTTGTTTAAAGATTGCAGAGGTCCTGAACATATGTTTCACATATGTCTGAAGAAGGGTCTCGACCCGAATCGTCGCCTATCTCCTTCGCTCCTTAGATGCTGCTGCACCCGCTGAGTTTCTCCAGCATCTGCAGTTCCTTCTTTAACAAAATATGTTGGCTGTTGGATCAGTATTCTAATTATAGTACCAGTTAACTTTGTACTTCTTTACAGGCCTCAGTAAGTGTTTGTTAACTCTTAGGCTGGTGAATAAAATGTATTCCGTGCCAGTACTGCAATGCATGAGCTATCAGCCATGATCACAATGAATGGCGGTGCTGGCTCGAAGGGCCGAATGGCCTCCTCCTGCACCTATTTTCTATGTTTCTATGTAACTGTAGATGGAAACTAAAATGTAAAATGGAAGATTTGGGAGAAAGAAAGATGACAGAGTCAAGAATGACCATTGGGATATCAGTTTCAGAACCAGGACTTTATTGATCATTTTCAGTGTGAACTAATATAAATGTCATAAGATCTATATCTAATATTCCACCTATCATATGTTAAGACGTTCAATTTTGCAAGTTATTAAATCGTGTTTTGTCGTTTAATTGTTTTGTAATTTTTATTCAAATGCCATAATGAAAAAATAGCAAGTCTCAAATGCAGCAAGAATGTTTTTATCAAGGTTCCAGCATCTGCAATTTCTTGTGTCTCCTAGTAACAATGAGTTAATTTATCACTGAGACCATAGCAAGCTAGTTGTTCGGATATTCATGTAATCATAGATAGACCCAAAAAAGTTGGAGTAACTCAGTGGGACAGGCAGCATATCTGGAGAGAAGGAATGGGTGACGTTTCGGGTCGAGACATTGTTTGTATATAACAATAGCTGCACTTACAGTAAAATAATATCACCGTTTCTCAGTTCTAATAGTTAAACCAACAGTAGAGCACTACAGCATCATCGTTGACTTCGTATTAACAGTTGTACAAACAATATAATCATGTGCTGGACATAAATACTGTAGCTGATTATGTAAATGGTGGTATTTCATTTAGACTTATAATTGAAGACAGCATATCATTTGTAAAATAAAATCTGGGAATTTGCTACTTTATTTAGTTAATTGATATTGAAAAATGCTATGGCAGTTGTATGATATGTAATCATAAACATGATGGTATTAGACTTACAGATATTGTATGGGTATATCAAACAGATGACCTTTCAAAACAAATTCAAGTTCCATGGAAACATTAGATTATTAATTATATTTATTTAAATTACTTAAATGTTTGGAAGAATATCTTGACTTCAGTAAGAAAATGTATCATATTATATTATAGTGTATATGTTGACAAAAATGGCATTGAATTCCACACAATATTTTGTAGTTTTGCCATTTTAACCTAAAAAATCCTGATGTCATTTTTAAAAACACATTAGCCATTCCTTGAAGTTAATGGTGCATGTGACTGGCAAAGAGTGAAAATTTATAATTTTAGCTCAGTCTATGTAGTCCATTTAGACAACAAGACTTAATTGGGAATGACACCAAATTAAAGCTTGTTTCAATTTCACCATGGCTGTCTATCCAGTGGAGAGTTGTTTAATTCTGTGTCACCCTGCATTAACTTTTCATTCCTTTTGAGATGTATACTTTACGTTACAGCACCATAGAGCAAATGAAAGCTTGCTTTCTGAAGAGATTCAGATTGCTGGTCACCACAACTAAAATGGATGGGGATGATAATAATATAGAGTGAACTAGTTTGGAAAACACGACAAAATGTGAAACATTTGTGAAAGCACTAAATTATAAAACATAATTAGTTTCTGAGCAGTTATCCTTTTTAATCAAATTTAGTTTTACTTTGATTAGAAATCTAGTCTTGATTTTATTTTTAAGTGGGTATTGGGATCACAAATTCTAAAATGATATTTGCGTCCAAGAGTTTTTATTGCCTGTGCCTGTGTCGGATTATCGCGCCTCCACATAGTTTTTTCAGAGTGCCAGAGTTATCAGTAGGGTTGAAGGTTTGTAGTTGTGTCATATGTCAGGGTGTTTCCTTCAGGGACTCACAAAATAAGCACCATGTACGTGAGAAATTGCGGAGAAAGGACACTAGGAATGAGTATGAACCCACACGGAATATTGAAGGCTAAAGAAGCAATATAGCTGTCGCCAATATGCTATGCCATTTAAATTGTCACTGGAGTAGGCTGATTTCGGGCCAGTTAGAAAAGTGGCAGAGGAAGGCATTGCCTAATACCCCTGCTGTCTTAAATCTCCTGTCTGCACAGATACCATGGGTAAAATACTCACATGATGAATCAACATATAACACCTGTGGGAAATTTGTTGATACTAAAGATAATTATAACATCTGAAAGAGAGGATGCAACATGCTTATTAAGTGACAGTCCTTGATCCAACAAAGTTGGCTAACACATTGCTCTATACCCTTAAAGCAATAGAGCACAGGAACAGGTCCCTAAACCTATAATATCTGTGCCAGATGTAATATCAAGTAAAACTAATATCCTCTACCTACACATGATCCATATCCCTCCATTGCCTGCATAGCCATGTGCCTATCTAAAGGCCTCATAAATGCCACTGTTATTAATGCCTGTATCCCTCACCACTCCTGCCAGCACGTTCCAGGTGCTCACCAGCCTCTGCGTATAAACCTTGCCCTGCACATGTCCTTTAAACTTTTCTCTGACTTTAAAGCTATACCTTCTAGTCTTTGACAGTTCTACCACGGGGGGAAAAAAAGTTCTGACTGTCTACCCTATCTATGTCTCTCATAATTTTACATTCTTCTATCGGGTTTCTCCTCAACTTCCAGTACCCCAGTGAAAACAATCCAAGTTTGTCCAACCTATAGCCTCCACATTGTGTGACTGTTTTTGCATTCCTTTTTAATTATTTTTATACTGCCTGTACATTTAAAATATATTTTCCTTATATTATCTGTACCTCTGCAAATCCATTCACCAGGGGAAGAGTCGCTCGTTGTTCAATCGGGTGGAAAGCAGATGCCCTTTTGCAGTGAGAATGACTGAGGACACTGTTGGGGCGATGATACAAGCCTTCGCTGGGATTTGGTCCATTTGGACTCAATAGATAAGGTTGCAGCTTGTCTACTATGATGAAGCATGTAGAAGGTGGAGACAAATTTTTACCTCCAGAAGAGTTGAATATGATGCGTCGCCAGTTGATGAAATCAAAGGGTATTGTGAAGTTAAGAAGGACGATGTATGGTGGTTGTTTCTGCTCCTTGGTCTTGTCTTGGAGTTACCATATGGTGATGATCATGCCCAATGTCCCTATTAACCTTGGAATATTGGTGGATCCAAATTCCTGATTAGCATGTATAAGAAGGAACTGCAGATGATGGTTTACATGAATGAATGAATGCGTTTATTGGCCAAGTATTCACATACAAGGAATTTGCCTTGGTGCTCCGCCTGCAAGTGACATCTTGATCAACCATGATCACATTGAAAGCAGTGCTGGCTCGAAGGGCCAATTGGCCTACTCCTGCACCTATTGTCTATTGTCTATTGACAACATGACATACAGTGACAGTTAAGAACAATAGATAAAACATTATTGATTAAACATGTGAATTAAATAAAATACCAGAGCAAAAGGGGGCTACAGATTTTTGGTTATTGAGTAGTACTACTACTCGTGGAAAAAAGCTGTTTTTATGTCTGGCTGTGGCAGCTTTGACAGTCCGGAGTCGCCTTCCAGAGGGAAGTGATTCAAAGAGTTTGTGGCCAGGGTGAGAGGGGTCAGAGATGATCTTGCCCGCTCGCTTCCTGGCTCTTGCAGTGTACAGTACGTCAATGGAGGGAAGGTTGCAGCCAATAACCTTCTCAGCTGATCGGATGATTCGCTGCAGCCTCCGGGTGTCGTGCTTGGTGGCTGAGCCAAACCAGACCATGATGGAGAAGGTGAGGACAGGCTCTATGATGGCCGTATAGAATTGGACCATCATTGCCTGTGGCATATTGTGCTTCCTCAGCTGCCGCAGGACGTACATCCTCTGTTGGGCCTTTTTGAATGTGGAGTCGATATTAGCCCCCCACTTAAGGTTCTTAGAGATGATGGTTCCCAGGAACTTAAAAGACTCCACAGATTTGACTGTGGTGTTGTTGATGGTGAGAGGAGGGGGAGGTCTCCTAAAGTCTACTATCAATTCCACTGTCTTAAGAGCATTGAGCTCCAAGTTGTTGCGATGGCACCAGGGCACCAGCTGTGACACTTCCTGTCTGTAGGAAGATTACTACCCATCCTGGATCCGTCCAATCAGGGTTGTGTCGTCCGCAAACTTGAGAAGCTTGACAGAGGAGTCAGTGGAGGTGCAGACATTGGTGTAGAGGAGAGGGGAGAGTACGCAGGCTTGCGGTGCTCCTATGCTGAGGGTTTGTGGGTCCGAGATGTGCTTTCCCGGCCTCACATGCTGCTTCCTGTCTGTCAGGAAGCCAGTGATCTACCGACAGAGGGGTTCTGGCACAGTCAACTCGTAAGGTTTGGTGTGTAGTAGCTCTGGCACAATGGTGTTGAATGCAGAGCTAAAATCAGCAAAAAAAATCCTCGCATTGGTCCCCTGGCAGTCTAGGTGCTGGAGGATGAAGTGCAGGCCCAGGTTGACTGCATCATCCACAGATCTATTGGCCCGATATTCAAACTGCAGAGGGTACAGCAGGGGGTTTGTGATATTTTTCAGCTTAGCCAGCACAAGCTTTTCAAGGGTCTTCATTACTACAGAGGTCAGTGCAACAGGCCTGTAGTCATTAAGACCAGTAATCCTTGCCTTTTTGGGTACAAGGACAATAGTGGAGACTTTGAAGCAGGCAGGGACAGTACAGGTTTGCAGAGACTGGTTGAAAATGTCTTTGTAGACCGGTGCCAGTTGTTCGGCACAGAGCTTGAGAGTAGAGGGGGAAACATTGTCCAGTCCTGGAGATTTCCGGCTTTTCTGCCTTCTGAAAAGCCTCTCCCCCACCTCTAGTTTTATTGTTGATGATGAAGAAGTGATGTTGTGCAGCACGGAGGGTGTGGGTAATTGGATGTAAATTGGTGATTGGAGAGGGGTGGGTGGGAAAGGGTCCAGTCTTTTCAGACTGGAGTCTTGCTTTAAGTAGGTGTGAAGTGGTGATTCGGGAGGAGTGGGTGCAGAAGGCTCCAGTCTTTGCAGACTGAGGCCTGGCTGTGTTTGTTGGGGGGGGGGGGGGGTACCAGCCTTACGTTTCTGCTTGTTAAACCTGCAGTAGAACTAATTCAGGTTGTTGGTCAGCTGACGATTGTCCAAAGAGCGGGGGGCTTTCCTCTTGTAGCTGGTAATTTTTTGCAATCTCTTCCAAACTGAAGAAGAGACACTAGCTCAGAACTTGCTCCTCAACTTATCAGAGTACCTTTCCTTGGCAGCTGTGATTCCTCTTCTCAGCTTGTACTTGGCCTGCCTGTAGAGGTCTGCATCCCCGCTCCTATAGGCCTCCTCTTTGGACTGTCGGAGCTGTCTGAGTTCGGCAGTAAACCAGGGCTTGTTGTTGTTGAACCAGGTCCGGGTCCTAGTTGGAATGTAACTGTCCTCACAAAAGCTGACATATGATGATACAGTGTCTGTATACTCATCGAGGCTTGTGGTTGCTACCCTGAAAACATTCCAATCCGTGCAGTCAAAGCATGACTGTAGGTTCTCAATGCCCTCGCTTGTCCACCTTTTCATTGTTCGGACCACAGGCTTAGCAGATTTTAGTTTCTGCCTGTAGGTCGGAATAAGGTGAACTAGACAATGATCAGAGAGACTCAGACTCGTCTGGGGAACAGAGCGATATGCGTTCTTGATTGACGTGTAACAGTGGCCAAGTGTTCTCTCCCCTCTGGTGGGGCAGGTAACCTGAAGTCTGTACTTTGGAAGGTCAAGGCTGAGATTCTGATGTCCGGGAAGACACTCTCTTCCCTCATTACCTGGTCAGCGAGTTGCGTTTGAGCCTCACGTACGCAGGCATGGGGGCGGGGGGGGGGGGGGGGGGGATGTAAACTCCAGCGAGAATAAAGGAGTTTAATTCCCTCAGAGAGTAGAAGGGTTTGCAGTTTCTAAATAAGGATTCTAGGTTGGGAGAGCAAAAATTTGACAGTACCGTGATGTCGCTGCACCAGTCCTGGTTGGTGTAGAAGCATATTCTATCGCCTCTTGATTTCCCCGCTGCCTCCACTTCGCGGTCCGCTCTGTGAAGTTGGAAGCCGGTCAGTTGCAACGCGTTGTCCTGGGTCGACTCACACAGCCAGGTCTCGGTGAAACACAGGGCAGCGGCTCGAGGGAAGTCCTTGTTTGTCTGGCACAGGAGTTGCAGTTCGTGCACTTTGTTATTGAGAGAACGTACATTTGCCAGGAACATGCTCGGGAGTGGTGTGCGTAATCCTCATCGCCAGAGTCGGGTGAGTGCTCCAGAGCGCTTCCCACGGGTCCTTGAACGCAGCCACAGCCCCACCGACGAGTATGTCCAAATAATCCAGCGAGTGAGAGAAATCCGGAACTATGTTTGGAGGTACCGTGTTTATGAGGTCCAATGTTTATGAGTACCTTTCTCGTGAAAGTAATCTTTGAAGGGTTTTCACAGATAACACAAATGAACAAACATACCAAACAGCAAGGAGCAGTACACCGTGGCAGCCATCGTGGGCGCCAGCAGCAGCAAACTAAACATCGAAGATAGACACAAAATGCTGTAGTAACTCATCGGGTCAGGCAGCATCTGAAGAAAGGTCTCAACTCAAAACGTCACCTATTCCTTTTCTCCAGAGATGCTGAGTTCCTCCAGCATTTTGTGTCTGTCTTCCTGATAAGCATAATTGGAGCTCTTTTTTCTAATTTCAGATGATGTGATGGCACACCAGGTAGTAACAAAAAGTTTAAAAATTCAACAGGAAAATGTGCAATTGACAGTAGATTTATACTGAACAGTTGCACTGTATTGTATCACAATTGCTGCTAAAATTCTCTTTCATACAACCATTGGTAATTCAAACAGTGTGTATGCCATCTGGGGAAAATACGGCTTGCATCTGAACATAAGGTGCTGTAACGATTTGGACGAAGTTTTTCATCAAAATTATTCCAATGATGCCACCTTCATGTTTAATTTCCTCATTTGCTAATTTGAGTAAATTCAAATCAAATTCTCACAGGTGGATCACCTGTCAAATATACTTGCCTGTAAGTTTTTCAAATATAATTGTTTATTATTTTCCTAAATATATGATGCTTTAATATAGACTTTAGCATCTCATGAAATTACTTGAAACATTTGTCGAAAATCTCCAGCTAGCACTAAAGTGACTCCTCGCTGTAATTTATTATTGCATCTAAGATCTTACAACGATTTAGTGCTTCAATGGCTGCTTTGTGAGCCATTGTACATTCATCCCAGAGAATAAGTTTACAATCTTTTAGAATTGTTTCCTTTTCAATTCCCCGGTCAAAGTTACATGTTGGAGTTTCCTCATTTTCCAACTTTTAAAGACGTTTAAAAGCTCTTCTCCCCCCCCCCCCCACCTCCCCCCCCCAAAATAAAATAAAATTGTATGATGATGCCAATAGCAAGGGCAGTCACGTTTTGTCTTTGAACTTTAATCCAATGTAAATTAATGTGACAATGTTTCCTATTCCGCCCAAAGTATCCAAAAGTAAATCATTCCTTGATAATTGTTAATAGCCTTTAAAAGAGCATCTGAAGCATTTATTTGGTATCCCACTGAACTTGATTCGTTCTCTCAGATACATTCATCTAACTGCTATAAATCATCACTAGTCCCTGCAGAAACTCCATGCACAAATGTTATGTTTCTCTTTGTGGTTCAGGTTGGTCAAAAGGAAAATTAAAATTAGACTTACTTTAGACTGTGCAGGGACGGTGATCCTATGTGATGACAATCCCATGAGATTGTTTGAAAAACTTAGGAGCATAGTGCACAAACGTAGAATAAGCCAAGCTTACATGCAAAATTTCAGATTTCTACACTGCTTCATTGCTGATCTATGCACAGGACACATGGGCATTTTGTTTAATCATATCTCTTTTTGATTTTTAAAAAAGAAGGCAAAAGCAAATCATCAATGTAACCGTGGTCCACAGTTTTGATTTGCAGTGCTCCATGTCTGACGTGCAGCTTTTGAAAGACTCTGGAGCTGGACAGTGATATCCAGCAATTTGCACCAGAAGTCTGGATGCCACTTTCACAGTTTTCAGTGGCACATGAGTGACTGTGTGGACTGCAGGCCACTCAGGCAGAAGCAGTCTTCCAGTGAGCCTGAGAATTCTCTCACAGACTAGATCTCAGGCAGTGCCCAGATCATCTGATTAATTACCCTTTCCGATTGGTGGTGCCTAATCCTACAACTAGTTCACCAAGCTTGTTTCATTCCCAACCCACCTACAGATCTCCCAATGTCCACCCATTGTCTAACATATACTCCCCCATCAGATGATAGCCCTCACTTCACCATTTGGCATGATTACAGATCCTGCACCCTGACTCCACTCCTTCCGCTTTCTAAATTGCAAGCCCCTTCTACCGTCAATTCTAGGAAGCTAATCCATGCCCTGACAGCCCTTATTCTTGACCTGGTTTGAGTCCCCCTCCCTCTCCTTCCCCATGCAATGTTCCCTGTCCTGTGCAGCTACCCAGAATAACCTCAGAATTAGGAATATTATATCTTTTGTGCAAGCTGTACTCATGACATACTTTATTTTGGCAGTAGATGACACCTAGAGCTTCAAGAATGAATTAATTTTCCTGCAGTGGGCCCTTCACAATCAGATGGGTTATAAAATATATCTCCATTTTGTTCTCACATATTTAACACTACCACCACATCTTAATTTTAATTCTAATTGTACCCTCTATATATCTAAGAATAATTGAATTAATTGTCTGTATAAATCTTCATTAAAAAACAAATATAGAAATCATGTAATTTCGTAAGTTTAATGAAGTAGCCAAGCAAATGAGTTGTGCTCTGCTTCTTGTTCAAACTACTCCCGTAATGATCTGTTAATAATGCTAATATCTTCATAAATGTTTGAAACTGAAAATATTTGGTTACTGTGCAGATTACATTATGTAACATAATTCATTTAGCTTTATAGAGTAATAATATATAACCATAGATGCAGCAACACATTTATATATTCCAAGGTATTTAAAAAAGATTAGTTAATATGATAATGTATCATTCAAATTGTAACCAATAACTTGAACCGAAGGAAACTGGTGATAGCTTATATAACTGTTAACTCAGTTGCACACAAAAGAAAGTAGATCTCAGCTGAGAATTTAAAAGCAAATAAGTATTTGCTGTGATTTCTGTATGATCGGCATTTATATTTTTAATTCCAGTTGCAGTAATGTGGAGAAATGCCAGTATCAGTCAAGCTGAAACTATGGAGGAGGAAGTTATTTTTGCAAAGGGCATCACAATATAGATTATCTGCCCCACGTTCCACGTTTATTTTGTACAGTTACAAACATGAGATTAAATATGTTATTGTTTGAACTCTATCCAGCAGTGGGAATAATTGAATAAATTTGCATTTAAAAGATGAAGTAACGTTTAAGCTATTGGTTAATGCACATTTTAACTTAATTCTTGGTACTTTTACTTTATATGTTCAATAGCAAATATGAAGGAAAACAGGTTTTAGAAACAAGAAACATGAATTTTTATCTAATCATAAGAAATAAATATTTTCAGTCATTTGACTGAATCCTTAACCAAACTATCACTTACAATTCGTTCATCGTACGTGCCTTTCAAGGTGAGTGCCAAAGCATTACAGGGTGATTTGCTCATGTATGTTTGCACAAACTTGGTGCATTTATTCTTGCCATGCTAGGCAATTGTCATAGATATTACAAATAGTATTCCTTTTAGTGCCAATAATATTGAGCTTTATCTAAATGGCAAATTTATAAGCTTGTGGGTTAAAGAAATACAATGTATTTATTGACAATAATTAAATTGTATTTACTGATTGATCCTATCTCTTGTGGAAGATTGAAGGCATAGTTTAAACCTATTTCCACTGAGGGAATGTATCTCTGATCACCTCTTCCCCTAACAATAAAAAAGTAAAGGCAGCATTTATGGTTTTAAATTTTTTTTATACGATACGATAAAACTTTATTCATCCAAGGAGATAAATTAGTCTGCCAACAGTCACAACACACAAGGTACACAAAAACATGAAATTAAAAGTGAAAAAAAAAGAAAAAGACAAGTCTGCCATGTGCACAGCGCATTCCCTGGAACAAATGACCAAACAAACGAACGAACGCAGACATATCCAGTTATTCTAAACCAGAGTGCCCCCCTCCCCCACACTGTTCCCCTTTGTTCACCCACTGTCCCTCACGGTGGTCCCCTCACGCCGGGTCCTCCATTGTCTTCCCCTCCCGCCCTCGCTCAACGATTGCGAGGCCCAACCACCACTGAGGTTCCCACTGCCACTGATGCCCATGCTGCCGCCGAGGCTTAATTACCAAATCAAGACCAAAATTGATCTCTGTTCTTTATATTTTCCCAAGTTTATTTGTAGAAAGTTTTGATAAATATATTAAATATAGGCGAGTAGACCACCTTTTTCTTTCTCCCTGATTTACAGTGACTGATTCTTCCCTGTTTCAATCAGCCAGGTTTCCTTGACTCCAGATCCAGTAGCAATTCTTCACTCTGTAGTTTCATCTCTAGCTGATGATGTGCCGGCTAACAGCACACTTCTTTTGCAGCTTATTCCAAGGGAGCTTCAATGATATTGCAGAAACAAACAAAAAGATAACCTTTATTTCCTTTAGTTGTTGGTTTTCTTTAGTGTTTCTACCACTTCTAACCCCATGTTGTTAATGCCCTGTTGACTGATAAAATGGATTTGGTGTCATTAAATACCGCTACCTGGAAATTCATTCCTTTATAGCAGCCCTAAACACATTGTATGGTCATGTCGCCGCATTGTCCTCTGCATTTTACTGAAATGATAAGAGTAAATCTTGCAGAAAAATGCAAGGCGTCAGCCTTGAATTCCTTTATTTCTATCAACCAAATTTAGTGCTCCTGTTTTTGCATAATATCTGCAAAATGTATTAAACTACTTTTGTATATAACTGATAGTACATTTTTATCTGGGTTTACTATAAACTAAGATAATTATCACTTCATTAATCAAAGTTAAACAATTGAAGCTCATGGTGTAGTGCAGCTTTAATTATGTTACAGGGTTTGAGGCAATAGGTTATGAGGTTACAGGACTGTCTAGTTGAGGAGGAAGTGTTAAAGAATGAAGTCGTTGATGGTATTTGACAATTTCATTTGGAATGATGCAAACTGCATATAATGAATGTATGTAGCTCAGGGAGGGGTAATGACAGCCGGGTCTCACTGATCTACTGCCACAGCGGGAGCTATGTTCTACAGGCAAGGGCCGAATTTCAGAAGATGCTGCAGCATCAAAAATTCACATGAGTTATATTTTGATTATCAAGCATAAACACAGTATGAGATTCGTAATCTGTATCCTTATATCAAAATCACATGGGGATTTCCTGGTCAAGAAAATGTTCACAGGATATTTTAACTCTTCTCGGATATGATGTGTGATGATTTTGCTACAGTTTAGTGAATTAATTAATTAGTATATACATTCCAACATTCTTTCCTTTAACTTGTACTGTATGGTATGTATGAACAGTACACAATCTAATAGTATTTGAAACTAGCACTACCTGGAGTCTCCAATTATAATATAAAACAAAATAATCCAAGTTAGAACACAGGTCCTCGCCAGGTTACGACAGAGTTCCCTCTTTTCCTGAAAGCTGAGGCCCCAAACACATTCTTTCGTAATGTTAGAGCATGACTATACAATGAACCCGAGCAGTTTGCAAGTTGGAAATGCGGTCACCAGCAATATATTTAAATACAAACATAGGCTAACCAAGGGCACTAACCATGTGTAGTTAAACCAAGTTGTTGAACTCAACCATTCAGATATTGTGGCAAACTATGTTCCTGTGTTACACAAAAAGCTGGAGAAACTCAGCGGGTGCAGCAGCATCTAAGGAGTGAAGGAGATAGGCGACGTTTCGGGTCGAGACCCTTCTTCAGTGTAGTTTAATGTAGGAAGGAACTGCAGATGCTGGTTTAAACTGAAGATTGACACAAAAAGCTGGAGTAACTCAGCGGGACAGGCAGCATCTCTGGAGAGAAGGAATGGGTGACATTTCGGGTCGAGACTTTTCTTCAGACTGAAGAAGGGTCTTGACTCGAAACGTCACCCTTGCGTTCTCTCCGGAGATGCTGCCTGTCCTGCTTCGTTCCCCAGCCTTTTGTGTCTATGTATGGTTTAGGATGCCTGTAGCTCGACAGCAGCTGGTATATCCATTATGCTGGTATATTCAGATTATGCATGCAACACATTCCTTATGTAGTCCCGTCCAGATCTTCATCCCTACCCTCGGCACATCAGTCCTGTAGCCGGTGACTCACTCTCTCTCTCTAGATTTGATGCTGACCACGGGGATGAAAGCATGTCGTGTTCCCTCCGCTTGTACTGCAATAAAGACTATGAGTTCTAACCTCAATGTGTGGGTCTGATCATTCAACATGAATCCGCTGGATTTTTGCTGCAAACATGGATCAAACCCATTCAACCTGCTCTTTAATGATGTTATGACCCCTCAAACAACTTGGAGGTTCCGGAAGGGAACAATTAAAACCTAAATATCACTCAAATGAACGTAGAATTTTTATTTCCAGAATATTCTGGAATCAACATAACTTGATTGCTCTTGTTCCTGGTGGAAGAAATATTGTGTTATTCAAAGCAGATTTACGATATTGGTCGATGCTCATGGGGAAAAGGCAGATGAAGATTAAATTGATATTTTTTCTGAAATTATCCCCGTTTCACACCTTAAACCATTGATCCATCTCAGCATACCTACTTGCTCTTTCTGGGAGGGGAAATAGTAAACTGCCAGATGAAACTACCCTATCCCATTCATTTTATTATATTGTATTCCCAAACAATACCTCGCAGTTCCCCTTCAAGCAAAATCAAATCTGATTAAGGAAAAAGCCGTTTGCCATTCTTTTTGCTTGTAATAATTTGCTCATTCTTTCTCAAACACTCCTTTTTCAGTTCCTCTTTCTCAGTTTTCCTCCGCCACGTATTCATGTCATCACACGCACAATAAAATAACCATAATTGGGAGAGGGTTTCAGGGAGCAGAGTTGGTACCAAATGTATACTCATCAGCAGCAGCAATTCAGGCAATTTAAAAGCAGGAATTAGTTCCGCTGCCAGAGGCTCCCACACAGCTAGCTGGTGGACTGAGGTTTAAAAGTAAGGAAGTCGAGGACGTCTGACAATATAAAAGGGAGCCATGCAGTCTGGGAGATATAATTCCTGGATCCATAAGGAATAGAGGTACAGTATACAGCGTAGAAACAGGTCCTTGAGCCCAACCAAGGTTCTTTCCTGTGTTCGTAACATTTGCCTGAATTTGAGCCATATCCCTCAAAACCTTTCCTGTCCATGAAACAGTCCAATTGTATTTTAAATATTGTAATTGTACCTGCTGCTACCACTTCCTCTGGCAGCTTGTTCTGTATAACCACCACCCTAGGTGCGAAAAATGTGCCTCTCGGGTGCCCTTTAAATCTTTTTCCACTCATTTTAAACCTATGTAATCAAATTTTAGACTCACCCTGGGAAAAAGAATATGATTAAGTATTTAAGTTGTCTCCAGTCACTGTGTTCAAGTATTTGGAAAGTTGCAATGTTAGTTGTAGGTGAAGAGGATTAAATCAAAATCATTGCATAGCTGGGTGTATACAAACTCCCACTCAGTCTGTCTGTATGTACTGTTAGAAATTGTGATCTCTGGAAGAAATGTTTACTTTCATGCCCAGCATAGGAGATCACCATTGTCAGGCTGTCTGATCTTCACACCACCATAATTAATGTTGACCTTTTCCAAATGTCAAAAAAACACTCATGAGATATTTTGTTCCACTGGTATTTCCACTGGTATTTTATCTTTGAAAATTGAAGTAACTTCAAATGGCCTTGATATTCTTACTGGGTAGTGAAAATTCCTTGGAGTATCATTGCTGCACACATTCGCAGTACATAAGCCCTGCATTTTTGTATGCTATGGATCAGTGATTACAGACTTTGAGCTCTCAGAGGCCTTGCTGACTCGAACTTTTGAATAGATTCGATGTTGAGATTTCTGAAAAGATGTTCCTGCTCCTTTCAAAAATATGTTGTACTCTTTCTGAAATTCCTCATCATCTATTCCGCTTGAAGACTACTTTCTGACAATTGAGGATAATTATTCTGTGGACAGCTTTAAATCAAATTAACTTGGAATTAACTTACCATCTCCATTTGTCCGAATGGATTGGTTTACTATCAGGAAGAGTATGATGTATTCTTGGTAAGGAGCAGAAATATATTTTTAGGAATTCCAAATGTCATCATTGAATCCATTCAAAAATTATTGTCACCCTACATGTGTTTTGTATATTACCGTGAGCTGTGCATCTTACCCCTTTCAACTGGAGATATTTACCATTTTGGATTTAAAACTTGATGTTGTCAAGGCATTGATTCAGTTAAAAATACTTCAGCGGACATAAAGCATTGTTCAATATTTCACATATTACATTTACCATTTTATTTTAAAATGTAAATAGTGAAAAATCCGTCAAGTGATTTTAATTCATTAGTCCAAATAATGTTAATGTTGTTGAATTTTAAAAGAGATCAAAGAAGTGCCAATTGAACAGAATTTAAAAATAAACATATATTACAAATCCGTAGGATGTTTGACTTGAATGCTCTATGTCTGTAATCATTTGTCCTTCAGTTATTAAGAAATAATGAGTTTAAGGCAACTAAATGTAAATTAATTAACATTACTTAGAGATTTTGTTTTACAGAACCTCACTGACATTGGTTGTGTTGTTATTAAATAAAATAAAATCTTACTTGATTTTATTTATAATTATTAAATAATAATTGTTGGAATATAAGGTTGCATGAAGGCCAAATATTTTAGAAGGCAGCCTTAAAGATAATTATCTATTACATCCATTGACAATATTTGTTGGGAAATAGGCAATGCTTTTATCAATCATTCCTTTGAGTTCAATTTTAGCCAGAGCATTTGTGAAAGTATAATAAATAAATAAATAGCAGAGGCACATTTTTTTAAATTGCCAGAGGAATTACATAAATTAATTGAGATTTAGAGCACAAAAATTGCAAATGGCAATTTCTAGACATATATGTTAAAATTTAACTTCATAAACATTAAATGATAATTCAAAGTGAAAATAATTAACTCCAGGCTAATGTGTATTAAGAGATTACTTTAATATGGCCTTCAGTTGGTAAAATGTTGGCGTTTCTCTCCTTTTTTTTGCTTACATTTGCATTGGTGAAAATAATTTATTGTGAAAAGGACATTTACCTCGAATGCAACCTGCTCCATTTTTGTCACAGCCAATGAGTGTCCACTGCATTATGTTGATAATGCAAATAATGCCATGCCATAATACTGATCAGCAGAAAGTCATCAGATATGCAATCAATTAGCAACGTGTGAAAAAGAGTATTTTTCATTCCAAATTGTCACAGGAAAAGCACTGCAGTAATCTTGAAAATTGACCGATACGAATAGGATGATTTAAGTTTTCATTACCTTTTTTGCAGTGACAGGATTTTGGACTTCATCACCGTTCGCTAGATTATTGCTGTGTACTTAAAGTTGGCATGATCCAGGGATTACACCAGTTTTCAGATGCTTTGTTGGTGCAGTAAATTATGTATAGAGCTAAAGTCTTAATGATTACAATGTCATAGTTTGGCCTATTGTGCAGGATTAAGGCAGCCCACATAATGGGAACAAGTAAATTTTGCATATAATAAGTGGGGAAGAACAGCAGAAGTTTAACTGAAGGGAGGCACCAGCCATCGAAGAGCTGTGCAGTAATGGTCAACATTATAAAAAAATCATAATAAAATCTGGAGTTCAGTTATTATCCTGATACCATGACACAAGGTTCTCAAACTCTACCTTGTGCCTAATTTCATCATTATTATAGATCCAGCTACATTGTTGTAGATCTAGACTACAGCGGTAGTATTTGACCAAGGATTGGGTGATGTTTCAGGTCAAGACCATTCTTCAGACTGAGGAAGGGTCTTGACCCAAAATGACCACCCATTTCTTCTAACCAGAGATGCTGCCTGTCCCACTGTGTTACTCCAGCATTTTGTGTCTATCTTTGGTGTAAACCAGCATCTGCAGTGCCTTCCAACACATATATGATATCTTCAATTCCTGTTAATCCTTGCTATTTCTAAGCTACTCTCAGAATTATTGATGTCTATTTGACACAACACTACTGGCACAGCTGTGGATACTAACTAAAAAGCACATGTTTTTATCGATTGCCGTTAGATTTCATGTTGATTGCAGGTGGTTTATTGCCCAACCATATTTATACATAATTAACATACAAGACTGTAACAGTGCTTTTCAAATATATAATCAAAAAGTATATGTTTTTTCTTCTGTAATTTCACAGCCTTGTCACTTTCCCCTTTAAAATGTTGAATACGTATTTATTGTTCATGATTTATCTTGAACAAAATAAGTTAATTTTCGAAGGATTAATTTAAATATAAATTGATAAAGCTAAATGTATCTCTGACTGTAATTCATTTTCTGCTCAGCTTGTTGACGTATGTCTTAGATTACAGTTTTTGTGTAATCCTTTAATGCAAAACATTATAAAATTTTACTGAATCAAATGCAACAATTTTTTTGTAGAACAGTTTTATCAAAATTTGACCTTGTCGTTAAATACCTAAAGGAAAAAAACTGTTTTACATCATTGTTATAATGAGGTTACTTTGACTGAGCTATAAAATGCTGGTGGTGGAATGAACCTATTAAGATACAATGCAGCCTTTAAAATAAATTTCAAAATATGGCTTTGGGACTATTAAAATGATGCTAAATCATGGACGATTATACTTTAGATGAAAAATAACCTATGTACATCTTTACAAGAGTAAACATGCTGCTCAATTTAGTTTTATTATGAGCTCAACTGAAATAACCAACTGCAACCTATACATGAGTTGTAACTAGCCATTCTTTGAATGCTCCGCTTTCTTTTCTCATACCATGGTAGTGTGGGACCTATATTTCCCGGCAACAGCCTGGGGTTCAGGCCTTGCATGTTTGTAGCTTTGAGTTTGATCGAGATGGGTTCTAGCCCCAGCTGGGAGTGAGACAGTGTCACAGCTGAAACACTACTTCTTTGTCAGTATTAATGACTGGTAGGTGACACCTCTGTCTTGCTGCCCTTGTTTAGTCTGGGATGTATTTCATTAAAATAATTACCCCCTGTCAGCCTTCATTTAACAATTTTTAGCAGTCTGACTCATCGATACCCATCTTCAACTTTGCAGGCTTCAGTAGTCTGCACCTACATAACGTTGCTTGTTTGGAATCACTTCCATTTAGCTCCACCATTGATCATTTATAGATGGTAATGTGGTGGAGCTGCGACCAGCCATGATCAGGCTTGAAGGGCCTATTGGCCTATTCCTGTTCTTTTGTATTCCTCTTATTCTTGTGTGAAACCAGAGAAACTTGTGCTCATATATTTAGTGATAATCACAAAAATATAGTTTCATCTGGTGTAAATTGCACACAATCCGCGTGAAATTGTACTCATTGGGCCTGGCACTTTCATGATTCACACTGATGTGCTAGACACTTTCTGGCATCAGATGCACTCGCAATGATGTTATTATTAATGTAGTACCCATTTCCAGCCTTCTCGAGGTTTAATACCTGACCTATATCTCCCTAAAGATCAACATTCCAGGTTCAGGTTTTCTGAGCTGTCACCAACGTGATATATGACAAGCTGCAGCCAGACCTTTGGCCATGCTCCATGCCGCCAACCTTGGACTGCTCTTTCCACTGAGGTCAAGATTATCATGAGTTTCAATTTACAGGGGGATATTTCCAGGCGGACCCAGCGAATCTATGCTGTGCCTTCTAGTTTACTGGTCACTGGTGCGTCAGAGTCCTCCATAGACACTGTATTCACAGAGAGATGCTTCCATCTACTTTGATTTCAGTGATGAACATCTCAGGTACTGGAATATGCTTTCAGGCAGCCATTATTAACCTAGTTATTTTCTGCATTTGGAAAGATTCATTCAATTTTCAAGGGGTTTGGAACATTGGGAGAATTTTCTCATGGTCGGTATTGTTTCTGGGAAGTATCCTTGGAACATTTGTCACACCAGACATTTTCAGCTAGCAGGAGCACCTTAAGGGAGTGATCCTCCACGACAAGGGATATCTACTTCTGTGGCCGCTCACACCAATCCAGACTCCCACGGCAGCACCTGAGTGCCAATACAACAAGAGCCACAAAATAGTCTTCTGAAGATGAGGTTCCATTGTCAGCGACTGTCTGCAGATACAAGGCAATGCTTAAGAGCCAGAGCAGAGGACTCACTCTGAGAGGTCCCGTCAACTTGAGTCCGCTGGAGACGGCTGCCAACACTGGAGGAAGGGCACACGGAACCCCAGAGAAGCTTGGACCCAGGCACACTCTGAGAGCTAGAGATGCAGGAGGAAGAAGGCATCTTCTGGGAGAATGTACTTGCTCACCTTCCAGGTTTACACACAGTTAAACATAGGAATATGTCACTGCTGTTGAGGCATACATTGACTCCTTAACACAGAGACACTTCTTATTAAAAGCCTGCAATCATTGGCTCCTAAGCAAACAAACTAAAATTCACTCCACTCCAATTGCACGACAATAATCAGGCAGTAGAACACTGATTAAATAATCCATCAAATGCTGCATTAGAGGTTGCACAGATTATAAAACATCATTGTAAGGAATTCTTGATCCTGTTGCCAAAGTGACTTGCCACAATTATATTCAGTCATTTGCAAGTCACCATGGTGAATTTTTGTGATGACATGCAATTTATTTGTTGCACTTATTGAATTGGTGTTCAATATCTTGAGGAGACAGTTATAACTATATAGCTACCTCCTGCCAGGATATTCTTATGTGTAGGAACTGCAGATGCTGGTTTACACTGGAGATAGACACGAAATGCTGGAGTAACTCATCGGGTCAGGCAGCATCTTTGGAAAAAATGAATAGGTGATGTTTTGGGTCGAGACCCTTCTTCAGACCATAATAGGTGATGTTTTTGGTCAAGATCCTTCAGAGTGTACAGAATTCAGACTTGTGTAGGCCCGAGTGTGTCTCCTGGCTTCATATCACACACGATCTGGCATTTATCTCACTGATGAGAAGGTCCGGATCCCTTTCACCCAATCTGGGAACTCATTGTCTTTTCTCTTTTTAAGATTGGAAGAGAATAATGCTTCAGAAGCTGAGCTCAGCTGAATGTGGTCCTGCCAAGAGCCACCTAGGCTCCATTGTGGCGCGGCTTTCTGGGTGTAAACTCCCCGGCAGCATTTCAAGAATCTTTTTGGCCATATTCACAGTTTTATGTGAAGACTCAAATGGAAGTTGTTGTTGGACATAATCCAAAATTGTGGAGAAACTCAATGTCTAAGCAAGTGACAGAAAAATAATCCAGAGTGTCATATTGTTACGAACAAAAAAATAAGTTTGCAGATTTAAAAAATAATTATTATAATATCATGAGGCAACATATTTTGAATTCCTACATATGATTCTGGAGTGTTAATTTTAAGTGGATGATACCACAACTGCAGGCATTTCATTTAATTGGTTTAGGTGTAGAATCTGTTGTTGATTCAACAATATTGATTTTAATTTTGGCTGGACTTAAAACATTTAAATTATTCTTAGTATATGAAGTGATGGATCTGCAGCAAGTGTAGACAAAAGCCATGTCATTCACATGTGTAACAAGACCCTTGAAAGAGCTTGTTACGCGTCATGTACCAGTTTTGTAGCTTTAGCAGAATCAACACACGTCCTATTCCCTGCAGACGAATGGTGCATGGTCAGCCTAACTATATGGGCAATTTTCTGGCTTTCTGCTTCCAGGAGCAAGCCTCACCCACTGGAAACAGGTATCATAAATTTGAGCATGGGTTTTGCACAATATTCCAACCTCTAAATTAATGGTTTGAATTCACGTTAAATGTACATGGAATTTATGATATATGCCACTGACAGGTGAGGGAGCACATAGCCAGAAAATTATCAATTTACATATAATTTAAAAAGTAGGTAAAATATTGTGCTACATCACCAGAGTTATTTGACAACACCAGAAGTATTCATGTGCATTTGTTTCATTTTATAGCGTTTTCTTTTACATAAATACAGGTTTCAGTACATTTTGTCAGATAGAATGTGACAGCTGGGTATATTCTTCATCATGTTATTTTGAAATGTACATAAACAATAAAATAAAATATGTCATTGTCTTAAACAAATTGATTAGATGCAGATAATTAATGTGCTGATCCTAATATATGTTTGAAATTATACCAGCTGAAAATGTTAAGTGGAACAGTGTACTTCATAATGTCTGCGTGTATACTATCAAAGTCCATGCAAATATATCAATAGGAATATTGAAATTTATGATTCTGCTTTGACTAGTCTTGTGTCAGATTTCTATGACATGCAAGTGTTGCAATTAATGCCTCTCTTCATTTCATTTAACCCATTTGCTTTTAGTGAAGTAAAATGTTACTAAAACTGCCCATTTTAGTGAAGTACAAACTTACAATAAGGGACTTGGATGTTTAACAAACTAAAAGAAAATATTTTCAAGCATTCATCCTGAATACTTTTATGTGAGACAATGTATTTATGAATATAAATACTTTTATGAATACAATGTATTCAATGTAGTTTGAACATTTTTTTTTCTTGCTGCAGATTTGAGGCTCATCCTATACCATAATTACAGGCAGCATATTTTAATATGACAATATATGTAAATTGCACAAAAAAAGGAATGACTGTTGCATCTGAATTTAGCTAAATCCATTGAAAAATGCCCAAAGCAAGATGTTGGTTCATATTCAGAATATTTTCCATCCAGCGATTTAAAACATGCTCCCACTAGACCGGGAGCAATAATTTTCATTCGGGTTTGAATTCAACAGGGTTTGGCTCAGTTTGGATCAAATCTAATTGAAACACTAATTTGAGACTGTTCGCTCAACCTTAGAAATATGTAATTAAAGTGGGTCAACTGTGAATACACCTAAACTGTTTTAACCTTAGATTTTTTGCAGCTGAGATCCAGTCAAATTAATCTTAGTGGTTTATATGTGCGGCCCACCAATAACTTCCCAGCCACATCTATTTCATAGAACCTCCAAATAACTTGGAAGTGTCCCTTAGTGGATTGAATTGTTCATTCAGAAAATGCCACTGCACTTCATATTGGAGACTCTAATTACTGCTTTATAAAGTGTCTGCATTTGGTATTAATTATTCCATTTAAAGTAATTCTAGAGAATATATAGCCACCAGAGAGTGACCTTGTAAAGGAAACGGGAATGTTAGATGGAGAGATCAAGAGCACTGCCTCTTGAGATGAAATGGACTGATGCGAATCAGTGAAGACACTAAAGATTTATTGGCTGTGGCAAACGAAACACAAATCTCCAGTTTTGTGGTTACTGACTGTGACATCATACTCAGTATGACAAAGTTAAATTACCTCATGGAGGGTAATGGCTTAAGAAAGGGGGAGAGGCAAACAGGAATCTATCTGTCTCTGGCATATTTTTAAATGGGATCAAATTAGAATTTACATGTTTTAATATTGACGCACAAGTAGAAGTAATATACATTAGGTTAACTTTACAATCTATTGATTAATAACTGACTGTATGAAGATTTATAAGTGCCATAAAAACAGTTTCAGCAAAATGACAATATACTAGCAATGATTATATGGTTAACAAATTTGTGTACTTTTATTCCATTCTAAAAACTGGAAAGAAAATGGCATGCATGATCAGCGTCATATTTCAAATGTGATAAAAAGAGAAGCTGTTTGTTACTTGTGAGAAATTAATTTCAACATTTCTGTGCCTATTCGCGTCAATAAATGGCAGTAAAAAATGAGAGCATAAAATCTGGTGTATAAGTTGCACCTGTGGAAGAAGATTGAACTATATTGCCTTCCATCACTGGGAGGAATGTGGAATCCACTGTGATGGATGTTTATGTTAACTTTTATGTGGTTGTGTGTCTTGTTGCTTTTCACTTAGCATGGCTGTATGGTAACTAAAATTTCACTCTACCGTAATTGGTACGTGACAATAAACTGACCTTGAAACCTGTGCATTTTGGAACTCCAAAAGACTTTCCCTGAAAAATCTCCAGCATCTTTTCACAATCTCTGTCCACATGACTAAAATCTGTTCACTTTGCAAACCATGTAGGCAACTTGCTGCAGTGATTACAATCTTTGGAATGTCTAGGGAGCATGATGAAGAACTTGCGACCTTATCTGACAGCTCCGAGATGGTGACAATGAAGTTGAATACTTATAGCTTCACAACTGGGGAAGCAGGAATGTATTGACTCTGTGCTCTGTGGACGCATCTGCAAAAAAATTGCATTGAGACAGATAGTCTGGGCCAGTTTTGAGAGATGGAATTGGAGGTGGGGGGGGGGGGGGGGGGGGGGGGGGAGAAAGAAAGAGAGAGGAGAGGTGAGAGAAAGAGAAATAAAGAGGAGAGCAGAGAGATGGGGGAGGAAGGCAGTGACAGATAGAGATATGTCAGACATTACTCACACTCTCACAATTCTATTCACATGCACTGTGTCTGTCACCTTTACTACAGATTCCATCTCGCTTCACAACCTCATACCACCATTCTTGCCTCTCATCCTCTTTTACTGACCATTCTTATGCATTGATTACATAACTCTTTCTGTTCCTCAATATCCTCACTTTCAATCCACTTTCCATTCCTCACCATGACTGTTGTATGTTTCCCCCCCCCTCTCACTCTCGCCGCCCCCTCCTTCTCTCATCTCAATCACACACTTCTCATCTCACCACACACCAATCTGTCTTCACCACTGTCTCTCTTATCCAATTTTTCATTCCTTGAGAACTTCATTGCCTGTATATCACGCCATAAAATCATCAAAGAACACCAATCAGACCATTTGTATCCCATATTAGTTTTTAGTAGAATTGTGCACTTTCATCTCCTCTCTAAATCTTTATCCATTGTCCTATAAATGTATCTCTTTCAAGTGTTAATCCAATACACTTTGTATATTACTATGGAATCTGCATCTCCCACTTTTATCAGTGTGTTCTGGAGGTACTGTTTAAAATATCTTATTTTGCCTCAGTCTTCCAAAACCTTTGTCATCGATTTGATGGTTTGCTTACCAGAGTAAGCATTTATTGAATCTGCTTAAAATAGAGCTGGTCAGAATGAATGGGTGTTTGGGTTTATGAATGCTACAAGGGCACAAATCATTGACTCCACAGTTGTGGTATCTCCAGATCAACTAAGAGGTTGACCCATCACAAGAACTTTCCATTTCAACAACATTCAGCTTTTGTGCAACCCATGAAAACCTCAATATGGGTGTGCATAGGATTTTGTCCATCTTTGTGATACCTTTATTCTGCAGCAGTTCATCCTTGTCGATCGCTTGTACCTTAGAGAACACTTGCAGTCTGAAGATACAAATATTTGAATTTGTTGTAATCTTTACCATAAATAAGATGTTGCAGGAACTTGGCAGCTCAGGCAGCATCTGCAGAAGGATTGGACAGACAATGTTACAGTATGTAACGTATAACAGTCTGTCTGCTCGACAACAAGAAACAGTTCACAGTTTACACTGGTGGGAGAGTCTTTGACTAGAGGCCATAGCCTCAAAATAAAAGGACGTACCTTCAGAAAGGAAATTACAAGGAATTTCTTTAGTCAGAAGGTAGTGAATCTGTGGAATTCATTGCCACAGATGGCTGCGGGAGCCAAGTCAATGGATATTTTTAAGGCGGAGATTGACAGATTGTTAGGGGCTATGGGGCGAAGGTAGAGAATGGGGCTGAGAAGGAAAGATAGACCTGCCATGATCGTATTGCGGAGTAGACCTGATGGGCCAAATGGCCTAATCCTTTTCCTAGAGCTTATAAACATGCATTCCTTAAGATAACTCTGCTCTCATCTTTGAGAGAGCATGGGTGATGACCATGCCCTTAATGGAACATGAATGGAGCTTGTTGCTGGACGAGATACCTTATTTGTTGACATAGCAGATGTTTAATTGTAAAAGCCATTTTCACTTCAACTCACCCCACCTTGAATTGAACATTGAAGTAGTTCTGCAAATAGACATACTTTTTGTTTGTGGTGTCCCATTACCCAACATAAATTCATGTGTTCACAATTATTGTGAAAGGGCCAAGATGAGAAGGAAATAGATAATGTCTTAGAGGTGAAAATACACAAAGGCAAAGATTTTACTGGTAAATTAACTTAATAAACAAAAATGTGTTTATGTATACTGAAAATGCAGCAAAGTTAGGCTAAACCTCACTATACTTCTTTAATATTAAATGTAAAACAAAATGATCACAAGGAAGGAGTAAAAATATTCAAACACATGCAATAAGAACTTCAAACACATATTAATTGAGTAAAAAAATGTCAATTTAAGATGCTCAAAATAACGACAGACATGTATTTATCCCGATGAGGAAGGTTGAAATGTGTTATGATCCCTATAAAATCCTTGTTTAACACACGTAAAGTGACATTAAATAGTTTTCTATTGATTGATGGGCTGCTCAATAACATGAAAAAGCTGTTAGCTTTTGCATGAGATACACACATTGCAAGCTATGATAATTTGTCTTAATTATGTTCCATTAAATATTACTGATGCTTTTATAGTGCATTTACATGAATATGATATTCAGGAATAATATCAGTTGTGTTTAATTGAACTGAAGATTTAGGTGATGATTAAAATATTGAAGTTTTTCCAATTTGCTACCACTCAGAGATATATCCTAGAAATATTAGTGACTCCTTAGAAAAAGATGTGAATGGCTTGCATTTGATTGGATTTGTAAAGTAAATTTCATCTACTATGTGTTTTGTAATTCCTTTACATTTTAACTACCGTGCCTCCATACATCTTTGTCAGTCTGAAATTGGGAAAGTTAATGATCAAATTACTCATCTCCAAAGAAGTATTTTTATGAATAATGACAAATGAAGATATTTGAATCTTCCAAAATTATAACCTCAGCAGTGGTCTACATCATTCAGAGAATTTCTCATCTCTCAGTCTAATAGTGGCATTGCTATTTATTGTTTATTTTGTTTTGTCAATTGAATGAATTTTGAAGGCAGTGTACAATGCAATAGTGTGGCCTTATAGTGTAAAAACATAATACATGAAGTAAGCTTTGTCACCCTTTGAATCTGCCTAGCCATTCATTCAGTCAGGCTGTGGCTCTACCTCTGTGCCACTTTCCAGTGCTAGCCCCAAACCCTTTGATTCTCTTAATGTCCAAGAATCTTTGTGTACCCAGTGCAAACAACTGGGTGTGAACTTCTTGGCAAAAGTGTTTTTATTAAAGACACACCCATGTCTCAATGGTGATGGATTGGGGGGAAATAACAAGATCTACCTGCAGTTTAAGTGGACAGTTAGAATGTTCTAATTTTAGGGAAACTAAGTGAAGAAAAAATAAGCAAATATGGATTTTGTACAGCTTTATCTTTTATTTGAATTTTACCATTTTAAAATTGCACAGTGGGTATGGTCCATTTAAAATGTTTTCAAACAATTACATTATTGTTTATTGTAATTATGTACGAAATTACAATAATCATACATAATATATATTTATATTCTAAGATTCTGGTGGTACTGCAAACACAGTATATTTGATGATGTATTTAATCGTCACAGGAAAAAAAAGCGACTTCTTCATTGTAATCCCATTCTGACTTTGTAAACCAAAATAAGTATTGGAGCGCCTGGATGCCACACAAACCATAAAAATTGAAATTCAAACTGTAATCAATCTATCTGGTGAAAAATCATACTTGAACAGAATGGTGATTTAAGGCAAATTGTGATCAGAGCGGTGTTAATTGAAGGTGCTGGTTTTATGATAAATTTATACTGAACCAGGTGGGTTAACAAAGAGGTGGCATGGTTTCTTATCCTTTGGTATACCCTATGCAGCTGAAGATGATAATGATGGTGAATGGGCAAAAAATCTCCCATGTTTGCGTGATTTGATAGTTTATTATTGTCTTGGAGGCACAGCAGATGTCGGTAACTTTCTGCAGACTTCTACCCCTTGGCACTGCGTTTCCTTGTCCTTCATCTATTTGCACTCTGCCTTTCACATTTTGATTTGAGCTGCTGCAGCTTGTACTCATTCTACCACAGTGACTAGCTGCTTCTGGGACTTCTTTCACACGAACAAGCGTAGATATTTAGGGAATTTCTCATGGGTTATTGCACCACAACAAAACACAATGTAATTCCTAGTACTGTATATGTAAATGGCATGACTGTTTTATTCTAAGGAAGATAATGTTATCTTCCATTATCTTCCCATTTATAATTTATTATATTAATTCATAGCTCAGCAATAGTTTTCCAGCACTTTATGCAATAGAGTTTTTTTTGTGCTGGAAAAGTACAGTATGTGTTTTAACCGGTATTGGATTATACCTGGGTAGGTTGGGACCAGAGGTTTGTTTTTGCTATTGTCATCAATTTGGAGAATCACTGACACAGATGTTGGCTGGCTGACAAATAGATTCAATTTGATTGAATTTACTGTGATAAAGATTTTAATTTACTTCATATTCCTATGGAGATATTTTTTCACATAATCGATATTTTTATGGTATACTGTTAACTGAATAATATACAAAACAGTTTCCAGCACAGGAAGAATATGCAGCATTACGTGTGTACTACATTATGGCAGCTCTTTGCCTTTTACAAAAAAAAGGTAGTAATAATGATAGGACTTTGATGATGATTAGGGCTTCCCAATTATTGAACAACAGCCACCAGCCTCAGAGAATGTATTTAATGAACTGCTTAACTGTCCATGTGAACTTCTGTATTTTACCCGGAGAGGCAGGAACACGACAGTGAACAACACACTACTTGCAGACATGACAGTGAGTGTACATTGTGCTTTTTGTACCTGGGTTAGGTAGATTTTGCAGCATTGTCATTCATCAACCAACCGTGACTGCTTTAAAATCAAATGCTTGCACCAGGACAGCTACATTGCAGCAAATCTGTAACTGCTATTTGGCAGATAGTCTGATGTTGTGCTTTTAAATAGTGTGTGTACATGATTACTCCACAAACTCTTTGAAAACACACCCTTCATCAAAAGCACCTCAAGCTCCACCAACATCCCAACCTGAACAATTACACTTGGTCTGTAAAACATAGATTGGTCTGTAAAATGTACATAGTTCTGTTATCTGTTAGCAGGAAATAAACTGGTTATTTAACATGTTTTTTTATCACAGTGCAAGTGGATGCACCAGCGATGTATTTATTTACAATAAATATATTAAACACTATGAATTTTATGCTTTTCACAAATTACGGGAATGGTTTGGAAGATATGCCAATGTGTAGCTAGTGGCAGCTCTTAATTAACGACAACTCGAAAAGGAAATGAGACTGACATTGTCATGTAGGCACCTAGACTGGAGTTGAATTTAGTTGTATTTCAGATTTTTCTTTGACCATTGTTTTATTTCATGGCAAGCCCACAGAAAATTATTGCCATTTTTCCTCTACAGTTTTTATTATTATTTTATTATATTGTTAAATTATTATTGCAGTTATTGTGTTCCTTCATTTTTCATAATATTGCTTCAACATGATTTAAAAATAATCTGTAACATATACTTATAATTAATTACCATTTTATATCTCATCACTATGCTAAGTTGATAGTGTAAATAAGAGATGATGCACTTGGATTTTTTTTTCAAAATTATGGATTAGAAAATCGTGGTTTGTCTTAGCTGCAAAACTCATGAGGGAGTAGTGTATGCATGTCAAACTTAGCTTCCGAAATCAGTTCCATTGACTTTCTACCCAGGGGATTTTAAACTAGGAAGTGTAAATTAGAATATTTAATTCAATGTCACATCTGGTACAGACAGAAATATAATGAGAGCAAAAGGAAAATGAATTAAAAGTAAGAGTTAGATTTGAATAGGCATACTTTTTTTTAACCTTACTTAAAAAATCATACTTAAAATCAAAACTTGTAAAAGCGAATTTTCTGTGTTAGGGAGATTGCTTGGAACAAATTAAACATATAATCCTGTTAATAGTTTACTTATACCAGCATGGACAATGCTTACTATTGTCCAGTGTGTTTAGTGTGTGTCAATTTTAAAATAAGTACCAATCATCATGTATCGTACCATGTGTTTCAAGAGTGAGTCTTTTGGCAGTTTTGATATAGCTCTGTTTCTGGAAGAGCATTTGCAATGCAGAGAGTATTTGCACACTTATACAGTATACCCTAATAGCAGAAGCTACATTTAGAATTACATGGAATGTGCAGAGTAAAAACAACTTATTTTACTCAAACAATGTGTCTCTGTCAACATGCTTTACTCAAGTCTCCTCCCAGCTCTCTTTACCTATTTCTGTAAGTGTAACTCTCGGATTTTCCTCTTCCTATTTTGACGACAAGCCTCTCTCAAATGAATCTATCTTACTCATCATAGCCATTTGAGAAGTGGTTTCTTAGTTCCTCATTCGATGGAAATATTATCATCTTGCTGAGATCACTCACGTATTAATTTCTCACAGATCATTGCTCAAACAATATTTCTTTATGGATTGCCAAAACTGTCCATATAAACCATTTGTTGCATCTTCAACACTGCTTCTTTTTTAGTTTAGTTTAGAGATAGAGCGCCGAAACGAGCCCTTTGGCCCACCGAGTCCACACCGACCAGTGATCCCCGCACACCAGCACTATCCTACACACACTAGGGACAATTTTACACATGCACCAAGCCAATTAACCTACATAGCTGTACATCTTTGGAGTGTGGGAGGAAACCGAAGATCTCTGAGAAACGCACATGGTCACGGGGAGAACGTACAAACTCCATACGGAGACCACCAATAGTCGGGATCAACTATTATTATAACCTTTATTATAACCTATTATTGACCTGTGTACCTACTTTTAATGATCAGAAGATTTGTATTCCATTATTATTTTATTCCTCTATCTACGTGGATAATTATTTTCCAAGCAATATTTTACCTTTTAATTATTCTTAATTTGTAAGTGGAATCGGTAGTAAGGAATGCAAACACAATGCTAGCATTTATTGTGAGAGGACTAGAATATAAAAACAGGGATATAATGCTGAGGCTCTATATGCCTGGTCAGACCACATTTGGATTATTGTGAGCAATTTTGGGTCGCATATCTGAGGAAGGATGTGCTGCCGCTGGAGAGGATCCAGAGGAGATTCTTATGAGAATAATCCCAGGAATAGGTGGGTTAACATATGATGTGTATTTGACGGCACTGGGCCTCTACTTGCTGGAGTTTAGAAGGATGAGGAGGGACCTCATTGAAACTTACTGAATAGTGAAAGGCCTGGATAGAGTGGATGTGCAGAGGATGTTTCCACTCATGGGAGAGTCTAGAGCTCATAGCCTCAGAATTAAAGAACGTTCCTTTAGGAAGGATATGAGAAGGAATTTCTTTAGTTAGAGGGTGGTGAATCTGTGAAATTCATTGCCACAGAGGTAAGAGGTAAAGATAGTTCAGCCATGATTGAATGGTGGTGTAGACTTGATGGGCCGAATTCTCGACCCGAAACGTCGCCTATTTCCTTCGCTCCATAGATGCTGCCTCACTCATTGAGTTTCTCCAGCATTTTTGTCTATCTTCTAATTCAGTTCCAATTACTAATGAACTTAAGTTGGACTGATTCACACGTTTCTATTGTGAACTGCATTTGCCAATTAAATGCCCATTTTTGAATTGTCTTCTTGTAATTCCAACTTTGCCTTGACTATTTTATCTCCCAATTCCTGTCCCACAGCTTGGCATCATATGCATATTTAGAAATTGTGTTCTTCATTCCAGAGGGCCACGTAATGGAAAACAATAAAAAAAATACAGATGCTGGAAATTTGAAACAATAACATAAAATTCAAGAAGGCTCAGCAGGTGAATGAGCATCTGTAGGTAGAAAAACTGAATCAGGTTGAAGACCCTTTGTCAGAACCGGGTAATAGAGGAAGCAATATCCTTTCTTTCCCAACTCTAATGAAGGGCTTTTGGCCCTTAATGTTAACCCTCTTTCTCTTTTCTGCAGATGCTGTTTGATCAGCTTAGTATTTCTAATAATTACTATTCATACATTTTATCCTCTGATTTTGATAAATTTTACATTTCATTCTTGAATTTAAAATGCAGCATGCAATTGTAGCTCCAAACACAGTTGTGACTATTTTTGTAAACCATCATCTGCAGTTCCTTGTTTATTGATGTCACAGATGTTTCTTGTACACTCTTCTCACTTTCCAACACAATACCCAACCGTTTTCATTTCCTGTTAAATCGTGAATATTTTTAGTTGATCACTCTCTATATTTCCCTATCTATTCCCATTTTACCTTTTTTATAATTAATGTGTTGTACAGTATTTTATGGTTTTTTAATGTAAATTGACAACTTCATATTTCTTCTTTGCCTTTTTTTCCTGTAAATCTGTAAACCAATGACAAGCCATTTTAGCAAATTTGAATATTGACACAATTGTACATCGGCCCCATGCAAGAAGTTTGTGGACCATTCATGGATAGATAATAACAGGTATTCTTGGCCTCATTGTGATTGGCATTCTGTAAGTATTACAGAAGGCTTTGTAGGCTAAAAAAAATTGCCTAAAAAATCTGCTGCCCAGACATCATGGGAACTGAACTCCATGCCATGAAAGGTATCTACAGGAGATGCTGCCTTAAAGGCAGCCAGCATCATCAGAGACCCATACTATCCCATCCTGGTCACATTCTCATTTCACTCCTGCCATCGGGAAGAAACCTGAAAACTGTAACATCCACGTTCAGGAGCAGCTTCTTCCCCACAACCATCAGGCTATTGAACACTACATAATTATTTGGATACTTTGCTCAATTATAAATGATCTCGAATACCTATCAGACCTAATATGATTGCAGAAAGTATGTAGGAGACCATAATGCCATTTCAGTAACATTGATGGATGCTCTATTAAAATCATGGAAATGTCATTAAATAAAAACCTGTCATGATTTGCTACTCCATATAACACAAGGCAGAAATAAGATTGTTTGTTTATATCATTCCCATAATTGTAAAGGATGGATCGACTGGGCGTATATTCAATGGAATTTAGGAGGATGAGAGGGGATCTGATAAAAAACATATACAATTCGTATGGGATTGCACAGGCTAGATGCAGGAAAAATATCCCTGATGTTGGGGCAGTCCAGAACCAGGGGGTCACAGTTTAAGAATAAGGGGTCAGCCATTTAATACTAAGAAGAGGAAAAACGTTTTCACCCAGAGAGTTGTGAATCTCTGGAATTATCCGCCAGAGAAGGCAGTGGAGGCCAATTCACTGGATGTTTTTCAAGAGAAAGTTAGATATAGTCTAGGGCTAACGGAATCAAGATCATGGGGAGAAAGCAGGAACGTAGTACTGATTTTGGATGATCAACCATGATCATGTTGAATGTCGGTGCTGGCTCGAAGGGCCGAATGGCCTACACCTGCACCTATTTTCTATTTCTATACTCTCACTGCAAGTTTAATCCTGCCTGATTTGCTTGATTCTCATTCTCTGCCTTCCAACTTATTCAGCACTCTGCTTCCTGCCTCCTACCCAGCACCAAATTCAAATCATCATCCTTCCTTGCATACATGTAATGATTATTAATTCTATAACACCACAAATTTAAAAAGTTAGCCTCCTGTTTCAATGTCTGACTTACATCCCACTTTATCTCTGGACTTTCCTCTGGGCACACAGGGCATTCAATTATTTTATCTCTTCTAGTACTTTGTGTTTTGCTCAAGATTATTCCATCAGTCCATCTCTGCATTTGATCCATTAAACCTTTCATCTGGAGGCCACTGTAAGTGTTTGGGTGTAATCTAGCCATTCCACAAAGTACAAGCCCAGAGTCAGCAGTATGCAAGGTAAGAATCTGAAGAGGGAGTTTCAGGTGCACTCTAGCAGTGCTACGAGTAGTGAGAATGCATGATGTGTTTGAGGTATGAGTTGTGCCTGCGAAGGATGCTGAAGTTGTGATACTACTTATAGTGGAATGTAAAGGATGCTTGTATGGGATACGTTCTGGGTGGCGTTGCGGGTGTACGAAGACATAGTCATATGGCAGATGACAGGTGCTGAGTTTGTGATACCACTGAGTGAAATGGTTGTGAGAAGTTAATTTATGAGATTAAATCTTTATGTTGGTCAATCTTGGCAACAGTTGCACAGGAACTATATAATACCAGTCGACTCCCTATATTGATCTCCCAGGAGATCCATCCCAATTACAGCCCCTCAACTGTTTCCGCGTCCTCCCTCTCAGTGCAAGTGGGACAAAATCCCTCCCGCTCTTTTCTTCCACCAGCAGACACTCAAGCATCCCATCAAATAAACTATCATGCCTTTATTTTGCTCCTGGAAGGCTCTTTCCACTTCCGGCCTTTCCACCACACTCTTTAATGCAGGTGATTGCTGGCTGCATGTCCTGCTCCAGGAATATTACATCTAATCAGCATTTGAGTGCTAGACCTGCAGTTGCCAGCAAAGATACAGGAGCTATGATCTTTGGTTGCCAGTTCCACTGCCAACATGTGCATTCAAATGTTGATAATCATCAATTGGCCTGAAAATTTGGTGCTAAATTTAGAATTTCAACTCCAAACAATCTCTGTTCCCTTTTTGTGGCCCCTTTCAAATATTACTGAGAACTATCACATGTCAGATTTAATTGTTTTGTTTGCCTCCTGCCAAATTTAGTTATTTAACCTATGG
The DNA here is from genome assembly GCA_963514005.1 of Raja brachyura. Next base: position 120,058,364 of record OY740781.1, read on the forward strand.
ATTGTCTCTGCAAACACAATGAAAGATCTTTGAAGGAATAAACGTTTGGGTTTTTAAAGAGTAAATCAAGTAATAATTATCTAAATTATTTCTCACATCAATAGATGATAGTAGTCAAAAGTAGAATTCAAGAGATTATTGACCATCAGAAGATTTATCAGTTCAAAGTACTCTTTGAATGAATTAAACCTCTGGTATACTGCCAGTTAATATTGACATAGCTTACTTACAAAGCCATTTTCACCAAGCTAAGCAATCTCATAATTAATTATTCCTTGCTGCTTAGTTGTTGTCGTTAAATGGTCTCCATAGAATGTGATAATTATACTAGCCACAACATTTGTAATAAGAGAAAAATCCAAGCCAAATTATTATTTCTAAATTTGAATTAAAAATTAGTAGCAAAGATTTTGTTTGAATGTGATGATTATTTTGATTGTCCCTGAATATCAAACTGCTGGAGTCATTCAGGTTTACTTGGCAGTATGCCAAATTTAAACGCTGACATTTCCAAAACCTTAGAGGAAAAAAAGGTCATAATTCTCAGCAAACCTTTACGGGAGGGTAGGTTTGCAGATGCCATGTGAGGAAGGGGCAACACAACAGTAATTAGCACAATATGCTATGGGCACATGGATCAGCTAACACCGCCCCCTTCCTCACCATTCAGTAAACGAGGTACACTCCATTCAAGCTTGAATAAGCAAATTAGCCATTTTAGTTATGAACTCCATTGGATTCGATTATGGTTGATCTGTACACTGGGTCTAATTACGGTATATACCTGGACATCTTTATTTTACATAAATATGTTGATTCTCAATCAATATATTAAGGGGGACCCGGTGGGAGTGGGGCGAAGAAGGGATGAGTACTTTTTGTAACTTTATTGGTGCCTTTGTGGCGACGCCTTTGTGGCGACTCCTTTGTGTACTTTGTTTGCAAAAACCAAATATGTTCACTGTATTTAGCTCGGTACATGACAATAAAGTATCATCATCAAAAATTTCAATTGACCCAGCAGCTTTTTTAGAAAACGCAACTTCCACATTTCCGCGTTATTGTGTGAGAAATACCTTTCTGATTTCACTGGTGCCAACGTAACATTGGCCCTTTGGATTTTTTAATAGCTTTTATTTGTGCAAACAGCTAGAGTGTTGTGTTGCTTGATTTGTTTCCCTCAGATCTACAGACCTCAATCTTGCCCTCATGGTTTGCCCGGTCACTTAGTTTGCTTGTATCCCTCTGTAATTCTTGCTCCCATTCAACCTGGGGTATGTTAAGAGTTCTATTTATTGACATGAATTTATGTTCCCTAATATTCTTCTGAGTCATATATATATATATATATATATATATAATATATAACATATGATGGAATTCATGTGATGTACCTGCTGGCTGCGAAAAGTGAAGTAAAAAACAGGAAAGTGTGAATCCCTACAAAAAAGTAAATGTATGTTTTAATTCTACGATAGAACATGTAGTTTCAGTGCTGTAAGTACCTGCTATGTTTAAAAATAATGCCTTTTTTGGCAGCATAATGTTACAGTTGGACTCTATGCCCTGAGTCATAGATGTGTCCAGAAATGTTCCTGTTTAGAATAAACTGAATGCATTTCTTTTGTACTGTGGAATAACTTTAACAAAGAGATTGTGCGTTTGTTGTATTTTCATGACGTGGACAAGATATGGGGATTTTTTTTTTAACCTTGGCATTCCTTGGGAAGAGCAGGGGGTCACTGCAGTCATTTGGAATTGTTGGTCCTGAGCTCCCTATGCCGAAAATCTGCCTCAATCACTTTCATGCATTAATACCATCTGCGCCTGCTGTACCTTCTGTGATGTGATTGTGGCCAATCTACTGGCAGCTATCTGAAAATAGGCTTGAAACAGCAAGGGCCTGTGCCCAGAGCTGTTACATGGCAGTGACATCCCTTTGACTCAATGAAATCAAGGAGGAGCAGTTAAGATTCACAGCAGTCCATCAAGCAGGGAACATCTGCAATGTACATTTTCCAGTTATCTGCCATTAGAAAAGCACAATGGATTTGCATTCCAAATAACGTGATCATTTTATTTTTAGTCCTTGCTGCGAGATGATAATGGGAATCCTTACATGACTGAAATATTCAGAGTACAGAGAAAAGATTGTGTCTGGAATTTTTAAAGACGTTTATTGCCAAATTTAAAAGCAGACAAGAGAAGGTTAATAAACCTCCACCAGCAATGACAACCCTGATTCAATTAAAAGCCACATCCTGTCTTTTCTTGCTGCAATACTATGGAACTTCTGTCACAATTAGCCACCCAAGACAAGGCTTTGTTCATATAAATAAAGTCTGTTTATCATATTTCTCTGATGAGAACCATCTTGAATTTGCTTGAAGTCTTTGCACTGTATACATTTGTTTTTAATGGCTGCTGAGAGCTAATTTGCCAAATTAAATATTCCAACTTGATGAAATTATTTAATATATTTAATATTTCTTAAAAGTACTGAAACTAGAAAGTTTTATATTTATGTTTTTGGCAATATTATAACCCCTCACACATTCTCTGGAGCAGTTGTATGGCAGAAAGAGGCCACACCTTCATTAACGTCAGTAATAATAGTAATTCAGTGCTTCGGAAATTGTCATCCACAATGCATTTACTATTGACTTCTGTCATACTTATAGGTTATCCTGGATGCAGCAGTAAATATTTTCAATTTAACGTCTAATCGTATTCCAAGACTTATGCGACTCTAATTTAATTTGTTCAGGGAAAATGTTTTCTTTCTTAGAGGATAATGTGGGTTATATTTTCATTTTGATAATTGTGGAAAGATAATTAAAATAATCATAGCCTATTATTTCCCAAAGAAGTGTGCGATTAATACATATCCATTTCAGAAGTACAAACAAATATACAGATTAGAGGAGGTACAGAAGTCCAAAGTTACATACCACCAAGTTCAGGTGCAGCTTCTTTCTGACAGCCATCAAGTTCTTCACCTGACCTGCACAATCCAAATCCTACCTTGGCAACGTAACACTGGACCACCTCTTACATGAGCATGGACTTGTTTCTAATTGTGTTTTACACTAATGTTTTGATCTTTTTGCACTGCCTTATTCTTTTCACAGTCTTCCAGAATTTATAGACAGTTTAAGTATAATTTATGTGTCTGTGTTTCACGAGTCAATGGGCCTCTGAAACTACAGCAATCAAGATTATCCTTGCACCTGTACTTCACCATAATGTACACATGACCATAAACTTGACTTGACATGGATTGACTTGAAACAGGGAGAGGATATATTGCCCTTTCAACTAGCTTCACCTTCCAGCAAGGTATAAGCTGATCTGATTGTAACCAAACATTTCCACCTTAAAGATATTCAAAGGCTCTGGGCCTTTTAGGAAGCATTTTGAAGACTTACAACCTCACCTCTATCTTAAATGGGGAAAAAAACCTTACCTTCATTCTTTTCCGCACACATGTGCAATTATCCACTCTACTATCATTCTGTAAAGGTGCCTCAGTAGATTACTTGTTTTAATTATCACCTCATTCTTATCAACTCCAACAGGTACAAGACTAGCTGCCCAACCTTTTCTCATGAGACAAACCCCCCATTCCATATTTTTTGTTCTGCTTCTATCCCAGTTATATGCTTAAGCAAGGAGAACATTACTGAGTAAGACTTTCCAGATGAGGCCTCACTAATGGTCTGAATAACGTCCATGAGCATGGACTTGTTTCTAATGTTTCTTGTGTTTACTCATAGAAACATAGAAAATAGGTGCAGGAGTAGGCCATTCAGCCCTTCGAGCCTGCACCGCCATTCAATATGATCATGGCTGATCATCCAACTCGGTATCCTGTACCTGCCTTCTCTCCATACCCCCTGATCCCTTTAGCCACAAGGGCCACATCTAACTCCCTCTTAAATATAGCCAATGAACTGGCCTCAACAACATTCTGTGGCAGAGAATTCCACAGATTCACCACTCTCTGTGTGAAAAATGATTTTCTCATCTCGGTCCTAAAAGACTTCCCTCTTATCCTTAAACTGTGACCCTTTGTTCAGGACTTCCCCAACATTGGGAACAATCTTCCTGCATCTAGCCTGTCCAACCCCTTAAGAATTTTGTAAGTCTCTATAAGATCCCCCCCTCAATCTTCTAAATTCCAGCGAGTACAATCCGAGTCTTTCTAGTCTTTCATCATATGCAAGACCTGCCATCACAGGAATCAGTCTGGTGTTCCTGGTCTTTTGTGTTCAATTTCCCTAGCGATAGACACTGAAAGTTTGATTCTCTATTTACAAATCTCAAATAAAATAAATGAAACTTAGGAAAGAGAACCAATACTTCATTCTTGTTGTTATACTCTGAACATCTCAAATTCAATCACAAAGTATTTGTGGAAAGAAATTGCTTCTTTGAACGGAGTAAAAACTGAGTAAAAACAGTGTTTCTGTTGCATTATTGAGCTGAAGGAACTATTCTGAAAATAATTGGCCTGGATTTTTTTTAAATTTGTGGTCATTCAAAACTTCAACATTAGCAACATATCAGTCTACTGCCTACACATGATCAATTTCCCTCCTGGAATAAATAAAGTTATATCGTAATGTATCGTGAGCCAGATGAACTATTTCTACAGCTGCACATCTTTAAAGTACGAAGGGTTTTCACAATGTTTTAGCATAATTGGCCCCAGTGGCAGTGCTTTATAAATTGGTGGTCTTCACTATTTCTGTAGTGTCATGAGTGGTTAACATTAGTAGAACTTATCCAGAACTAATGACTTTCTTTCCTTGTTGAGGGTACAGTGCACAGAAGCAGAGCACTGGGCTTTGCCAATGTTTCAGTTTACCAGCAGTTGGAGGATATCTTTATGTGTGCATTTGCAGCCTTGTATGCTCCAGCGGATCACACAGAAACATTGGCGAACTCCAAAATTTGCATTTGATATGCAGCAACATACAGGTAATATTTTGGCAGCCATTATGATGGCTTCATTCAGGCAGCGCTCAGCTTCATGCAGATCCTCGGGTTAGAGGTGAGAGAGTGCTTCACTGTTCCAATCAAGAAATTGTATTTCCTCTGCATTATTCCTGCCAAGCGCAGGTGTAGGGTTCCTGGCATTCAAACACACAGTTCCCGCTGCCTGCTGTCACTGACATGTTCAGCATGATGTTTTGGCAGCCTGCAACTATTTCCTGCTCGTCACACACTGCAAAGTCCTGTCGAAGGTGAGTAAGTTAAATTATTGCACCAGCAAGTACTCATAACCATATTGCTGCGTTGCAGTTTGTTGATAGAATTGCGCATCATAGAAGTTTGTCAAGACCAATACCCACGTACGTGCTTTTGAAGTTTTTAAACTTTCTCTAATGCACATCTCAATGGGTCTCTACATGCCCCATGCAAGACTGTAATGCAATTACCATGGCATCACTCGAGTGGGTGATGCAGCCCATTCCATGCCACCAAGCAGAATTACTAGGCATCTAACCAACTTCAGGATCAACTGTACATTAAACCCTGTATATATAATATATATATATATATATATATATATATATTAAACCAGTGTCCAATCACTATATTATTGGGATGTCAGTTGTCATGGTCCATTAGTTGTCTGGTCACATGGGTGGACCAGAGTATAGTAAAGATCTGTAAGTTCAGTCTTCAACAAAGGGTGGTTAGAGTAATGTAACCGAGTAACAAGAGCTGGTCTACAGTGCTACAGAAGCAGAGAGGGTGCTAACCAGCAACCTCCATATTACAAGTCTATGCTGGGGTTAGGCCATGCTCTTAAGTCTGAGGGGCCAACACTCTCTTCAGTTCTCCCACCTGCCACTGTCCCATTTTGCACCTGCTTCACTTGTGCCCTCTATTGAGGGTTTACATATTCTGTGGACAGTGGATCTGCAAATCACGGTGGGCTCCATAAGCTGCTGATACAAGAGGTCCGATCCTTATAATCTTGTTAACTATATGAATAAACATCTGGGAATAGGCACAGCAGTTAAAAATGCGAAGAAGCTAAACATCATATTCAGAGAGACGCAAAGAACTGCAGATGCTGGTTTACAAAAAAGAGACAAAGTGCTGGGGTAACTCAGTGGGTCAGGAAGTATGTCTGGAGAACATGGCGAGGTGATCTTTTGGGACGGGTCCCTTCTTATCTTGCTCTGCTTGTTAGTGAGAAGGTATTGGTAACAACTCTACCACATTGGCCAAATATTCCAAATCTTAAATTGTTAGAATGTCTATGGGATTGGAAGCTGGATTCGGCATACTTACCACTGAACGTTAAACTCAAAAGACGAAGGAAGATTTCTAAGTTTGAATAAAGCAGCGTTTTTTGTATATGAGTGATTCTTATTACTGCTGCAAAGTGATTTTAATTAATGATGATTCGTTCGACAATGAACCTTGCATGGCCCCTTGCGGAACAGTGCTTTATTCTTTGAAGACTCCGATTTTGGCAAACGATTTAACTAGCTTTCCCTCACCCACTTCCTCCAAACTCTCCGCACTAATTATTCAAAGGGCCAGCTTCTCACATCAGCAAAGCCCAGGGTAAACAGCCAATGTGTACACTCTGTTGTACATAAATCACTTTTACTCTACTATCAATTACCAGCACCAAGAAAATGTTCCAATTTTTCAGTCTTGTCATCTGGTTACACAATGTTCAAGCCATCTCTCAATGTCATTTTCAAGGAAGCAAAGGAGAAGGAATTGCACGGCACGAGCTTAGGGTCAAGATTCAAGAGAGTTTATTGCCATGTGTCCCAGATAGGACAATGACATTCGTGCTTTGCTTCAGCACAACAGAACATAGAAACATAGAAAATAGGTGCAGGAGCAGGCCATTCGGCCCTTCAAGCCTGCATCGCCATTCAATATGATCATGGCTGATCATCCAACTCAGTATCCCTTTACCTGCCTTCTCGCCATACCCCCTGATCCCTTTAGCCACAAGGACCACATCAAACTCCCTTTTAAATATAGCCAACGAACTGGCCTCAACTGCCCTCTGTGGCAGATAATTCCATAGATTCACCACTCTCTGTGTGAAAAATGTTTTTCTCATCTCGGTCCTAAAAGATTTCCCCCTTATCCTTAAACTGTGACCCCTTGTCCTGGACTTCCCCAATATCGGGAACAATCTTCCTGCATCTAGCCTGTCCAACCCCTTAAGGATTTTGTAAGTTTCTATAAGATACCATAGTAGGCATTGACTACAAAACAGATCAGTGTGTCCATATACCAATATATAAATATATACACATGAATAAATAAACTGATGAAGTGCAAATAACAGATAATGGGCTATTAATGGTCAGAGTTTTGTCCGAGCCATGTTTAATAGCCTGATGGCTGTGGTCATTGCAGTCTTCAGGTTCCTGTACCTTCTACCTGAAGGTAGCAGGGAGACTAGTGTGTGGCCAAGATGGTGTGGGTCCTTAATGATACTGCCAGCCTTTTCGAGGCAGCGACTGCAATAGATACCCTCGATGGAAGGGAGGTCAGAGCCGATGAAGGACTGGGCAGTGTTTACTACTTTTTGTAGTCTCTTCCTCTCCAGGGCGCTCAAGTTGCCGAACCAAGCCACAATGCAACCAGTCAGCATGCTCTCAACTGTGCACCTGTAGAAGTTAGAGAGAGTCCTCCTTGACAAACTGACTTTCCGTAATCTTCTCAGGAAGTAGAGGTACTGATGCGCTTTCTTAATAATTGCATCAGTGTTCTCGGACCAGGAAAGATCTTCAGAGCATTCCAAGGAATTTGAAGCTCTTGACCCTTTCAACCATCAACCCGTTGATATAAACGGGACTGTGGGTCCGCATCCTATTCCTTCCAAAGTCCACAATCAGTTCCTTGGTTTTACTGGTGTTGAGGGCCCGGTTATTGTGCTGGCACCATATGGACAGTCGCTCGATCTCTCTTCTATACTCTGACTTATCCCCATCAGTGATACGTCCCACAACAGTGGTGTCGTCAAAGAACTTGATGATGGAGTTCACACTATGACCGGCTACACAGTCATGAATATAGAGTGAGTACAGCAGAGGGCTGAGCACGCAGCCTTGAGGTGCTCCCGTGCTGATTGTTATCGAGTCTGACACATTTCCACCAATATGAACAGACTGGTCTGTGAATGAGGAAGTCGAGGATCCAATTGCAGAGGGATGCACAGAGACCCAGTTCTGCAAGTTTGGTAACCGGCTTGATAGGGGATGATGGTATTAAATGCCGAGCGGTAATCAATGAATAACAGCCTGACATATGAGTTTTTGTCTGCAGTGCAATGCCAAGGATTATAACTAAGGCTTTAAAAAAGGTGATGGATAAGTTGTTAAAAAGGGAGAGTTTACACGGCTATAGGGGGGAGATAGAGGGGTAGACCTTGTACATAGCTGGAGCAGGCTGGATAAGCCAAGTGGCTTCCTTCCATGTTGGCACCATTCTGTGACCAGTTATTATTTTATCCTCAAGGACACAAAGTGCTGGAATAGCTCGGCAGGTCAGGCAGCATCTGAGCAAAGGTCTCCACCCGAAATGTCACCTGTCCATGTATTCCAGAGATGCTGTCTGACTTGCTGAGCTACTCCAACACTTTATGTCCTTTTGTGTAACCAGCATTTGCAGTTCTTTCTTTGTACTATTTTTACCCTGCCAGTTACAATTGTTAGGACATACATGCTCAGTTTTAATATTCCCTTCATGTTCTGGTTTTACAGCTTTTTAGTAACATTCATGCTTAGCCAGAGATTTACTTTACTCTTGCACCTTCTTCTCATTCTCTTTTCATTGCTTCTAAGAAGGGGAGAGGCATTTGTGACTGCCAACAGTTTGCAGGAAAGAATAGAATAGAATAATAGAATAGAATAGTTCCTTTATTGTCATTGTAACATGAACCATGTACACCAAAATTTTAAAATGTCAGCCAGTCAGTGCACCATGCAAACATTTCTAAAAAGCTAACGATACATACAAGGTAAAATATTAAAAAAAAGATAAACAACTCAAATAAATATGAAAATAGCACGCATAAACACCCAGCCCTACATCCTTCTTCGATTTCACAGTGTACCAACCACAGACCCTTAGTCCCTGCGTTCCTTGGCGGCTACATTTAGTGCCTTTATAGCAGTGGGGTAAAAACTGTTTTTAAATCTGTTTGTCCTTGTCCTTGTAGATCTGTACCGTATACCTGACGGCAACAGTTCAAACAGGGAGTGTCCGGGGTGGGAAATGTCCTTTATAATATTCTGGGATTTTTTGATGCAGTGGGAACTGTGTAAGTCCACCAAAGTAAGGAGAGGGCAGCCGACAATCCTCTGGGCGTTGTCAATGGCCCTCTGGAGCGCTTTCCTCTGAGCCGCTGTGCAGCTGGTATACCACACGTATACACAGTATGTTAGGATGCTCTCAATGGTGCACCGATAAAAGAACAGCAGCAGTCTCTGTGTGATGTTATTCTTCCTGATCACCCTCAGGAAGTGCAGTCTCTGCTGGACCTTTTTCAGCAGCGCAGAGGTGTTCACGCTCCACGTCAGGTCCTCCTCAATATGGATTCCCAGGAAGAGGAAATCCGCCACCTTCTCCACACAGTCCCCTCTGATGATTAGTGGTACCATGTCCGTTTTGTTCTTCCTGAAGTCTATTATTATCTCCTTGGTCTTTAAGGTGTTGAGGAGCAGGTTATTTTCTCCACACCACACTGACAGCTGTTCCACCACATCCCTATAGAAAGATCACCCAGCATTGTGTGAAACTGATTAGTTAGTCATTGAAAGCTATTTAGTTCCCTGATATTTATAGTCCACCTGAATTTGGAAATTGCCAACACATAGTCAAGGGAAGAATGTAATTAATGAGGATTGAAGGATTCACCTTAGTTTGTTGACTTTTGTGTTCCAAAAATGTATGTTCTCATGCAGTTTGAACTTCAGTTCCTTTCATGTGGCTTATCGAGGGATTTTGCCCATAGCTCTGGAATCAGATATTTTTGTTTGATAATTGATATTCTCTATTTCCCCAGGTGCTCCCTAGGAAAATCCCTCTTTGTCTGGCACGTAGCTGGACCGTAATATTCATAATGAATGCAAATGTAATCATTGCTGGGATGCAATTTTCATCTGTCGTGTTTTGACCAGTAGCTTGCTTAATTGTACAGCTAGACTTTTTTTATAATTAATATAAAACCTGGTGTATATCCATGAAATTTAGGTGTCTCATTTATTTTCATTTTTTGGTAATGATTAGTTTACTGCAGTGGTGTTATAAAAAGCATTACAAGTTGCCGAGTCACCTGGTAGTTCATAGGTAAATAGACTCCTCAGTTCTTGGTAATTAAGGATGATTAGTTTATTTTATTTCTCTGTTTTTATTTATCCGACCACATATGGGACTTAAAAGATATTACAACATAAATTCAGACTGCATCTTCATTTCCTAATTGTGCTCTTTACAGATATTATAATTATGTGTGTTAACTATGCATAAGCTTCAAAGGAATTGTAGGTAATATTGTTCAGGCCGTACTGGAAGCTATTCATCATAGTTCATACGGTTAATTGTGCTTTGTAAGTATCCGTTTTAGGGATTCTGTTTGTTTCCCTTCAGCTGATGAATGAGTTCAATGCCCCTTAATCTAATTAAAATACCGTTATATTGAAGTCCATGCTGAAAGCTGGACTATTTCTATAGCTGCACATCTTTAAAGTACCAAGGGTTTTCACAATATTTTAACATTATTGGCCAGTGACAGTGCTTTATAATTTGGTGGTCTTCAAACATTTGACTATTTCCGCAGTGTCATGAGTGGTTAACATTAGTCGAACCTGTCCATTTACCTTTGCCACTGGTACTATTCACAAAATTGTGTAAGTATGCAGTCCACTATGTTTTACAGTATCATTTTACATCAACTCATCAAAGCTAAATTCCGAATTATCTTCATGGTCTACATGAATGAGTTTGCAAAGATGATTTGGCTCCACTCAATCTTTCTCTTATTGAAGGAAAATATTGTCTCAGCTTTCTGCATCTCACATATCTTAAATTATTTCTTCAAGTTGTTGCCAGCAACTTTACAAATGCTGCTTAAACTGATCCTGAAATGTGACTCTTTCTTTGATGGGAGATGAGGGGTGCGGTACTAATACCTGCTCGAGTATCCATCTTCAGTTCCTTCAGTCTCTAACGTTAAATAGTTCAAGGTGATTGATATACAACATCTGTGAAGATGCACACCAAATGCTGGAGTATCTCATCGGGTCAGGCAGTATCACTGGAGTAAAGGAATGGGTTGATTCAAAATGTCACCAATTCCTTTCCTCCAAAGATGCTGCCTGACCCGCTGCATTACTCCAGCATTTTGCGTCTATCTTCAATGTAAACCAACATTGGCAGTTCCTTCCTGCACAGCTGTGAAGATGTGAGCAAGGGAAAATAGTCAGTTTCTCATACATTGCTATTAAGAGAACTACTAAGCGTTCTTGCCATGGGGAAATCTGTACAGACTATAATGCATCCTAAAATTTGCTGGATATGCTCTGAAAATGAGGAAGAGTATTTACCTCCATATGTGCATCTTAAATTTGCATGTAAAAACAATCTGTTTAGTCTCCATACTGTTTCACTTTATTTAGTTTGTTTTTGTAACCGTTCCCATTAATCTCCAATCATCTGCTTTTATGCACCGAAATGATTATTGTCTGCATTAAGATTGTGCGGAAACCATAACATATTTTGCAGAGCAATAATTATCAAATTATTTGTGCAAATGTCAGCCTGCGTATACTCTAAAAACTCATTTTTCAAATATCATCAGCAAATCTTACAAAGCATATTTATATTCTGTTTACCCTAATCTCCTTCTGGATTCACATGTTCCTGTTAAATCTATACAAGAATAAGAGTTTATCTTACTTTTCAAAAACTTAATGCTTATTTAAAATGAGAGAATTCAGATTTTAAAAAATCTCTTCAATAAAATTAAAATCAATTACATTTAACAATATATTCTAAATGACCAAATACACGTTTTCTGTTGACTTTGTTGTAGACATAGTGTTGATCTGATGGCAGCAACATTTCTCAATCCATTCCATACTCACTCCATTGAAATAGTATCAATGTGCTTATTTCTTGAAGGATAGAATTAAAAAGAAAGGGTATGCTAAATTTATAGTTAATGTGCAATGTACAATTCCAGTCCATATTTTACGAAATTGACATATGGACATCACAGAGGATAGAGCAAAGATTTACGAGAATGATATCAGAAATACAAGATTATAACAAGGCAAATATGAAATTTTTTAAAAGGTAAAAACTGAGGAGATTAACAGACATTTAGTTTAATTTAGTTTAGTGTAGAGCTACAGCACGGAAACAGGTCCTTCGGCCGACCAAATCCGCACCAACCAGCGATCCCCACACATTAACACTATCCACACACATTCGGAGCAATTTACATTTACACCAAGCCAATTAAACTATACCGAGGCATTTCCCACCGGCAGGCCCATAGTAACAGCGCCAGATACGTGAGCTTGTGTTGGGAGGGTGAGGGAAAGAGTATTTTTAATAAAAATGAATGAAGTTTGAACGGAGAGCAACTTTCTCCCGAGTTTGCGGGCTGGTTTAAAATGTGAGCAGCCATTTAGTTGCAGGAAACACAGGGAGAGAGAGAAAGAGTAACAGTTTGAAGAGAGTATGGGAGGGAGGGAGCAGGCGGTGGGGCGAAGGGCAGCAGTCGCTCCCTGAGTTAGCAGAGTCAGGATGTGGTAAGAAGGCAGGAACGAGGTACTGAATGTGGATGAACTGATCAGCCATGATCACAGTGAATGGCAGTGCTAGCTCGAAGGGCCAAATGACCTACTCCTGCACCTATTGTCTATTGTCTATAGCACCCACCGTCAGGATCGAACCTGGGTCTTTGGCACTTTAAGCACTGTAAGGTAGCAACTTTACTGCTGCGCCACCGTGGCCGCCCTAAAATTATGAACATTTTTCATTGAAGAATACATATAGTTAAGTGGTGGTTTTGCATCGTGCTCAATCTGCAGCATGGTTCCATAGCGTTTAGCACAAGTAAACATCTATATCTACTCCAGGGCATTTTAGCTCATGAGACAGAGCAACACTTGAAACTATAAGATAAGATAAACTCTGTACAAAGTTTGTACATTCTCCCCGTGCCCTGCGTGAATTTTCTCCCAGTGCTCCGCTTTCCTTCAACATTCCAAAAACGTTTGTAGGTTAATTGGCTTCAGTAAAATTGGAAACGGCCCAGAGTGTGTGTGGGTAGTGTTAAGCCCCTGTCCCACTTAGGAGACCTAAACAGCAACCTCTGGTGACCTTGCCCGCCACCCAAAAAAAAATCAAGGTCGAGGTGACCTGCAACCACCTACCACCTCCCACGCATATGTTGAATACCTTCCTCATCTATGAAGAAAACCGGCTTCGACTAGACCTGCGACTAAAAAATTATCGATTTTTAAAAGGGCACCCATTTTTAGTCGAGCTGGTTCTAACTATGATGAAAAAATAGCAGCAACCTAGATGAAGCCTTGACCATGTGGAAACCACTTTCGAGCATAAGGGACCTCCGGTGACCTCATGGAAACCCTGGGTGGCGGGCAAGGTCACCAGAGGTGCTGTTTGGTCTCCTAAGTGGGACATGACAGTGTCCAGGGATCGCTGGTCAGCGCAGTCTCAGTGGGCTGTAGGGTCTGTAGTGCGGAATATAGATGTCTGCACTATATCTCTAAACTATGCTCATAGCAAAATGATTTGAGTATAGGATTCATAGCAAAAGGATTTGAGTATAGGAGCAGGGAGGTCTACTTCAGTTGTACAGGGTCTTGGTGAGACCACACCTGGAGTATTACGTACAGTTTTGGTCTCCAAATCTGAGGAAGGACATTATTGCCATAGAGGGAGTGCAGAGAAGGTTCACCAGACTGATTCCTGGGATGTCAGGACTGTCTTATGAAGAAAGACTGGATAGACTCAGTTTATACTCTCTAGAATCTAGAAGATTTTGGGGAAGTCCAGACAAGGGGTCACAGCTTAAGGATAAGGAAGAAATCCTTTAAGACCAAGATGAGAAAGTCTTTTTTCACACAGAGAGTGGTGAATCTGTGGAATTCTCTGCCACAGAGGGTAGTTGAGGCCAGTTCATTGGCTATATTTAAGAGGGAGTTAGATGTGGCCCTTTTGGCTAAGGGGATCAGAGGGTATGGAGAGAAGGCAGGTACGGGATACTGAGTTGGATGATCAGCCATGATCATATTGAATGGCGGTGCAGGCTCGAAGGGCTGAATGGCCTACTCCTGCACCTAATTTCTATGTTTCTATGTCTCTAAACTAAACGAATAGAGTCACTAGAAATTTTTAAAAACAATTTAGAAAGAGGTTTTTATCCGTAGAGTTGTGAAAGCATAGAATTACAATCACACAAAGTGGTTGAGATGGATACCAGAGATGTTTTTAAGGTGAGGCAGGATAAGCATTTGAGGAGGTAGTGGTATGTTAATAAATAGTAAAGAAGAAAGGTTTGAATAAAACACAATAAAAATTGTGTGTTAGAGCAAATGACTTGATTCTAAGCTGTATATTCTGTGCGGTCTTCACTTTTTATCCTGTGCAGTTTTATTCCTTCTAATTATTGCTGGTTTGCAGCACAGTTTCATGGTTATCTTCCTGACAGTCTAGATTGAGGCTGGCCATTTGAGTCTTGAGCTAAACTGAGACTTTTTGTCGAATATGGACTGAATCTGAAGCCAGGTTGCAGAGGTGAAAGGGGTAGGCTGTCATCTCCAGCCTTCAGAACTGTCTTCACCAGCACGGTGTATCCATTCTGCGCAATTTTGTTTACTTGCATTCCTCTGGGGCACAAAATATGAAGCCAATTGTAGTGTTCATCAAATGTGAATGCACAATTCATGAAATGAAGCTACCATTTAAAAAAATTTGTTGAGACTCCAGTTCCATGTAACACCAACTCAACAAAACACACGTTAATGAGATAATTGTACATTGTACTGCATATCATGTGTGAAGTAGTCAGTGCAATTATGGCAATATTTAAAGGATATCAAAGCACAGATAAGTAAAAATATATATAAAAGGTGTTAAGAATTCCCTTCACCCCCCCCCCCCCCCCCCCCCCACGCTTATAACTATTAATTTATTGTACACCAACACTTGTTTCTTCCTTTCCATCATTTACTTTATTTTTTCTTTCTTTGCAGGGTCGGTGCATCAACTTCAGTCGCGTTCAGGCACAATAAATATCACAAAGCTAGGGCTGCTTAATTTTCTCTACTCAGTACTGAAGAATGATGAAGCATATTCTACTTCCAATGGACATTGGTGGATTTCCATTAAACAGATGGAGAAAAGACTGCAACTTCCAGGCGCATTTTGTTAACACTTGCCACAGGACCGCAGCAAGACCAATGTGTCAAGACATTTGTAAAGAACAGTAACAGCTCAGTTACCTTTCTGATCATCAGTCTTTCATAATGCCAGAGCAAATGAGCACCCGTCCCACTCTCCACTAAAAATCCATTGATTCTTGGCTGTTGAAGTCACTTTGACATTTTTTTCCAGTCTGAATGTAGTTTGACCATAATATGCTGTTTCAGATAATCAAATTTTATAGACAGAGTGTATTGTCAAACTAGAACCTATTAGCCACAGGCAGAGCAGCAATCTCACCAGACCTACCCGGTGCATAAGTTCATTGCCTTTCGGCGATGTCACATCACAAGATCTTTCCAACTTCACCACTTTACAATGCCTTACGGGAGCCGTCTGACTGAAAATCTTGTCATTTTCAACTGAAAAGTGCACACGCATGACAAAATGTAGACAGAATGCCTCAAGGTATGGGAATCAGCTAGACTTTGCCCTTTAGTTTTTGAAGACACCTTTCTTTCATTATGTACTGAGAAAGAAAATTAATAGAGCGTTATCTTACAGCAGCACAGCCTATAACCAAAGATCTTCCGCAGAAATTGAGACATTGGTGCTGTGAGGCTTGATGTGGTGGCTGGTGCTTTGCATTTGCTCTAATCCTGTGTTCAGTAGCGCATAACCCGTCATCGTATTAAAGCATACCCATTGATCTGCTTACTTCTATTAAACAAATAAATAAGAGAGAATAGAGCAATCCTGCTACAAACCAAGGTTGCATACCGTGGTATTCCATCATTCCTCAAATCTCCAAGGACTTTGCAGTGTCACAAGCCAGCAACTCTCTTTGCATGAGAATTTCAAAGTTTAATTAATATAATTAAAGGCAACAGCAAGCAGCAGCCTGTGAAGATTTTCCTCATTTTTTTATGCTTTTTGACATTGAATGACCTATTGCTTTTTGAGCTATGCTTGGATTTTTAAATGCACTTTGTGTTGGTTAGGCGTGAAACAGGAAAAAGTGACCATGTTTGCAACCAAGCAATCAAGTTATGTTTTTTTCTATTGCAGCCCCTTTTCCAAATATTGAGGCAATATATATATATATTATTTTTTTCCCCAACCGCTTTGGCAAGACAACTGTCCCAAATGATGTCAGTATGAGCGGAAACACTGTGGGGGAGAAGAAGGCAGCAGCTGAAAAAAGCTCGAATGATGCAGTCACTTTCGATACTGTACATGAAATGCAAAATGGATATTCGAGTCGAAACCTGACAAAGCGCGCCTGCTTTGATGTGAACTGGTATAGACAATGACCAGTGGCTGGGTCAGTGGGATGCCTCTCTGCAAGCAGGGAAGCTTATCAAATGACACTAAAAATAAGTTCAACAACCATCACATTTGAGAGAACAGGCGAACATTTCACATTTGGTGGGCAAGCAAGTGCGCGAGATGGGAAGAACGATAGTGAATAGTCTTGGTCTAATTATGCTTTTGAGCTGCTCATCAAAATCACATGGGGCATGAGTATTTCCTTTAGTGTACATGCAAAATTTATGATGTTGCCAAAGCTGCTCTTGCTTAATCTATTGCACATTATTATTTACAGCAATGGCAAGATTGTAAGTACAGCCTTTTGGTGCAGTGCAAAATAAATGTTACTATAATTTTTAAATTTGCCTGATTTTCATGAATTTTTTTAATTTTTAAAAGAGGATTTTCAATATCTGCGGTTGGATTCACTATCTGTGTATTTAATTGAAGAATTACACTATATTCCAGAGTCCCCCCCATTAAGGAACAACTGTCTCCATTTAGCCAAAGCTTTGTGCATGTTTGGGTTTACCCCAATTTAGATTAAAATGAACCAGTTTAATGTTGCACAGATCTGTAATATCATAAGTAATTTACCTTCAAAGGTTGCGCAAAAAATCTAAGTGTTATTTTTCTTAATGCATATGTAACTTAACTTAGTGCCAAACTGCAGCCTATGTCCTTGGCTCATTGCTGAATTACACTTTAGTGCATTGTGCAAACTGAGAATTTGGATAAATATAAAAATTGGTTTAAAGTCTTTATGCACAAATATATATGCCTTGTTATGATTCTTTGTAACATTAATTTAACATATGCTCAAAAAGATTTAAAATATATTCCAAACTACTTGTATATATCACGTGTGGAACGGTACTGCACAATGCCTAATCTGGAAACTCTTACCGCTAAGTAAATTTATCATATATTCACTGTGTAGTCTCATACAAAGTGTTATTTTGATTCTCTAACAACACTTCAAAAATCTTGAGTAATAATTTATTTATTTAAAATTATGATTGCATTACCAAAAATTAATTTATAATATTGCTGTCTAAAATTATGAACAAAATGATATCCTATCAGCAAATTCATTGAAATATATGGATGTAAAAGTAATGCAGAAAAGAAAATTAAAATCTGAACAACAATTGGGAAATATAAAATTAAAATGTCATATGTTGTTCAGCTTTATATATTTTTCATAAATCTGCAAATTACAAAATACATGTTTATCCAAATTCCCAAAGTTTAATTTGGAGAGTATATTACAAACATATTCAATAGATAATTATGTGAGTAATTTCTGTCTGATCTTTTTCTTTGTTTAGATGAATGCTTACATCCTTCATAAAAAAACAGAAATAACAATAAAAATGTCTGTGATCACGCCGGTGCAAGAAAATGTTGTTAGAGTTTATTTGCAGATTGGTTTGCGAGTGCTCAGCTCTGGGGGTAGTTTTGCCGCAGCTAGTAAAGTTGAAATAAGACACAAATATGCATATAAACTAATTCACAAAGAAAAAATACTGCTACCAGTTGTATGAAGTTGTGCAGTTGTATCTTAACAAAAATACTGAGCAGTTTCTGTCTGCAACACCTCTACAACATGGACAATGAAATATAAGCATTCAGTACGTCAGTAATCAGCAACAAAAATATCACACCCAGAATCAGTATGGTCTATTTTACTTTTGAAGTCCTTTGTCCAAGAGGTGCACATTTTACTTGTCTGTTTTGTTTTACATAAATTGATTAAAGTAAACCCCTAAATGTTATTATCATTATTAAATGTTTTGAGTTCACAATGATTTAATTTTTAAGTTTAGTAACAGCCTGAGCTGTCACCAAAAACTGCAAACTCCACTTCATGCAAGATTGAATTATTGTTTGAGATGTTGCACCACCATGAGGGTTTTCAATCGTGCTTGTAAGATTTTTGAACATCTTTAAGGTCTTGCACAAATAGATTAGCAGAATATTGCAGCAGGAAATGCTGGAGATGTGTTATAATAACTGAGACATAAGGATCTGCACAAACATTTCACAATTTGGCTTTGATGGGTGTTTAAAACAAATAGTTCACAGAATTGCTGTATATTTAATAACCACAGAAAATACTCAGAAGCATTTGTTTAACAACTATTGTTGACCATCATTATTTGTACAGGCAGAGGATATAAATTACATTACAACACATGTAATTTTGTTAATGATTTAAATACCGGTGTCATATCATTTCAAACAGATTAACACCAACCTTAAATTGCAAACAGTTGATAGGAAATTATATACATGGTCAACAGCAATATTGCAGAATATAATGGTCAACACCAATAAATCTGAATTAAAATGCAGCGTATACTGGTAATAGCATAAGGCCATTTTTATACATTTTGGTTTCACCATGTAGAAATTACAGCAATGTTTATATGTTGTCGCCCCATTTCAGGGCGCCATAATGTTTGGTACACAGTAATGTAAATGAAAATAGTCATGTTTAGTATTTTGTTGCATATCCTTTGTATGTAATGACTGCTTGAAGTCTGCGATTCATGGGCATCACCAGTTGCTGGGTGTCTACTCTGGTGATCTCTGCCAGGCCTGCATTGCAGACATCTTTAGATTTTGCTTGTTTTGGGGGCTAGTCCCTTTCAGTGTTCTCTTCAGCATATTAAAGACATGCTCAATTGGGTTCAGATTGGGTGATTGACTTGGCCACTCAAGAATTGACCATTTGTTAGCCTTGAAAAACTCCTTTATTGCTTTAACAGAATGCTTGGAATCATTGTCTTGCTGTAGAATGAACCGCCGTCCAATGGGTTCCGAGGCATTTGTTTGAACTTGAGCAGATAGGATGTGTCTATACACTTCAGAATTCATTATGCTACTACCATCAGCAAATGTATCATCATTGAAGATAAGTGAGCCAGTACCTTCAGCAGCCATACATCCCCAGGCCATAACATCCTCACCACCATGTTGCACAGATGAGGTGGTATGCTTTGGATCTTGGGCAGTTTCTTCTCTCCTCCATACTTTGCTCTTCCCATCACTCTGATATAATTTAATTTTCATCTCATCTGTCCACAAGACCTCTTTCCAGAACTGTGGTTTCTCTTTTAAGTACTTCTTGGCAAACTGTAACCTCACCATCCTATTTGTGCGGCTAACCAGTGGTTTGCATCTTGCATCTGTATTTCTCTTCATGAAGTCTTCTACGGACAGTGGTCATTGACAAATCCACACCTGACTCCTGAAGAGTGTTTCTGATCAGTTGCACAGGTGTTTGGGGATTTTTCTTTATTATAGAGAGAATTCTGTCATCAGCTGTGGAGGTCTTCCTTGGCCTGACAGTCCCTTTGTGATTAGTAACCTCACCAGTGCTCTCTTTTCTCTTTATGATGTTCCAAATAGTTGATTTTGGTAAGCCCAAGGTTTGGCTGATGTCGCTGACAGTGTTATTCTTGTTTATCAGTCTCATAATGGCTTGTTTCACTTTCATTGGTACAACTTTGGTCCTCATGTTGATAAACAGCAATAAAAGTTACCAAAGGTGATGGGAAAAACTGGAGGAAATACTTGGTGCTGAGAGCTCTCTTATACCAGCATTAATGAGGCAATTAACGGACAGAAGTTTAGGGGTAACATGAGGGGGAACTTCTTTACTCAGAGAGTGGTGGCTGTGTGGAATGATCTTCCAGCAGAAGTGGTGGAGGCAGGATCGATTTTAACATTTAAAAGTAAAGTGTATAGGTATATGGACGGGAAGGCAATGGAGGGGTATGATCTGAATGCAGGTGGATGGGACTAGCGGAAAATAAATGGTCGGCGCGGACTGGAAGGGCCGAGAAGGCCTGTTTCCGTGCTGTAATTGTTATATGGTTATTAAACACACCTGAGCAATTACAAACACCTGTGAAGCCATGTGTCCCAAACATTATGGTGCTGTGAAATGGGGGGGGGGGGGGGGGGACTATGTATAAACACAGCTGTAATTTATACATGGTGAAACCAAAATGTATAAAAATGGCCTTTAATAAAATCTGGCATTATGTTTTTTTCTATTACAAATCTCAAATTGTGGAGTACAGAGGCAAATAAATAAATGATGGGTCTTTGTCCCAAACATTATGGAGGGCACTGTGGGTGCTAAACTGAATAAAAACAACTTAGGATTGTGCATTGAATTAAATAAAATATTTCACTAAAATAAATCTATTTGTCAAGTGAAGTGTTTAGAAACATCAGGCTTCAATTTCACTAATATCATTACTTCTTTAGGCATAAGTAAGTAATGGGGGAGAGGGGTGTTTTCTGGAATAACAAACAAAACAACTCAGGGTTTTAGTACAGTGTAATTTCCATGCAGTATTTCATTTGTCAGATACTAGAGAACTCATTACTGGAAAACATGTTTTCCAGGGTTTCTGATCACAATCAATACATAAGAAGAATTAAACATTTCCAGATTTTAAGAATAATTCATCCTAAAATAAAATTATTACAATCCCTGTGTCAGCATAAGAAATCAATGAAAATCATTTTTTGATGTCTTTAAAATGTTATTATCTATTATATTTCAAAGGTTGTATTTAGTGTTGTATTTTGGGGTTAAAATGTGCAAATTACTACTGATATTAAATGTCAGATTATTTTGCTTTTTATTTTATTGCAAGCGTTAATCACAAACAAAGAAGAAAATCTTCATCAACTCTTTACATTAAAGAGGCTTTTAATGTAAACTAGTTTGTTCTTTCATGGCATTGTTTTGCAGTGTTATTTATCCCCTGTTTTCACTGATCATTCCAGGACATTGCTTCATTGGTTACAAAACATGTGAAGCTATTTCTGTATTCAACAACATCAACCTGTTATTGATACTGCAATTTTCCTATCTATAGTCTCTTCCTTTATATTATTCTGAACTGTTTGCAGATTGAATAATTTCAGCTGTTTGAAAATGATCATAATGCTAGCCCTTTTATAATACCTTAATGTAAGTTCTATTTAGTTAAATAATGTAAATTCAGATAACATAAAATTATAAAATATTGTAAACATAAAATTGATACAACAAACTACATTTACTGACAAAAATCACAAGTCAAATATCACTTAATAGAAGATTGGATCACATTTTTACACAACTGATTTTCTTAATTTGGTATCTTGTAGGTTTCCCTTCTGTCAACCTCAACCACATTGTTATTCAAGATGAACATTTATCTCTGTCCAAATAAAAGTGATTTTTACAACATTTTATATACTGCAGGTGATCTGACATTGTTTTAAGTATTTTAAGCTCTCAATCTCTAACCATCTAGTTTTCAATAATAGCCAAAATATTCTAGTCCTTTATATTATAGGCTACATAATCCTTCTTGTTAACATCCTGTTATACAATTTACAAATCTTGGACAAACACTTTACAAGAGTTGTGCCATTCCAATCATCATCTCACTTGAAGTAGAAGAAAAGGTATAGAGAAGTCAACTGTCTAAATCGGTTACTTCTTTAAAATGTAATAAACTTGAAGTTACTAATTTCACATTTGTTGTGCTATGTATGATACTGGCTGCCGTCAAGTTATCACTCGGTCAAACAGTTTTTCTCTCATGTTTATACACATAATTCACGCAGAGCAGTTCTCTTTTTTTAGCACCTCTAAATATGTAAAAACTCTGCCTTGTCAGAAGCAGGGCATTTGTCCAATCTGACAATATCTTCAGCCTTTTTTTTCCAAACTGAGCTCACGGCGAAGAAGCCACGATAGATCAATCGTATAGTCAGAGAGCCATGAGCCACGTCAGTCTTTTTTTTTCGCTTGCCTTCCTTGGAGTTGTTCAATTGAGGTTCTGTTTTGTGATGTTGAGGATCTCTTGCACTAACAGCCTTCATATTTCGGCGTCCTCAGGAAGTAACCTACTGAAATCTAAACATCAATAATTAAGCATGAGTTGTGATATTTAGCATTTGTCAAATCATCTTTAAAAAAAATGCAAGATTTCATTGTAAATTCAATGAAATTCTTTGATAACATGCCTTATTGCAGGGTTATATCTTTGAAATCTTCGGACAAAAAAATCCATTGGAACAATGAAGGTCCAACATTGCTGCAGGATTCATTGGTCTGGAAGGGAGGGAAAAGCTAACTGATATGTTTGCAGCTTTCTTGAAACTCATTATTTTATACCAAATACACCCATTCTGTCAGCATTTTAAAATAAATCATAATTATATAATTTAACTCTTTTCTTGACAAGTTAACATGGACTGTGACATTACAACATTTGCATAATCCTGTGCAATAAATGCAGCATCTTCGTCTGGTCATTATATCCCTAGAAAAATAAAACATTTTAATCAATTAAAAATAAATACTAAACACTACTTTTTTATTTTTAAGAAGAATTAGGCTAAATTCCACTCATCATTTAGATGGCACAAAACCAACAGCCTTGGAAACTTGTTAATTGCAAATGTAACGTGGGCTAGATTCAGAACCACAACCAATGCTACTATCCATTCTGGATCGCAAATTTCATTTGAGAACTGCCAACATTATCATTGATGGGCTGCTAATGATGTATTTATAACCTTTAAAAATATAATCTATTTGATTTTGATTCAAATATCAGAGCATTTTTTCTCTTAAATCTGTGAGTTAAATTCAAAACGTAGTAAATAACTCACTTGCTGAAAGGCAATCGGCTGGATATGTATCTAAACTTTTCATCTCTACTGGTAAAGGGAAAGTGTTTGTGACTAGTTTGAAGTTCCTTATTTTGACATTTCTGTTTAGTTTGTTGTCACGTGTACCGAGGTACAGTGAAAAGCTTTTGTTGTGTGCTGACAAGTCAGCAGAAAGACTATACATGATTACAATCGGGCCATTTACAGTATATAGACACACGATAAGAGAATTTCATATACTGTTTCAGAAAGATTTGTGAAATGGAGGTTCAAGCTCACTTTGAGGACTCCATTTTGGAGTTAACGTTAACTACAGCAGGACATTCCTTTAATGAATACCAAAATGTTGTTACCCTCTTTGTTCGCATCTGTGGGGAAGATACTGACCATTTTGTGCAAAATTTTACAAACAGAATTAAGAACAGTGATAACATGGATGTGAGGCAAATATACCCTTTGCAAGTTCTGGAAAGCACTTTGATAAAGCTCTATAAATCCACCACCAGCTCAAACATCTATAAAGCTGGTAGTAGCCAGTGGTGTTAATGCTTATGCACTTACCCACAAAGGTTCCACGGGATGAGAGGGGATTTGTTTTCATTTAGTCTGACCAAACTCCGTGACAGTGTAATAACGACTCTAGTTACAAGATTTATATTTATACGTATGTGCTATAAATTGTGTCAATAATAACTGAATCTTGAAACAAATTCAAATCTGCTTTTTCAAATTAACTAGCTATTTACATGGCATCCAGCATCAGTCATTCCTTACAAATTATATAGACCTATCGAACAAATATTATAAAGAAGTAGACTGGAAGAAGGTTCCTGACCCGAATCATCACCTATCAATGTTTCCAGAGATGCTGCCTGGCCCACTGAGTTACTCCTACACTTTGTCTTTTGGAATGGAATGCTATTTATTGTCATTCAAACAACTAGGTTTGAATGAAATTTCATTTCTATAGTTTTTTACATTACAAAAAAAAAACACAAACAAAAATATTTTTAAACTAGAGAAAACATAGTGACTATTGTGGTCATGCCATGTAGAAGTTATGTTTAAAAATATTAATCTGGAACGACGGGAACTTTAAGAATTTGGGCTGTAGAACCTACACAAATCAACAGAGTCCGCATCAGAATATGAGTCGATGCAAGTGCATATTCACAGCTTTTTTTACAGGGTGTTTGCTGAATGATGATCACCCGCATTGCTAAGCATCTGCAAGAATAATCATAAACCTATACCATATGTCAACACAATTTGCTGATGGGCCCAAGCTGTTTTTCTACAACTAAAACCTGGAGCTTCTGGGGATTATGATCCCTTGATCCTTGCTGAATGGGGCAGCAAAGGTGGGGCATCTGTTTGCTCTCAATGTGGGTCAGCAAGCTAAATAAGGCCAGTGAACAACTGCAACAAAAAAACTAGCAACTTTAATTAGATTGCACAAACTCCACACTTCAACATAGGGCATGTCCTCATAAGAAGCTGCTGAAGGGAAGGTAACCACTTAATCTTTAAACTGAAATGGTTAGACCCTTTGTCAATGGAGCATCTGCTCTAAAACACCAGACTGCAGGAGGAGGCATGATACAGATAAAATCAGATGCACTAATTTGGTTACACATCTAGCGTGTAGTGTTCCACAAAATGATTTGCATTTCACTTTCCCTAAATTAGCATAAGCATAATTCCTCTGTTGTTATACTGTAAATGGAGGAAGAATCCACTGGGGAGATTAAAGGAAATTACATTTTTAAAAGAATATTTTAAAGTCTTTAGAATAAATATGTAAAAACACATCTATATGAGGAAAGGACCTGTCATGGGCTTTAAAATTAAATGGTGAAAGATATGGTCCATCTATTACCCAAGAGTAAAGGACACAGGATGCTTAGAACAACATACATTAATAAGGTCTCTCTCTCTGATACATAAAAGCATTAATCTTAGTCTTTAAACAGGACATTCATATCATACTAGTCTGCAATAAAAGCTTAAACACCATGTTCAAAGTAGAACCCGAACATGGGTACTAACCAACATGTTTAAATTTTAAACTGCTACATGATGACTTATCAGCCAAATCGTTTATGCTGTGTTTAGCAGGATTTACTATATTAGTGTGGTGATACTTTATATGCCCGTGAAAGTTCCCCAATCATTTTAAGTTTGGTCCGATTCCAAGTGAAATACGGAATTACTTCTACGCAACAATTCTACATCTTGGAGCAGTTTGCAAAGTATGTTCTTGAGTAATAATTGCTAAGTCAAGAGTTGCCCGCAAGTTTCCATGAAATTTGCTATCAGCAATAACTTTGTCACTCCTATAATAAATTGGATAACATTTGATCAAGTGCTGCTTGGGACAAAAGCCATTTGGCCTGCATTAACAGGCCTGGTTTTGATTTCACTCACAATAAAGAATGAAAACCAGGATATTAAATTCAGTTGCCTATGAATCCATATGATCCTAGTGTCAAATCAGGCTCAACTGAAATATCTGACAAAACATTTTATTTTAGGAAATGGCAAGGCTTACAAGCCTGTTTCATTGTAGGTCATTGAAAGGACTGTCCCAAAACAAGGCGAGAAGATCAAATCAACTCAACAAAGGAAATGGAAGATTAATTGTGGGATATATATGCAGTAAGACTGCATGAAAATGAATGTCCATTTCTTTAAGACTAGATAGATTGACTGCAAGCCAGACCAATGGGAGCTTGTAAATATGCCAAGTCATTTTCTTTAATCATTGCTCAAGTGTAAAATGTGTAGTTGTTTAGGATTTCCTGGCATCTTTAACTGAAGGTATTCAGCATTTTCTCCGAACTCTGCATGCAAAAACAAGCTTTCAAACAGACCTGTCGTATGGATAGCACGTTGAGACCATGTGTTCCTTAAGGCAAAAACTGAGGAGACAGCACTTTATTTTGGGAACCAATGTCTGAGTCAACAGATTAGAAGCACATGAAGCAACACAATGACCAGTCTGTTGAGCTGATTGAGCTGACCTAGATTCAGATTATCACGACACCTTCACGATTGAGTCCGTGACAGTTTCGCGGGAATTTCTTTGCCTAGATGCACTGAAACCAAGTCCGAGAGTTGCTAAATGGACTGGAAAAGTAAACTGATTTGCAGTCAATCTATCTACTCTTAAAGAATTGGACGTTGAAGAATAAGGCAGTCATTGCAGGGATGGCTGAAGTTATGATTTTTGAAGACAAACTGTCCAGTTAAATCATCTTCAAAGTTCTCAAGAATCCTTCATCCTTAGTATTCACAACTGGCTATCAACAATGGAAAAATTAAAGGGGTCGGGGCCTCGTGGGTAGAAGCCTGGGTCGGGCGAAGCGGCCAACGGAGCCCGTGGCTGGAGCCAAGGTCGGTACCATGGAGGCATGGAATGGGGCGTCGACAGGGGTGAAGCCTCGCGAAGATGGGGCCTCGGCAGTGGTGAAGCCTAGTGACGGCAGTGGCGTTGCCTCACGGGTCGACCCACATTCGATGGTTGATGAGAGCGTAAACCACCGAGAGGGGAAGAACAATGGACAATGGGGGGCTGACAAAGAACAATGGGGACCCGGTATCGGGGAGCTGCTGTGGTGGGGGGCAGAGGGGACAAAAAGGGGGAGCCGGCGTGCTTTGTAATTTTGTCAGCACCGTAGGTGGCTGCTATTTGTATACATTGTGTATGCAAGCAAAGAGTCTCACTCTGCTTACTCACATGTGACAATAAAGTATTCATATTCCTAACCTATTCCTAACTAATCTCCCCTGCCTGCATGTGATCCATATCTCTCCATTCCTTGCAAATTCATTCCTTTCAAATTCATCTAAATGAGCCTCTTACATGTCACTGTTATCTCTGCCTCCACCACTATCCCTTGCAGTGCATTCCAAACACCCGCCTTTCTCTGTGTAAAAACTTGCCCTGTAAATAAGTTTTTTAATTTGCACTGGCACATTAATGCTATGCCCTCTAGTCCTTGACGTTTGCACTCTGAGAAAAAGGTACTGACTGTTTACCCTATCTATGCCTCTCATAATTTTATGTACTTCTACCAGGTCACCTCTCAACCTCTGATGTCCCAGGGGAACAATCCAACTTAAAGTAATGTAGGAAACTGGCACAGGGCAGATCAATTTGGCCCAAACCTCAAACAGTGCAATGACTCTATAAATAGTGTGTGTTCTCACGCCCAGGATGGGATGGTTGAAAACGGCAATAATTTCTGTTTATAAGATTGGAAAGTGACTAGCTAATGTGGACACATTGTCAAGAACAGAAATAATCATTTCAGTGAGAGGTGAAGCTAGGGACCAGGCTCTTGAACAGCTGATGGAAGCTGTTGGTATTGATCTATTGAAATTCAGAAGAGATAATTTCCTTTTAGAATGAACATTCTATAGTTGAGATATAGGATATTTTGCGACATTGTTTTTGAGTAATTGCAGCGTTGCTTTTACTGTATGTCGCGTGCCTCAGACAAAATGTTAACAATGCAGATCTGGTGCAATTTGAACAATTGGTAAGCAGTTCAGAGTACCTCACAATAATACCCTGCCACCACCCCATTATCCACCAATACTATCTCCCCAACCTGTTGTTACTTAATGGGATATTCAACTAATGAAGATTAGTTACTGGCTTGATTTTTGTTTGGCCTATTGCTGCAAATCTAGTAATCATGATTAGTTGAAGTTAGAATGTCCACAAGCAGCTGAATGACAGGTGTTGATGGAATATTTGTTGACTACAAGGTCCTTGGCCAAACTGGCCATGTCACTCAATAGGCCACTAATAGGCATTCCCCTTGCAATACCACATGACTGGGAAGATGAACCAAAGATCACACAGAATGACACTAGATAGTATGAGAGGGAGGAAAGGAATTCAAATCCAGACAGCCTTTATCACTTTTTTTGGTACTTGAAAACCGAGCAGTTGAAGCATCATTTACTGCATTCTATTCTGGTATTCACCAATGGTCCAGCACTCTGTCTCCTTGGCAACACTATCAATTCAGATTTTTGGCCACAGGGTTAGAAACAAAATGTTCTACATTAGAACCATTATAAAACTAAATTAAGAAATTAAATGTTGCCATATTGCAACAAAGGTAAATTAGTCCTGCTAATGCTTTCTGCTATGTATTTTATGTGCTTTACTGGCTCGCTGTTCAGGATTCTGTGTGCTTTACTGCCCCCTTGTCAATGGAGGAGGTTGGAGATGGTTGCAGAGGGTGATTCATGCAATTTAGTGCCTTAAAGACCTCAGTGTATACTCTACCATCTCCACATGCAGAGGCCTTGATCAGCCATGATCACATTGAATGGCGGTGCTGCCTCGAAGAGCCGAATGCCACCAGTTAATTAACCATGTTCCCGAATGTAAGAACGGTTTATACATGTAATACATGATATACATTTATACATGATTAATTAACTGGTGTATATCGTGTATTACATGTATAAATCGTTCTTACATTCGGGAACATGGTTAATTAACTGGTGGCATTATTTCCTTGTCCTCACAGCCTTTGTTTTAGCCAGTGATTACATCCATTCCATCCCTCCCCCGCAAATATGTGAGGTTTCAATTTGAGTGCACTTGTTTGAATAGATATAAGTGGCATGTCCAGCATCTCTCCTGGGTGCGCAACACATGAAGCCGATGAAATGAGAGAACTGTCACACCAAAGATAGACACAAAATGCTGGAGTAACTCAGCTGAACAGGCAGCATCTCTGGAGGGAAGGAATGGATGGCATTTCGGGTCGAGACATTTCAGACACACTCTGATGAATGGTCTCAGCACGAAACATCACCCATTCCCTCTCTCCAGAGATGCTGCCTGTTTTGTGCGTGGGAGCTTGGGTGCGTTCTGCAAGCACTGAGATGGTAATAAATAAAACGTCTGTCCCCGCGGCCGGGGTGAATTGCCCGGTGTGGGTGTCAAAGTCCGGGGGTCGGGGGGGGGGGGGGGGGGGGGAATCACCCTGGTGTGGAGGTTGGGGTCCAATGGCTGTGCATTGTGGTCAGTGACTGTGGGACGCTACTGCAGGTGGAGATGGAGGAGAGAGAGAGAAGGGGGAGAGAAGGGGAGAGAGAGAAGGGAGAGGGGGGGGAGAGAAGGGAGGCAGAGAGAAGGGAGAGAGAGAGGGGGAGAGAGCGGAGAGGGGAAAGAGAAGGGGGAGGCGGGAGCATGGGGTTCATTTTCCCACACAAGCCATACGTGACTGAGCACTCTGAACCAAAGCACCAAGTTGAAAACGGCCGAAGGTGTGCATTCCCCAGGACAGCCCCCACTCTCCCATGGCCACCCTCTGTGGGCTGCGGGTCGAGTGGAGCGGAGGTGTGGGACAATGTTCATGCCTTCACAGTGATGTGATGGACGTGGGGCTGGACCAATTGCTGGCAAGTCCCGCCCCCTCTGGCAACATCATATCCGTTATTGGACTTTTCTGTTGAGTGGCAGTCGGTCCTTTGGCTTGTAGGTGACGCTGCCTTTCAGGTAGGTGGCGTTTCAACAGAGCGGCCATTCGGTAAGTTTGCTTTTAGGCGACGCAGCTTTTCAGTTCGTTGGCTTTTAGGCGTCCTGCCCTTTCTGTTAGTTTGCATTTAGGTGTCCCATCCTTTCGGTTAGTAGGTGTTTCGTCTTCGGTTGTTGGCGTTTCGGTCTCGTTTCTATTCGGTTCTTTGGCTTCAACTTCATTGCTTCGGCTTCTTGTCTGTCGGCGCCATGTCCGGGTACCCACATTTCAGTTCGAGAGCCTGACCCACTGAATTACTTCAGCTTTTAGAGTCAAAATCAGAGTGACTTTGGGAGGAGGAGGGAGTGGGATTTGAAAAGAGGATGAGACATGACAATGTCCTCGTAAACTGACTCAGCCCTTCCACAGAATACAGGTAGACCAAGTGCCATTCTGTGGGATTTAAGGCTTGAAACATACCAGCACTGCTGTCTTCCAAACGTTCCAGCGTTTTCAGCACCTCTCCCATCCCAGTGTGTTTCTGTGGCCTCCAGTTTGTGTGCTGGCTCATCCTATGAGGCCGGCAGTGCAGTTCCAGTGAGCACTTTGCAATCTGTTTGGGGGGGATATGCCTGTCATGGTTGAATAGCCACGCGTACGCAGCAGTGATAAGTTGTGAGAAATGAATGGTGAGTGTGAATACTGGATCTGAGTCCTAGCTGATAGAGCTTGGTGAGTGCGGGCATTTCGTGTAGTATAGGGCAGCGATGTAAGGGATCTCCTGTGGCAATCTGTGCTGCATCTTGGAGTAACAGACTAGTTCCACCAAGATGCACCACAGAACGCCACAGGAGATCCTTTCTCCCTGTGGGTAACAAACTGTGGCATTCCTCTCCCTTCTTTCGTGGGGTAGACTGACTCCCCTTCCCCCTCCCCCCCCCCATCCCCAATATTTGCACATCCCCAATCCTGGAATTTCTACTCATCACTTTAATTTCATTTTTCATGTATCTTGTTGTGTTTTTATGCCTGTTCCTTCCTGGGATAAATAAAGTTCTATCATATTGTACCATATAGTGTACAATATGATACAATATTAGTGAAATATAAAGATTCTCTGACCTCAACCACTCCATGTTCTCCATGGGTGTTGCCTGTCCCGCGAGCGTAATTCCAGCATTCTGTTTCTGTCCCTGGCAAAGATGCATCTGCAGTTCTTTGTTTCTAAATTGGCAACACTGCACCTGGGTTCTTAGGGATGGGCATTGCCCACAATGCCCACAGGTACAGCCCTACTCTGCTAGATGAGCAGATCTGAAGGTCTCTTGTCTCTCATGGGTTTAGGTCACCTCCAGGTCAACGCTCCACCTTCTGCTCCATAGCCTCCAGTGGAGCCCACTCATCCCACCCTGTCCCTATTCAAGGTCAGCACCTTATCCAGCCGCAATACACCCAATATCCAGTGTAACAGGTGTTGTGAACTTTTAACAATGAAAGGTTACTCTAGGTAGTGTTGACCCAAGCAGGTGTATGCAGTCAGTTGACTGCATAGTTGGCAAAGGTGGCACATCCAAAATGATTCTGATGTGTAAGAGTCTGCCATACAGTCTGGAGTTCAGTCAATCAGTGAGGATTCCTCAGTGCCACAAGAATACTCTAGTGCCCACTTTCGCAAACCATCCTATTTAGTTTAGTTTAGTTTAGTTTAGAGATACAGCATGGTAACAGGCCCTTTGGCCCACCATGTTCGCACCAACCAGCGAACCCCGCACATTAACACTGTCCTACGCACAATAGGGACGATTTACATTTATACCAAGCCACCAATAGACCAATAGGCCAATAGACAATAGGTGCAGGAGTTGGCCATTTGGCCTTTCAAGCCAGTACCGTCATTCAATGTGATCATGGCTGATCATCCCCAATCAGTACACCGTTCCTGCCTTCTCCCTATATCCCCTGACTATGCTATTTTTAAGCGCCCTATCTAGATCCCTCTTGAAAGCATCCAAAGAACCTGCGTCCACCGCCCTCTGAGGCAGAGAATTCCACAGACTCACCACTCTCTGTGAGAAAAAGTGTTTCCTCATATCCGTTCTAAATGGCTTACTCCTTATTCTTAAACCGTGGCCCCTGGATCTGGACTCCCCCAACATCAGGAACATGTTTCCTGCCTTTAGTGTGTCCAAGCCCTTAACAATCTTATATGTTTCAATGAGATATCCTCTCATCCTTTTAAACTCCAGTGTGTACAAGCCCAGCTGCTCCATTCTCTCAGCATATGACTGCCCCACCATCGTGGGAATTAACCTTGTGAACCTACGCTGCACTCCCTCAATAGCAAGAATGTCCTTCCTCAAATTAGGGGACCAAAACTGCACACAATACTCCAGGTGTGGTCTCACTGGGGATCTGTATAACTGCAGAAGGACCTCTTTGCTCCTATATTCGATTCCTCTTGTTATGAAGGCCAACATGCCATTCGCTTTCTTCACTGCCTGCTGTACCTGCATGCTTACTTTCATAGACTGATGTACAAGGACCCCCAGATCATGTTGTACTTCCCCTTTTCCCAACTTGATGCCATTTAGATAGTAATCTGCCTTCCTGTTTTTGCTACCAAAGTGGATAGCCGCACATTTATCCTCATTAAACTTCATCAGCCATGCATCTGCCCACTCACCCAACCTGTCCAAGTCACCCTGCATTCTCATAGCATCCTCCACACAGTTCACTCTGCCACCCAGCTTTGTGTCATCTGCAAATTTGCTAATGTTACTTTGAATCCCTTCATCCAAATCATTGGTGAATATTGTAAATAGCTGCTGTCCCAGCACCGAGCCTTGCGGTACCTCACTAGTCACTGCCTGCCATTCTTAAAGGGACCCGTTAATCCCTACTCTTTGTTTCCTGTCTTCTCTATCCATGTCAGCACTCTACCCCTAATACCATGTATCCTAATTTTGCACACTAATCTCCTATCTTCTTCTTTCTTGTGGCGTGCACAGCCTAAAGTTGTAGGACAACTTGTTCTATTTGATCTTCTGTTTGTGCACATCCAGTTGATTGCATTAGTCGAAACAGGGCGGACCACGTGAAGATTGCAATCTCCCACACCCATTAATCTCCTATGTGGGACCTTATCAAATGCTTTCTGAAAGTCCAGGTATACTACATCCACTGGCTCTCCCTTGTCCATTATCCTAGTTACATCTTCAAAAAATTCCAGAAGATTAGTCAGGCATGATTTCCCCTTCGTAAATCCATGCTGACTTGGAACGATCCTGTTGCATGCCGCCCCAACCATTCTCACTGTTTCCAAAGCTCTTTATAAATGGAAATTCATTTCCTCATAGTTCCTGGCCATTTGTAGACTAATTGAAAGAGAGCAAATGTAATGATTAATTAGTAAGTAGGATGTATAAAAACCCTCTGGGAACAGGATGTAGCGTTTTGCACTTTCCTTTATGGGCTCTTTCCTTTGTAGCTTAAGATAAAATTTTATCCCTTCCACTCTACTGGAGTTTTTCAAAGTATAAACCAACAAAGTGCTGAATGTGTTTTTTTAAAACTTTTAAGGTATTTTCACTGAGAAGCTGGTGTCAGATTTGATATGGGGATTGCTTTGGGTTAGACAAATGGGACTATTTTTATCCTAGTTATTTGCTCTGATTTCTTGTTCTGCTTCCTTTGTCATCTTCTATAAATAGGACTCGGATTTGTTTTTTGTCCAAAAGCTGTTACCATAAAGAGGCAGCAGACTGTTGAAGAGCTGAACTCTCATTTGACAATCCACACTGGCTCTAACATTGCTCAAACTCTGTGTATTGTCAGGATATGGAATAGAGGAAATTGGTGCTTTCTGCTTGGTTATTACAAATGCTGGACAAATGGTCAACTGAGGTAATTTTCAATAGACAATAGGTGCAGGAGTAGGCCATTTGGCCCTTCGAGCTAGCACCGCCATTCACTGTGATCATGGCTGATCTGCTCCTAAAATGACAGCAATTGTTCCACAGATAATTTGGTTGAACTGATGCTGTGAATAGCACTAAACAAACATTACAGCTTGACAATTCAGATATCTGCTTTTGATGTGAACTAGACATCTATTACGGGTTTTGATTCTGATCATCCTTTAATTGCCATAACAATTGAGAGATATTATTCGAACCGATGACTCTATAGAGATCAATGTACAATCTATGGAGGACCTCAGCGGATCGAGCAGCATCTGTGGGAGAAAAGGTTTGGTCAATATTTTGATTGAAACCCTGCATCAGGATTCATATAGCTCCGTGGATATCAGTTCTATCAACAGAGGTAAGGGTCACATGGGTGCAGAGGGAGTGATCACTCAAGGCAGTAGGCATTCGAAGGGAGAGTCACAAGGGGGGAGTGTCACTCAGGAGGGAATCACATGGTTGGCGGGTTCCTAGAAGGTTCGTCCAGCCCCGACACGACGTTTGATCACCCGGCGCGGGGGAGCCGACATTCCCCCAATGCGGGAGCTGAACGCCTCGACGCAGAGGGCCCGAACGCCGCCGACTAAGGGAGTCAAGACCGTCCCGTCAACGGGGGGCTCGAAGCCCCCAATCGAGGAAGAACAACAAGGGAAGGACTTGGACCTTTATTTTCGCCTTCCATCACAGTGAGGAATGTGTAGGAGTCACTGTGATGGATGTTTATGTTAAAATGTGTTTTCTGAGTCTGTTGCTTTTTTTTTAATTGTATGACTGACCTGGCCAGTGAATTTCACTAAACCAATTGGTGAATGTGACAATAAATGAACTTGTGAACTTATATTTATGTAGCTCTTTAGAGATGGCTGAACAGCGAGTGTGTAGAATCTAATTGTTCTCATTGATGAATTGCTCATATTAAACCAGTTATAGCTGCCGATAGTCAGCCATTAGCTTACTCAGTTGGATAATCCTGTAAAAACTTGAGACAACTCCTGACAAGAATAATGTCTCTTTGTGTAGCTCAGTCCATATCAATGAGAGTGATTGCCTTGGGGAAAAAAATCTTGGGTTACAAAGATGAATGAAATCTGTTGCTCACCAACCAAAGATGTGTGGGAGCCAGCCTTTTGGATATCGGCTTCTTAAAAAGGGTTTTGTCAGCACTGGAAGAAGCAGGTAACCTGGTTGATGAGATAGACAGATTGAGTCGGAAGAAGGGTCCCGACCCGAAATGTCACGCATCCTTTATCTTCAGAGATGCTGCCTGACCCATTGAGTTCCATCAGCATTATTCAAACACATGGACACAGTCTTTCATATACACCATCATCTGCAGTTCTTTATTTCTACAACATGGCTTATACGGCGGTTGTAATGCAGATGATCTGCAGATTATAATTATCAGTGAGATACATGCTAGATATTCAATTTTAGTGAAAATTGGCTGAAGGATTAATATTGAAGAAAATTAGTCAGAATTTAAAATGAATTCTAACTCTTGCAAACTGGGAGCTGTCGGGGCAGACAACACTTCCAGTCTGAGCGGTGGACAGGTCGGTGGCTCCAATCCTAGTGATGAGACTCAACCGGCGAGACCGACGTCAGGCAGAGCCATAGTGGAGGGTGACTCCATTGTCCGAGGAGCGGACAGGAGATTCTGTAGCGGCAGGCGAGACATGAGGATGGTGTATTGCCTCCCTGGTGCCAGGGTTCAAGGTGCCTCAGACCAACATCAGAACATCCTCGAGAGCGAAGGAGAGCAGCCAGACGTAGTTGTGCACGTAGGCACAAATGATGTCAGGAAGAAGAGGAAGGAGGTTCTGCAACATGAGTTTAGAGAGATAGGAAGAAGGCTGAAAAGAAGGACTTCTAGGGTGGTTATCTCTGGATGGCTTCTGGTGCCTTGTGCTAGTGAGGACAGGAACAGGGAAATAGGGAATCTGAATGTGTGGCTGAGGGGCTGGTGCAGGGAGCAGGGATTTAGATTTATAGACCACTGGGAACTTTTCTGGGGTAGGAGTGGCCTGTACGAAAGGGACGGGTTACAACTTAACTGGTGGGGGCCAATATTCTGGCAGGCAGGTTTGTTAGTGCTACATGTGTGGGTTTAAACTAAATAGCAGGTGGAAGGGGTTGACAAATTGGGACTAGAAAGATGGAGTGAAAGGGGAAGAGAGTGCAGGAAAAGTTACGAAAGACACCCAAATTAATGGGACGAAAAGTTCAAGAAGGGAAAAGAGAGTAAGGTCAGGTGAAATAGAAACCGGTGTGAGAGGGGAGGTGAATGCCGAATTAAAAGTGTTATATATGAATGCGCAAAGTATAAGAAATAAAGTGGATGAGCTTGAGGCTCAGTTATAAATTGATAAGTATGATGTTGTGGGAATTACATAGACATGGCTGCAAGAGAATCAGAGCTGTGAACTGAATATTCAGGGGTATACTGTACGTCCTATCGAAAAGACAGGCAGGCGGGCAGAGGGGAAGGGGTGGCTCTGTTGGTAAGGAATAAAATTCAGTCCCTTCCAAGGAGTGACATAGAATCAGAAGATGTCGAGTCATTGTGGATAGAACTGAGAAATTGTTAGGGTAAAAAGACCCTAACGGGAGTTATCTACAGGCCCCCAAACAGTACCCTGGAGATAGGGCGCAAGATGCATCAAGAGTTAAAATTGGCACGTAACAAAGGTAATGTTATGATGGTTATGGGAGGTTTCAATATGCAGATAGACTGGGAAAATCAGGTTGGTATTGGACCCCAAGAAAGGGAGTTTGTGGAGTGCCTCCGAGATGGATTCTTAGTCCAGCTTGTACTGGAGCCTACTGGGGAGAAGACAATTCTGGATTTAATGTTGTGCAATGAATTGGATTTGGTAAGGGAACTCAAGGTAAAGGAACCATTAGGTGGTAGTGACCATAATATGATATGTTTTAATCTGCAATTTGAGAGGGAGAAGGTAAAATTGGAAGAGTAAGTATTGCAGTTGAACAAAGGGGACTATAGAGGCATGAGGGAAGAGCTGGCCAAAGTTGACTGAAAAGGGACCCTAGCAGGGATGACGGTGGAACAGCTATGACAGGTATTTCTGGGAATAGTACAGAAGATGCAGGATCATTTCATTCCAAAGAGGAAGAAAGATTCTAAGGGGGGTAAGGGTGACCGTGGCTGACAAGGGAAGGCAAGGACAGTATAAAATTAAAAGAGAAGACGTATAACATAGCAAAGATGAGTGGGAAGCCAGAGGATTGGGAAACTTTTAAAGATCAACAGGAGGTACTAAAAAGGCAATACGGGGAGAAAAGATGAAGTACAAAGTTTACTGAAGGTAAACTACCCAAGAATATAAAGGAGGATAGTAAAAGCTAATTTAGGTATGTGAACAGGAAAAAATAGTTACGACAAATGTGGGTCCCTTGAATACAGAAACAGGTGAATTTATTATGGAAAACAAGGAAATTGCAGACAAGTTGAACAGGTACTTTGGATCTCCTCACTGAGGAAGACATAATATCCCAGATGTACTAGTGGCCAGAGGATCTAGGGTGATGGAGGAACTGAAGGAAATTCACATTAGGCAGGAAATGGTGTTGGGTGGACTGATGGGACTGAAGGCTGATAAATCCCCAGGGCCTGATGGTCTACATCCCAGGGTACTCAAGCAGATGCCTCTAGAAATCGTGGATGCATTGGTGATCATTTTCCAATGCTCTACAGATTCTGGATCAGTTCCTGTGGATTGGTGGGGTAGCTAATGTTATCCCACTTTTTAAGGAAGGATGGAGAGATAATGCAGGGAATTATAGACCAGTTAGCCTGACATCAGTGGTGGGAAAGATGCTGTAGTTGAATATTATAGATGTAATAACGGCGCATTTGGATAGCAGTAACAAGTCAGTATGGATTTACGATGGGGAAATCATGCTTGACAAATCTTCTGGATTCTTTTGAGGATGTAACAAGTAAAATGGACAAGGAAGAACCAGTACCTGGACATTCAGAAAGTCATTGATAAGGTCCCACATAGGAGATTAGTGGGCAAAATTAGAGCACATGGTATTGGGGGTAGGGTATTGACATAGATAGAAAATTGGTTGGCAGACAGGAAACAAGGAGTAGGAATTAATGGGTCCATTTCAGAATGGCAGGCAGTGATTAGTGGGATGCCGCAAGGCTCGGTGCTGGGACCGCAGCTATTTACAAAATATATGAATGATTTAGATGAAGGAATTAAAAGGAACATTAGCAAATTGCAGATGACACAAAGCTGGGTGGAAGTGTGAACTGTGAAGAGGATGCTATGAGGATGCAGAGTGACTTGGACAGGTTGGGTGAGTGGGCAGATGCATGGCAGATGCGGTATAATATGGATAAATGTGAGGTTATTCACTTTGGTAGCAAGAACAGGAAGGCTTATTATTATCTGAATTGTCAGGTTAGGAAAAGGGGGAGTACAATGAGACCTGGGTATTCTTGTACATCAGTCACTGAAAGTAAGCATGCAGGTACAGCTGGCAGTAAAGAAAGCGAATGGTAAGTTGGCCTTCATAACGAGAGGAATTGAGTATAGGAGCGAAGAGATCCTTCTGCAGAATGTACAGGGCCGTGGTGAGACCACACCTGGAGTATTATGTGCAATTTTGGTCTCCTAATTTGAGGAAGGACATTCGTGCTATTGAGGGAGTGCAGCGTAGGTTCACAAGGTTAATTCCCAGGAATGCAGGACTGTCATATAATGAAAGAATGGAGTGACTGGGCTTGTATACACTGGAATTTAGAAGGATGAGAGGGGATCTTATAGAAACAGATAAAATTATTAAGGGATTGGACACTAGATGCAGGAAACATGTTCCCGATGTTGGGAGATTCTAGAATAAGGGGCCACACTTTAAGAATAAGGGGTAGGCCATTTCGAACTGAAATGAGGAACAACGTTTTCACACAGAGTTGTGAATTTGTGGAATTCTCTGCCTCAGTAGGCAGTGGAGGCTGATTCACTGAATGCATTCAAAAGAGAGTTAGATAGAGCTCTTATGGCCAGCGGAATCAAGGGATATGGTGAGAAGGCAGGAATGGGGTACTGATTGTGGATGATCAGCCATGATCGCATTGAATGGCGGGGCTGGCTCGAGGGTCCGAATGGTTTACCGCTACACCTATTGTCTATGTATCTATCTACAGTATGTAACTGTGCGTTAAACACTGTTAGCAAATGTATTATGCAATATTTAGATTTGTAACTCTATTGAACTTTATGACAATATTTTATTTCCAGGGAATTATATATCGTTATCTAGTTATAATCAAACCTTCAGCATCTTTCTGCTGGGCAAAAAGTTCTCATCCTTTTTTTTTAATCTTAAGATTTCTCCTATATATTTTGTTTGATCTTATTCCAGTCTGCCTTTTTCAATTCTTGTTGCTGTTTGCAACACTTCCAATTTTGAAAAACATGACTAGGAATATGACTAGTTGCACATTTAGTAGAGGGCTTGTAAATTCAGGCAAGGCGTTCATCTCTAGAGGATGCAGCTTCCTGCATAAGGAGAAGTGGTGCTGACAGAAAGGCAGAGTGTTTATTCAGAATGGCACAAATGAATTAGTACAAGGGGACCTGCTAATTAAGGAGTTGCTACTGCAGGAGCTGCATCTGTGGAGGTTGCCTTAAACTTCTAATAAAATCAAGTGGCATGCCCTTTGTCTTCATTCACTGTTCAGCCCATCTACCTGTGTACATGCTTATATTGGAATGAAAGCTAAGTGAAGTACGGTCCTTCCTCATGCATGTTTCCCCTGGGGTCCATGAGCCATGGCATAAGTCCAAGTTTGAAGGCTTTGTTTCACCCCAGTATCTTACATTCTTTAAAGTCAGTGGCAGCAATTTCCAGTTTATACTGTGCTATCACAATCCATAGGATTGAACTTCCATGGGTCAGTAAGACGAATAGATCTTTAACTACTACCACACTGAACCTAGCTCATTGTGTACAGTTCATGACGCCTAGATGCCTACAGTTGCTGAAGCTGCACCTAAAATTTTGAATTTCTGCCAGGAATCTCATCTAAATTCGATGTTTAATATTAATAAGCATTGCCTCATGTAAAATAGGCCCTGACATCGCACTTGGTCCAACCACTCATTGCTGCCTGAACTGATTCATAAAATTGACTGTTTAATATGTGGGGTAAACAGGTAATTTTATGTGGGGTTTAATATATGGGGTAAACAGGTAATTTTAGCTGACACAATTATTGAGCTGAGTCATTCTTTTATAGCTACAACATATATTTTTAAGGAAATAAACGACAACATATATTATAGTATATTTTTTTTAAGGAAAGTTATGAAGAAAATATAATTTTGGGGGATGTTGCAGATAATTCTCAATGGGTGTGGCAACCTACTGTAATCCCTCTCCATACTCATTTCATATGCTTCATACATAATGAAGGGATGGCCCCAAAGTAAGAGGGAAAGCAAGTCTTCATTAGGATTTCAAAAGAAAGAAGTAATTAAATTTGTGAATCATGTTTTCAAGTTTTAACTTTCTCTTTCGTGACATAATGAAATAATGTGAGAACCTTTTTGCAGAGGTATTGGTAATAATTTTTCGACACTAATTG
Organism: Raja brachyura; assembly: GCA_963514005.1. Next base: position 120,098,899 of record OY740781.1, read on the forward strand.
AATTTCCAATCTACTATTAATATTGCAATGATTCAGGCAGCATGGACTCACAGAGTAAGTTTTAGTTTTAGTTTTAAAGATACGTCATGGAAGCAAGCCCTTTGATCGACCATCGCACTAGTTCTATGTTATCCCATCTTTTCATTTACTCCCTGCACATTAGAGACAATTTACAGAGGCAAATTAACCTACAAACTTGTACGTCTTTGAGGCATGGGAGGAAACCAGTGCATCTGGAGAAAACCCAGGGAGAACATTCAAATTCCACATGGTCAGCAACCGAGGTCAGGATCGAACCAAGATCTCCGGTATTTATCAGCTGTGCCACTGATTTGATTTGGTGTTTTGTTTTTGTCAACATAAAGAAAAAAACGTTTTTTCAATTCTGTTTTTTTAAGGTAGAGGTACTAATGACAGTAATGATATTTCTCCAGATATAGATTTCAGAAGCAAACTCACACTGCTGCACTTGTACAGCTTCTTGGGTGACATGAGTCAAATTAGTTCTTCATCGCTTTGCTTCCGACTTCTCAATGTAACAAAGTACAGTGTTGATTTTACTTAAAAATAACAGCTGGAGAAGATTATACAATATAAGCCGAGAATGCAACCAAAACACTGTCATGAGGATCAAAACCAGCCTTTAACACTGCCAGAGAAGCATTTTTTGTAACACAATTGCAGAAAGAAATGAGACAGCTCCTTATGTTTGTTTTATCTTTGCACGATCAGAGATCAGAAATGCCACTGGGAGTATGGAAATTCTGAAATTATTTTGGCATATGGCATTTGGCAATTTTGCAGTTAGGAATGCTCATCAGGTCTCGGAAGATTCAAGATTAAGTGAATCTCATCACATATCTTACACTAACTTGGCAAATAATAGGGTCAGATTGTTCCAATTTCCTCGCAATAAGATGTTGGTTATGTTTTAGAAATGATTTGCTACGCTTGTCATTACAGCTTGGATGCTTGAAGTGTCTGAAAAATAGGCTTTTCAAGAATTAATAGTAGATCTCCATCCTAACTGATGACTGGAAGCAGTGCAGTGACATCTACCCAATGTACCATGTTGATGGTAATATTGAAGTGGAGCCAAGCTACCAGTTAATACCATTGCTGCTCCATAATTGCATGGGCAAGACAGCTGTTTAAATTATACTTCACATTTTGGGTTGGGGAAGCGAATTACAGGACATGTTTCTATTTACAAATGTTTAAATTCATGATCAGGTAGATTTCTGAACACTGCTGAACTATTTGACAGTGATTTGCTGTTGTCAGAAATGGGGTACTGATTGGGGATGATCAGCCATGATCATAGCAAAAGGATTTGAGTATAGGAGCAGGGAGGTTCTACTTCAGTTGTATAGGGTCTTGGTGAGGCCACACCTGGAGTATTGCGTACAGTTCTGGTCTCCAAATCTGAGGAAGGACATTATTGCCATAGAGGGAGTGCAGCGAAGGTTCACCAGACTGATTCCTGGGATGTCAGGACTGTCTTATGAACAAAGACTGCATAGACTCGGTTTATACTCTCTAGAATTTAGGAGATTGAGAGGGGATCTTATAGAAACTTACAAGATTCTTAAGGGGTTGGACAGGCTAGATGCAGGAAGATTGTTCCCGATGTTGGGGAGGTCCAGGACAAGGGGTCACAGCTTAAGGATAAGGGGGAAATCCTTTAGGACCGAGATGAGAAGGAATTTTTTCACACAGAGAGTGGTGGGTCTCAGGAACTCTCTGCCAGAGAGGGTAGTTGAGGCCAGTTCATTGGCTATATTTAAGAGGGAGTTAGATGTGGCCCTTGTGGCTAGGGGGATCAGAGGGTATGGAGAGAAGGCAGGTACGGGATACTGAGTTGGATGATCAGCCATGATCATATTGAATAGCGGTGCAGGCTCGAAGGGCCGAATGGCCTACTCCTGCACCTAATTTCTATGTTTCTATGTTTCTATCACATTGAATGGCGATGCTGGCCCGAAGGACTGAATGGCCTACTCCTACACCTATTGTCTATTGTCTATTGTCTATTGTCTATTGTCTATTGTCTATTGTCATGCAGGGAATGGAGGGATATTGATCATATGGAGGTGGATGAAATTAGTTTATCTTGGTCTATTGTTCAGTAAAGACATTATGAATTGAATGGTCTGTTCCTGTGCTGTACCTTTCCATGTTCTAAGACATGAACAATGTTTATGCATTTACAGCTCCATTAGTTCATGCTTGTTTGAAATTCATTCACCTGGCGCATATTTCTTAACGACTATGGGCATTAATTACAATGTAGAATTGATCATGAAGTGTAATGAGGATTTTATTATGAAAATCTCACCTGAAGAAAAGACTCATCTTGTATTTATTGCAATTAGTCATTGAACAAAGCAATTTTGTTTAGTTTAGTTTAGAGATAAAATGTGGAAACAGGCCCTTCGGCCCATCAAGTCCATGCTGACCAACAATCACCCATACACTAGTTCTATACTACACACTTGGGACAATTTACAATATTACCAAGCCAAATAACCTACAAATCTGTATGTATTTAGAGTGTGGGAGGAAACCGGAGCTCCCTGAAAGAACCCACGCAGATCACGGGGAGAACGTAGAAACTCCCTGAAGAAGGGTCTCGACCCGAAACGTCGCCTATCTCCTGAGTCTGAAGAAGGGTCTCGACCCGAAACGTCGCCTATCTCCTTCGCTCCTTAGATGCTGCTGCACCCGCTGAGTTTCTCCAGCTTTTTGTGCAACCGTAGAAACTCCATGTAGGCAACACCCATAGTCAGGATCAAACCCAGGTCTCTGGCACTGTAAGGCAGCAACTCTACCACTGCTCAACCGTGCCACCTCTAATTGATACTTATCCTATGAAATTGACTGCATACATCGATTTACCAGGAAATAGGGCCTCTGTAGTAGCATTGAACTATTTAAAGGAGTTCATTACATATTTGAGAGCCAAGTGAAGGATAGCATGTTGGAATCAGACAGAATCAGCTTTGGAGCGGCTTTGCCATGGGAAACGCTGAGCCTTCATATTTTTTCCAGGAGCAAAAGGAGAATAACCAAAGGTGAGAACCTCCTTGTAGATAAGGCCGAGAGTGGAGAGGAAAAAGGATCTAGGAAACCTATTAATGAAAGTATTTTCAGGAACAGCAATTGTATTGGGCCTGTCCCACTTTGGCGAATTTTTATGCGACTGCAGGAGACTCTGCGGTCACCACACGGTTGCTACATGTTCATGGGTGGTTGCCAGGCAGTCGCCTTCATGGGTTGCCGGGGAGGCGCATTCTGGGAACTATTCGCGGCCTCATTATGGTCGTGACCAGAATGAAGCCGCCATGGAGAGTAGCGAGAATTCTCGTGCCGTAGGTGGGTCGCCAGGAGGTCCTAGTGGGTTGCCAGGAAAAAGTTTCTCATATTTTCTTGGAGGTTTAGCCGGTGCTGACCGGTGAATTTTATTGGCTCATTCGGAAAAAAAACCATAAACAGTAGTTTTCAGAACCAAGGATAACTGATGCTAATGTTAAATGTCCGCCGGGCTTCATAGCCATGCATCTCTGGCTTCTTAAAAGTTGTCTCCATTCCTTCTCCCCCTTTCTCCCCCCTTTCTCTCCCCCTCTCACCCCCCCTCTCTCCCCCCCTCTCTCCCCCCTCTCCTCCTCCCACTATTTTAAAGGACTTACTGTACACTGTGCTAGCCGTATTAATTACAGCACTAACCTTCCTGTTCATCACGGTGTGTGTCTGTATCACCTTGGCTTTGCACCGTGCGAATTTCACTCAGACACGCTCTCCCCGCTTGCCCTGTCCCCTGAAGCGATGTGTGTGTGTGTGTTCTATTCTGACAGTCGCCATTCCAGTTGCCGGGTTTTTAGGCGACTGCTGGAAACTTGACAGTTGGCGGCAGTCGCCTGAAAAATTGTCTAAGTGGGACAGGCTCATATCTCTGCCTGTTTATAAAGCAATGCATCAATAGCTATGATTATCCATGATACGATTCTGCAGCTAGAGCTTCAGACCTGTACCTTAGCCTGGACAGCTCTGTCTGTGTAGGGGCAGTTTTCTCATCCTATGAGCCATTTTCCCATCAATCATCTGATATAGTTCATGATGCCCATTATACCCCAGTCAGGTAAATGGCTGTTGGAGGACTAGAGACAAGACATTCTATCCCTTGCTGGGATTTTGGTTGTTCTAGAGGGCACAATTATAACTACAACTAAGGGCCCAGAAGGGGTATGATGCAGGCTACTCAAATTCTGCTGCCAGAACCACTCAAGAGCCTCTCTTCGATCTTGTTTTGCCATTATGTGCTCCATGCTATGCAATATCTGGCAATTGAGGGAGCACACCCATCGCCCAAACCATGGAAACCGAGCAGGAAGGGGAAGGAAGAAGGAAAAGGATTCAGACAGGCTAGCTTTGGACAAGCAGTCAGGATATGCCTTATATAACTGATTTTAAATTAAGATCTCACTCCATTAACACAGAGCTCATTCTGAAGGACAATCCATGGCCAGAGGCAGTAAGCCCTTGCTACATTATAAACTTTGAATTTCAAGTGTTACTTTACCATCTCACCAGACCAGTTTCTAGCCATGATTATTCCCTTGGCTGTTTCCCTTAATGACATTTATCTACATTACAATTAGGCACCCCCACCTGTATCATCCTAGGGAAGTAACCCGCCCCAAGAACCTGCCTGACGCTGCACATGCTTCAGGGAGGATCCTCTCTCCATACATTACAAAGCCATTCCATCACCCACAAGATGCAAGCCAGTTTTTAAAGAGTTCTTCACCTCTCTGAAGAAGAAGAAGAATGTTCATCAGAATGCTTACTCAGCAAGTAATCAACACACTTGCAGTTGTCCCCATCAACCACTCTGACCTCAAACCACTCTGACCTTGAATGATGAACACTTCACCACGTGGGTAGTTTGACACGTGGACTATGTGTCCTATAATGAACTCAATGAGGTATTTATATATTTTTACTTTCCTGTGTGCTTGATTAATCACAATAAAGGAGCCATTACTTCAATGTCGGGGATCATGACAGAAGCCTCCTCATGGCGATCCCCGGAAACAATGACACGATGTACTCTCTAAGACATCAGGTGATCAATTCTGTCAACATGTTGAATGACGACAGAAGCCAACAACAAGCTACACGAGCAAATGAACTCCAATGTCGAACTTTCCTCCGTTCAAATGGTACAGAGAAGGAGGTGCCTTAATTAATGATGTTTAATAAATGCTGATCTCCTAGTAATATTCACCACTCAGCAAGGAGTAAAGAAAAGAAGCACAATTCCTATGTTGTCATTTCTTCACTACTGTTACTCCATGTTTCCTGAAATGCAGATCCAAGCAAATGACTATGCTATACATCAAGAGAAAAACCATATATCCTTGGGCATCCCCTTACTCCTTGCCTTCCATGCACCGTTGGCTATCAGCACCTCTTCTACAGTGCTCCCCTATGGCTAAACCCAAGCTGACGATTGTCCTGTTGCACTGGAAGATGCAAGTGGTGAAGGACAACTGTAATCAACGTTGGGCCTGGTTGCTCAGATTTGGATGGCATCACCTTGCAATGATCAGTGGCAGCCTAGCCCGGCTGGCAGACCAACAGTGGGAGGCAGGTAGGATGACAATAGTGAGAATATGAATGCCGTCATTGTGAGACTGGGTGCATTGTTACAGAATAGATTGTTGGAGATACCCACCAAACCCCTAACAACTGTAGAGTCCTGTGCTTTCCCCTAGCCTGGCTGATGTTCATTTGAGGCTTACTACATGTAGTCTCCATAGAAACCTCCACTATAGTCATGAATAACTGGGTCACAACTGATAAATCTCAGCATTATATCCAAGATAACACAAGATCATGTGCCGAGGCCCGACCAGGTATCTGAATTGAGGAAAACACAAATGTACAGTCTTAGTGAGGGCAGTGAGGGAAGTGAGAGGGAATGTTTAAACCAATCATATTTCACAAGGCAGAGAGAATGCCATTGGATCAAGTGGGATGTAAGGAAGATTAAACATGAACTTGCTATTATCATTGATGGACTTGGATCCTTTGCTGACCTTGGGCTCCACAGAACAATCACCTGGGACTATCTTCCCTTGGGAACCTAGCCTAAGAGTTTGGCATAAACCCATCTACAGCAATAGACTAGTGGGGCTATCTCAGGCTCTTGGTATTTAATTAGTATTTCATGTATACCCACACACCATTGTCTGGCACACATGTGTCTGTGTGCGTGCATGCGTGTGTGTGCATGTAATATCTGCTCTGATTGAATAGCTGCAACCAAGTAAGGACCAGATGTGTTGCTGACTCTTGATGTGGTACAATTTGAAGTAAAATTATTGGCAGATGAAACTTGGTTAGTAGCATTTGATAACGTCCCACATAGGAGAATAGACTTGGACAGGTTGGGTGAGTGGGCAGATGCATGGAAGATGAAGTTTAATGTGGATAAATGTGAGATTATCCACTTTGGTGGCAAAAACAGGAAGGCAGATTACTATCTAAATGGTGTGAAGTTGGGAAAAGGGGAAGTACAACAGGATCTGGGGGTCCTTGTTCATCAGTCTATGAAAGTAAGCATGCAGGTACAACAGGCAGTGAAGAAAGCGAATGGCATGTTGGCCTTTATAACAAGAGGAGTCGAGTATAGGAGCAAAGAGGTTCTTCTGCAGTTGTGCAGAGCCCTAGTGAGACCACACCTGGAGTATTGTGTGCAGTTTTGGTCCCCTAAATTGAGGAAAGACATTATTGCTATTGAGGGAGTGCAGCGTAGGTTTACAAGGTTAATTTCCAGGATGGCGGGACTGTCATATGCTGAGAGAATGGAGGGGCTGGACTTGTACACTCTGGAGTTTAGAAGGATGAGAGGAGATCTTATTGAAACATATAAGAGTGTTAAGGGTTTGGCACGCTGGAGGCAAGAAACATGTTCCCGGTGTTGGGGGAGTCTAGAACCAGGGGCCACAGTTTAAGAATAAGGGGTAAGCCATTTAGAACGGAGAGGAGGAAACACTTTTTCTCACATAGAGTTGCGTCTGTGGAATTTCATTTCGGAGTCACGTGAGTGACTTCGTGAAGAGCCCGCCGGCGCGCATGCTCGACATATCGTCGTACCGCGTTGCTGCGACGGCTGGCGGTGGAGCGCGCTCCCCGCCAGCCCTTCATAAGGGGCCACGGAGGTAAGTATTCTACCTTTAGTTGGTGGTCCTTGTTGTCTGATTATGTCTTGCAGCAAGGACATGGATGGGAGTTTCAAGGGCCGGAGGATGTCTGGACGAATTCGACGGCCAACAGTTCCAGGGCCATTACCATCGGCAGTACCTGCAACGCAGGCCGGGACTCAGGCGGAGATGTGGGTAAGCCCTGTGTTTACAGGTCCAGATCCGCCAGCACACCACAGCTCGGAGGAGTTTGACGAGGAGGAATGTGGTGTGCCGCCAGAGCAGGGGGACCCTGCCATGGCAGTCAGGTCGTCAGCGGGCTCGCTGGCGACCTCGAGCAGGGCACGTGCCGTTGCATGGCCTGTTCCACTCAGCCCTCCGAGAAGGGGGAGGGCAGGAGCCCAGAAGCCTAACCCTGCCAGGGCTAAGGCATTGCCTGCCGCGGAGGAGCGGTCAGGTTCCAGGGCGAGACCCGGGGCGGCTGTGAGGTCCAGCCGGCACACCCCGACTCTCGACGCCGGGACGGGTCGGTTGAGTCGGGTCTCGTCACGGTCGCCGAGCCCCCCATGGATGGGTGGGCGAGACCATGCGTCGGCAAGGTCCACGATGTCGGCAGCCGGCAGACTGCGTGGGCTTCAGGCAGCCATGCTTCGGCTGGTGCCGACACCACGCCGCAAGTGTCCATAGTGGCAGCGGCTTCAGCTCCCGCTAAACGGAGGCGGTTGAACACGCCCGCGCAGGAATCGCACAGTTTCGCCTCGGCGGCTGTTAGCGACAACTACCGGCACCGGCAGGACCTTGACGAGGTGCGGGCCGATGACAGGAGCCTGGTTTTCTTTTCAGAGCCGGAGGACTCCGACCACCTGAGTGTTCAGGGTGAAGGGCGTATTGACCGTATGGAGCGGCTGCTGGAGCTCCTGCTTCAACGTCAACAACAGCAGGGCAGCAACAGGCACAGGGCGTCTTCACCAACATCTACTATCAGCCTGGAGCAGCAGGAGGAGGAGGTTCTGGTGGATCCCGTACCACCTCCGTTGGAGGTGCCGGCGGAGGAACTCTTGGATGTGGCGACCAAATTCGCGGCCCCGCATTCATCTGGTCTTCCTCTAAATACAAAGATGGCAGCCACAGTGGACTTTCTTAATAATCAGGTGCTGCAGGAAGAAGTCCTCATCCAGGCTATGAGCCGTCACAAGGCTCCATCAAACTGCAACTCCCTCAACGTGCCTGTGGTCAATACACCAATATGGGGCAACATCAGTGCGGCTATCCGTCAACAGGAGCTAAAATTGCAGCGGATCCTGAAACTCCTCACGGCCGGTATTACCGCCTTTGCGCGGTCGGTGGACGGGGACGAACTGAATTTGGACCAGGAAGATGCTTTGGCCCTATTGTGCGCGACCCAGCACGAAATCAACGGGTTTCGCAAAAACAGCATCCGCCCAGCACTCAACCCGAAGTTTGCAGGATTGTGCAAACCACCGCCGCCGCCGCCGCCCCGTCAGCTCTTTGGTGAGGACCTCTCGAAGAGAGTCAAAGAGCTTGACGAACAAGCCAAAACTGTGGGGATCATGCGCTCTCAGAGTGCCCCCACACCGTCAGGCTCAAAAGCTCCATACATTCGCTCACGAGGGTCGGCCGGTGCCTTGACGAGGACTCACCCTCTAGCTCCACAACGACAACAGCACCAGAACCAGCACCAAGGGTCTTTTTTAGGACAGGGTCGGCAGAGACCTTGGTGGAAATCGAAGATGCCGCGCCCTCAAGCCAACCCAGCACCTCCACGGCCACCCACACGTGTCAAGGACCGCCGGTAACCACGGAGGTGAGGGGGTCTGGTTCTCTTTTTTCTCTCTGTTTAACTTCCCATGTTGGTGGTCGTTTACGGTTGTTTTTGGGTGCATGGGGTAATTTTACTGGTGATGAGTATGTGTTGCGGAATATTCAGGGGCATAAAATTGAGTTTATTAATGGCGACATTCCTCCATCCCAGCACATGCCTGGTCGTACGTTTAAATTGTCTGCTGCAGAACAGGCAGCAGGTTATAAGGAAATTTTAAGTCTGGAACAGAAGGGTGTGATTGAGAAAACGGTGCATGAGCCAATTGAATTTGTTTCGAACATATTTACTAGACCGAAGAAGGATGGAGGCTGTCGTGTCATTATTGATCTAACCCGTTTGAATACGTTTGTAACATATACTCATTTTAAAATGGATACGTTTGAAACAGCCAAGTCATTGATTTCTCATGGTTGCTTTATGGCGTGCATCGATTTGAGGGATGCATATTATTCAGTATCCATCCAGAAATATGATAGAAGGTTTTTGAAATTTATCTGGATGGGGCAACTTTGGCAGTATAAGGCTTTGCCTAATGGGCTCACTACAGCCCCTAGATTGTTCACTAAATTGGTGAAGCCAATCATGGCTTATTTGAGACAACGACATCATATAGTTATGGACTATTTAGATGATGTCTTTATTGTGGGCCACACCCTGCAATTGGCTGAACAGGGTGTTGCAGCTGCTGTCAATATATTTCAACAATTAGGATTCATTGTCCATCCAGAAAAATCGAAGTTCTGCCCTGCCCAGGTAATTAATTACCTAGGGTTCACGGTGAACTCAATGAGTATGAGGATAACTATACCAATTAACAAAATTGAGGAAGTCACTCAGGTGTGCAGAGATTTAATTGGCACCAATATACCATCGATTCGGCATACAGCCACAGTAATTGGCAAGCTAGTGGCTTTGTTTCCGGCAGCACGATATGGACCTTTGCATTATCAGAATTTGCAAAGAGCTAAAATTACTGCGTTAAAACGGAACGCTGGTCATTATGATCGATCAATGCAGCTGCCGTCCGAAGCGATAACTGAGTTGCAATGGTGGGTGTGTCACATTAGCAACTCATTTAAGCCTGTTAGGGAGGCTAATCCGGTGGTATATTTACAGACTGATGCAGCTCCAATGGCTGGGGAGCTACTGATAATTGCTCTAGTTGTGGGGGCAGATGGGACACCCTTGAGTCGTCGATGTTGTTGACTCAAGGGATTAACTATTTGGAGTTGCTGGCAGCATTCCACGGACTTCGTGCATATTGTTCCAAGCTTGTTGGAGCACACGTCCGTCTCCAAATAGACAGCACCACAGCTGTGGCATATTTAAACCATATGGGTGGTACCAGGTCAGTTTCATGTAACAAATTGGCTAACTCAATTTTGCTCTTGTGTGTTCAAAGAGACATTTGGATTTCAGCTACCTATTTGCCAGGTGAGCTTAATACTGTGGCGGACACCAGGTCACGCAAATTTAATGACAATATTGAATGGATGTTGCATCCTGAGATTTTTTCTAAAGTTACAGCCAAATTTGGTAAACGGACATTGACCTTTTTGCGTCACGGTTAAACCATCAGGTACCAGCCTACGTTTCATGGGAACCAGATCCTGGGGCAATAGCGCTAGATGCATTCTCGCTGGACTGGGGGAATTGGTTTTTCTATGCCTTCCCCCCGTTTTGCCTCATCAGTCGGGTATTGTGAAAGATTCAGGCAGATGCTGCCAAGGGCATCCTTATTATACCCGACTGACCCACGCAGCCTTGGTATCCGGTGGTCTTTGACATGCTCAACGAACCTTGGGTCCTTTTGAAGGGTTGCCCACAATTGGTTACTCACCCTGTCTCAGGGGAGCCACATCCCTGCCATGGCTATTTAAATTTGTTGGCTTGCAGGTTCTGAACAGGCCATTAGTCCAATACGGCCTCTCGGCTCGGACCATGGATACCATTGGGGCGTCGTGTCGAGAGTCCACAAGGCGAAGATACCGCTCGCATATTAAGAAGTGGGAAGCCTACTGCAGCCGCTCTCGCATCACGTACGATGACGTGACAATAACCGACGTCCTGGAATTCCTCGCGGGGTTGCACCATGATGAACACTTAAGTTACAGTGCCATCAACAGCGCCAGAAGTGCGCTATCATTCTACCTCAATATTGGGGTAGGATCCAACAGGCTAGTGTCCAGACTCATGCGGGGTATATTCAATATGAATCCGCCTACACCACGCTATAATATCACCTGGGATGTCAGGGACGTATTAACCCTGCTCAGGACGTGGTCTCCCATGGAAGGGCTCCAACTGGACCAACTCACCATGAAGCTGGTGATGTTACTAGCGCTGACTTCAGCTCAGAGGGTACAGACACTACACAAACTTTGTGTCGACAGAATGACATCTACCCCTACAGAAGTAGTATTTTTCATTGACGTGCTACTAAAGCAGCATAGACCTGGGTGCACAGGGCTGCAGCTGAAGTTCCCGGCATACCCCGCAGATGCTAGGCTATGTTTAGCCTCACATATCCACCACTATGTCAACGTGACGGCACGCATCAGAGGAATGGAGAGATACCTGCTTGTCACTCATAAGAGACCTCATCATCGAGTGACAGTCCAGACGATATCCAGGTGGCTTCGAGTCGTCTTGGGTAAGTCAGGTATCGACACTAATGTGTTCAAGTCTCATTCCACCAGGGCTGCATCGACGTCAGCGGCGAGGGTCATGGAGGTGCCCATGGACAAAATTCTCGCCACAGCAGGATGGGCTAATGAAGCTGTGTTCCAGCGTTTTTATAACAAGCCTGTTGCTGCTCCGCTACAGTTCGCAGAAGCCGTGCTGAATGCAGGGTCAGAACCCCGCATGAGGGGTTTTTGATTTGTTATTAATAAATATGCTCTTGTTTTGCAGTATGAACTATTGAGCAAGTTTGTTCCTCCCATCCATCCCTGGTAGTGGTGTGTCAGCATGGACGTGGTCCAGGGCGTGTATTCACAGAAGCTTTGAAGTCTTCACGAAGTCACTCACGTGACTCCGAAATGAAATAGTAAGATTGAACGAGAACTTACCAGTTCGAAGGTTGATCTTTATTTTATGAGGAGTCGAAGTGAGGGATTTCGTGCCCTCCTCGCCCAACCCTCAATCACCTTCATCTGGTAATCTTAGTCAATTCAACCATACTATGCGAAGTCATTTCTATTGTTGGTTCTGTGATTCCACGCCGCTACTTTGAAGTATGTCGAGCATGCGCGCCGGCGGGCTCTTCACGAAATCCCTCACTTCGACTCCTCATAAAATAAAGATCAACCTTCGAACTGGTAAGTTCTCGTTCAATCTTACTATTCTCTGCCTCAGAAGGCCAGTTCTCTGGATACTTTCAAGAGAGAGCTAGATAGTGCTCTTAAAGATAGCGGAGTCAGGGGATATGGGGAGAAGGCAGGAACGGGGTACTGATTGGGGATGATCAGCAATGATCACATTGAATGGCGGTGCTGGCTAGAAGGGCTGAATGGCCTACTCCTGCACCTATTGTCCATTGTCTATTGTCTATAGACTTCCAATGAGTTGAAGCACTGGAGTCAGGTCTTCAAGGACTCAAAAGCATTGAGATCTCTTGCATCACGTCTCCTTGATGCTTTATCTGACGCCTTGTTGGCATCAACCCTTTGGCCAATTATCCAGCCTCAAAGTAGTGAAGTGGTTTTTACGTACTGGGGCTGCCATTCTTCTCAGAGTCTGCCCAAACTGAACATTGGATCCGACTTCTGGCACTGTTTGGATTCATGACTCACCTCCCCTCTAAGTGTTTCAGGCTTGATGTGAACTTATTCAAGTTAGTTCCAGATGCTGCACAGGACCACTGTAAATTATTTCATATGCACTGGTAGAGAAAACTCACCCCCCTGCTTGATATGAACCTTTCGAAGTTAAGCACTAACTACACCGGGAAAAACTCCCACAGATTTCCCATGCAGCATTTTTTATAGTGTGGTCTGTCACTCAATACAACATCAGTGTACAGACAGAGATACTGTTGCTGGTAATTTTGTAATACCTCAGCAGCATTGTTGTACTTATTCTGAACATTGAATATGAATTCTGCCGTTACCATGCACAATATTATATAGACAGGCATTAGCTAAACTATTTTGCTGATGAAAATTGTACTGGAAGCTTCCATGAGGAGCTATCTCCTGGGGTCAGACAGACTTCCTTCAGCACAGAATTTACACTGGTTTAAACCCAGCATTCCCACAGTATAACAGGTACTCCAGTGGGGATTTTTTGCAATGTGAGCATATACTGAACAGGCAATGGCCATGGCATCTGTCTACCCACCCAATGCAATTGGCGGGAGGCCCAAACAATTTTCAGGGCCAGGCGTCCTTTAAATTGAATTGGCAAAGAGCCATCACTAATCACATTCCGTGTTGGCAGCCCACCAGTTGGGAGGGCGGGTGGTCAAATGTGATGGCTATGACTTAAAGGGATCCCCGCTCCCTCTTAACGGTGAGTCAGGGAGTCATTGGGACAGGCACCACTTGCCTCTTCCCTGCCTCACTATGCTGTAATACAGTCATGCAGGGCAGGAAGGACTTCTTCTCTGAAGGGCAATTGGTGCACCAGGTGATTAACCAGCAAAGCTGGAGAGAAGTGATTTCAGTGCAGAGAGGTTCACCTCCCTGATGTTACATGGGGCAGCAGAGTAAGTGTGCTTTCAACTGTTACCTTGTCATTATTCAAAAATGCTGCTCTTGGTAGCGATGCCTAGATCAAAATAAATGACTGAAAATAAAACTACGTCCAACATGGCACCTGCTGCCCCATGGATCTCAATGATGGCCTTTTAAGATTAACTCTTACTATTCAACACTGAGCTTGAGCTCTCAGTGTGTCTCATTCACACTGATATATCGTGAGTTTGTTGAGTGCCTATAATTATAGAAGATGCAATTATCGATTACCAGTCCTGCAAACATTATTAATGAGTGATTGTAGAATTCTCCCCTTCCCTGACCAAGTCTTATCAATTTATTACCCTACAGTCAATGCGACAATGACTGTGGACTTTGACAGAGATGCGCAGCAGCTGTCTCATGCGTTAATGGACCACGGGATCCAACGTCCTCTTTTAGCGGGAAATGAAGAGAAGGGGAGACAGTAGCCTCCATCACAAGCAACATTGCATCACTGTGCCGGCCCTACATTTCAGCACTGAGTAGCTGCACTGCTTGGTCCAGCTTGCTCAACATCAGCCGTGACAAGCAGCCAGTCCTCTCTGAGCCATGGGCCATTCACTGCTGCAGGAGCACAGACCAGATCATACCCAGTGCACAGCATAGTTGCGAGCAGATGATATATTTAAACCAAAAGGGTTTACGTACCTGTGGGAATTCAAGAGGAGAACCATACGTAATATGGTGGTGCAGTAGTTTGGTGCCCACAGCTCCAGGGACTCAGTTCCAATAACTGTGGATGGCATTTGCACATTCTTCCACTGACCATATGGGGTTCCGCCAGGTGTCCCAATTCCTTTCACATCTGGGAGACCGAGATGAACTAGTGTGAAATTATTCCTCAGTAAAAGTAAGTTTCAAAATAATTAAAAGAGGATTGATGGGTATATGAGAGAGAATATAAATCTGTTGGACCAAATGGCATCATTCTGTGCTCTAATAAATAAACAAGGACATTATTGCTAATCAGTGCTCTCTGGGCTAGAATTCCGTGGAGTTCCGGGTACATTGTCAAAGATCCTCCACCCTCTTTATAACTGTGCACAGTATCACTTCAACAATATTAAATGCTGCTTGTACCGCTGAGTTACTCCAATATTTTGTGTCTTTCCTCGGTGTAAACCAGCGTCTGCAGTTCCTTCCTACAATATTAATACCTTCCCCCACTTACCATGCTTCTGCCCAAGCACAATAGGAGTCTTGTGTAGGAAAGAACTCTGGAGAGAAGGAATGGGTGACGTTTTGGGTCGACATCCTTCTTCAGACAATAGGGGTCTTTATTGGTCTTCCTTTTGCTTTTGCTTCTGCTCTCAATATCAGCTGCAGCAGATATGATGGTGGTGGAGCAATTTGGAAGAGGAGGGGTGGTTAAATTACTAAACTAGTAATCCAGTGTCTTGGGCTGGGCTAACAATTCAGAATTCTAAATTCATCTCTCTTCGCAGGATCTGTGGAATTTAAATTCAGGTATAACTTGTCAAAACTACAGATCTGCCACAATAATCTGCCACTTTTGCCTGGTCTGGCATACACACGGTATCCCTGCGTAACCAAAGGATTCCATTTTTACATATACCCATGTTCATTCTGTCCATAAGTAGGAAATGAACAAACATCACCTATTCATATCTCCACAGTATTGTGATGAAAAGCAAGAAAAGCACACAAGATTGTTAAGAGAGAACAATTACTAAAAGTGGAGAGAGAGATTAATATTGTTCAATTGTTTATAGGAATGGACGTGCATTGGATCTTTTGAATTTCATAATATTATTTGAGTTTATTCGTATGTAGAGTTGTTCATAAACCAAGGATGGCCTGTACATTGCTGAAGGTGCCCTATAGTAGTTTACTCTGAAATGGCTAAGCTATAGGCCTATTTGCAATTCATGGCCTATTTGGGATGAGCCATAAAAACTGCTCTTGGTAGCGATGCCTTGATCCAAAATAAATGACTGAAAATAAAACGTTAAATTTTCCAGCTAGTCTCTCACTTCAACAGCATTCAATAATTCACTCTGAGGTTCTGTTACCATCACCTCATGGGAAGCTAAGTCACTAGAAAGAGTGAGAGAGAAGATGCAGGAACGATACGGGATGGTCAGACATTCCTGATCTCACTACACTTCACGTGCACATATAACAACTCAACACAAGGAGATCAGTAGAACTGGAAGTCCAACTCGAATGTATCTAGGGGCAGAGGAGAAGGACATACTGCAATGCTCTTTATAACTTGCATTGATGTGTGTTGTTCCTCTGTTGCTACTGCTGGCCTTTCTTTTATTGCAAGTTTGAACATATATCTGATCGTCCTTCAAGTTATATTGTCACTGAAATTGCACAGATGAAGGAGAACGTACTTCTGTACTCGGGGAGATGGTATACCTGTAGACGGGGAGTTAGTACTGCTTAAGATGGGGAGATGGCTCTTCCACAGAAGGACAGAAGATGGTCAATAGACAATAGATAATAGATGCAGGTGTAGGCCATTTGGCCCTTCGAGACAGCACTGCCATTCAATGTGATCATGGCTAATCATCCACAATCAGTACCCCGTTCCTGCCTTCTCCCCATATCCCCCGACTCCGCTATCTTTAAGAACCCTATCTAGCTCTCTTTTGAAAGTATCCAGAGAACCAGCCTCCAGCGCCCTCTGAGGCAGAGAATTCCACACTCACAACTCTCTGTGTGAACAAATGTTTCCTCGTCTCCATTCTAAATGGCTTACCCCTTATCCTTAAACTGTGGCCCCTGGTTCTGGACTTCCCCAACATCGGGAACATGATTCCTGCCTCTAGCGTGTCCAAACGCTTAATAATCTTACATGTTTCAATAAGATTCCCTCTCATCCTTCTAAAATCCAGAATTCTAAAGCCCAGCTGCTTCATTCTCTCAGCATATGACCATCCCGGGAATTAACCTCGTGAACCTACGCTGCACTCCCTCAAAGTCCTCTAGACTTCGGAGACAGCACTCCCACAAAACTGTGGAAATGCTCTTCTGTACATTGGGGGGGGGAGAACAGTCTTGTAGACTAGGGAGGTGACGCTCCTGTAGAGTGGGGAGACAGCAGTCCTTAGGCATTCCATCACACATTCTTCCTCTTCTAATGGCAATGCGTCATTGAATCCATTGTTTACAATTAGGGAGTAAGCCAGATCTCATTCTCTATGCACAATTATGCAGGAATATATAAAGTATAGGTGAAAGGTCGGCACAGGAAATGGGTCATTTGAGCTTGTGTCCAAGTTGTACTGATAAGGACAGAGATTCAGGCATGGGGCCATCCTTGATGGAAAATGTCCTGACAGAGTGGAGAATATAGATGAATCCAATAGCAACTAGTGCAGGTTCATCCACAACACTTCAATGCTATGTAAATATGGAGTTGCAATCACATTAGTGGATAATTTTGATGTATTCTCTTTGAAGAAGACTGTATAGGGAGGAATGTTTGTCAGTCATGCTAATTCTGAGGCCATTCAAGCCCTGGATGTCATCAGGTCTTCCTCCTTGGACAGATTGGGACATCACCATGCAGCCTGTTGTGCCCCATCCTGGGGCTCCTAAACTAGCGTAGCCTGTTATTGGTGTCAGTCGCAGGCTGCAACACACACTGTTCTCAGCACTGCAACACATCTGAATCCTGTCCACACTGCCAGGTCAGCTGGAACCATTCAGCCCAGACTCTTGGAAGTCACAAATCGTGAGTTCCTTCAAAACCTGGCCCCTGCCATTTACGAGTACAGAGGAGTCAGGTGAAGGAATCTTCAGTACTCTGAGGCTGTACTCAGTGAGACCATGTTTGTAAGGGAATTTTGAAATTTTACAGCAATCTGTTGATGCCGTGACCTGATTTCAACTTGTCTGATTATCCAAGGGGATCCTAACGGAAATGTTTGCTCTCATCATATGACACTCGTCATTTGCTGAATGTAAGCATGAATTGCACATTGACTCGCATTACTGACTACCCCTGCAGCCAGACACATGGAGCTGGAGCAGAATCATTCATCATGCCATCATCCTGAGCCAAGTAACATCTTTGCCAGAATGCAATTGTGAAAAAGAAAACAACCCTTCCCTCCCCAAAATGGTATTTGTTGTCAGAATAAGAATTCAGAATTCTGCAGCAAGCATTTCATTAACTTTTAAAGTACACTTAGCCCGGTCCTGGAGGCAAAAAACACAACCTAAATTAGTTACATGACCCACTAAACTTTGCAATGGATTTGAAAATGGCCTCTCTTCTTCTTTTCATGTCTATTTTGTTACAAATGTTGACCTTGCTGTCATCGTCCGTCCTGAAAAGGACGCAAGCTTCCAGCGACAATCAGTAGAAGCCATCCCTTGTCGCAATAGAATACGGTGGTTGCAGAATTAGCTCAGGATATTTCCAGTTTCCAGCCCCGCGATATGGATGCTTCTGCTATGGGGCCGTGGCCTCTCTTATTCATGGTGTCAAATTGAAGATTTAGCAGTCATGCGAACAAGCGAGAATCATTTAATATGTCTTCATTGATATTTTCACTTTCGCTTTCATATATTCGTGAGACCCAAACTGCAGGAGGATTAATCAGCGAAACGTCCAGCCAAATGTATGTATGCAAGGAACTTGAGTAATGAGTTCAGTGTGGACACAAGGAACTGCAGATGCTGCTTTACAAAAATAAAATACAAACACAAAGGCACGCTTTTGTGTCATTTTTATTTCTAGCCAATGTCCACCCATTTGCCAAACAAATGTCCATCAACGTACACCTGTTGTTTCTGATGTTCGTAGAACATCAAATTCTTGCTGCCACCATGAATAACCATGGAAGCATTAAGGCATTGTGCCAGAGATAACCATGCAGGTTTATTGTCTCAGTGATTGCCCTTAATTTTATAAACAGATACATCTAGCCTATACTATTTAATATTAGCATCTTTTCAGGAGAGACACAGGAGACTGTTGTTGGAAGCTTGATCGAAACACAAAGTGCTGTGGGAACAGCAGGTCAGGCAGCATCTATGGAGTAATAAGACAGGCGGTGTTTTGGGCTGGAACCCTTGCTAGGACCTCTATTCAAGACTTGACTTGAAAAGGCTTTTTATCAAGTCCAGATATATTTAATTATTTGATTACAATTTCCCCAGTTGCTATGGCGAAATTTGAACTCATGCCTCTAGCTCAATGTTTTCGGATTCTGACTGCAGGCTTGATAAGCAAACCACCACAACACTTAAAGGTGAACTACAATATGATAGCAGCAGGCGTCGACAGAGGTTCTAGAACAGAAGGTAGCCTGGAGCACACTTCAATATAGTGCAACATGAAATAGAGAGACCTCCAATGTTTCCTGATGCCACACTGGTGGCCTTGGTGCAATTATTGTTTTGTCTCCACCAGAATATGCTGGCCCTGCAGAAAATAAAGAGAGGAAATAGTAATGGAAATCAGGGTCAAGAGTTATGCCCAAAGAATCTGGATGCTGTGCCATGAGAAGTTCAATGATGTAATATGGCTGATAAAGGTCAATGAATGAATTTCAAATGCCATATTTTATCATCTGTGCAACTGGTCTCAGATGCTGCTCAATGTATCACATCCACATTGATCACTGCCAGATAACAACATCAATCTGGACATAGTCTCTTGCATCCACACACAATTAACCACTCATTTATTTGGTCGTGGGTTATTGTCATTGCTAGCATATGAGCATTAATTTCCCATTCCTAATTGCTCTTGAGCTGAGGTCAGCTAAGGGTCAATCACATTGGAAGTCATGAACCACTCATATGTGATTTCCTTCCCGGAAGGCCAATTTTGAACCAGATAGACTTTTTACTCTTCTGCTAATTTAACAGTTACCAAGACATGCTTCCTTTCAGTTCCAGATTTTTTTAATAACTGGAAATTAAGTTCCCCAGTGCTTGAGTGAGATTTGAACTCGTGTCTCTCTATCAGCAGCACAGAATTCAGGCTGTTAGTCCAATGACTAAATCACCCCATATGTACCCGATAATTGGTGCAGGTCATGGGGTGGATACTTTGTTCAATCATGCCAGGCCTGAATCATACACTAGCCTGCAACAGATATTGCCAGCACACTATCCAGGATTAGTGTCTTATAGGAGAGTTCAGGCACATGCAATTAACAGGTGGGCTTGAACATGACTGCATCACCTTATCCTCGAGGAGGAGGCAGGGCTGTAACTGAGCCTATTGCCAGCCATGGGTCTGAAAGTGTAAAATATTATACCTAGAGCTTGTTCTCGCATCCCACCGCCTCTCATTTGTCTTATACCTTTGTTTGTACAGTGAATGCAAATATTGACCTCCTGCACCTTGACCTATATCAACGTTACCCTTAACTGCTGAGATATAAATCTTGGCCAGGCAGGGTGGAAGAACCAGAAATATGAAGGCTAAGAAACACTGCCATTGGAGATAGAATATCTGGCCAACAATTCAGATACAGAATTTAAAGGCGAGCTTAAAGATGGGATCAACATGTGGCGAGTTGCAGGACATGAGTGACCATTAGCCAGGGCAGGGAGTATTGGTGCTATTGCAGTGAGCTTGCACAATAACCATATAACCATATAACAATTACAGCCCAGAAACAGGCCCTCTCAGCCCTTCCAGTCCGTGCCGACCATTATTTTCCCCTAGTCCCATCTACCTGCACTCAGACCATACCCCTCCATTCCCTTCCCATCCATATACCTATCCACTTTACTCTTAAATGTTAAAATCGATCCTGCCTCCACCACTTCTGCTGGAAGATCATTCCACATAGCCGCCACTCTCTGAGTAAAAAAGTTCCCCCTCATGTTACCCCTAAACGTCTGTCCCTTAATTATCATGTTATGCCCTCTTGTTTGAATCTTCCCTACCCTCAATGGGAAAAGTGTATCCACTTCAACTCTGTCTATCCCTTTCATCATTTTAAAGATCTCAATCAATTCCCCCCTTAACCTTCTGCGCTCCAAAGAATAAAGACCTAACTTGTTCAACCTTTCTCTGTAACTTAGTTGCTGGAACCCAGGCAACATTCTAGTAAATCTCCTCTGTACTCTCTCTATTTTGTTGACATCCTTCCTATAATTAGGCGACCAAAATTGTACACCATACTCCAGAATTGGTCTTACCAATGCTTTGTACAATTTTAAAATTACTTCCCTACTCCTATATTCAATGCTCTGATTTAAAAGGAGTTCTTCATGGTAGGATTCTGACAATGGGGTAATCATAAAGGTAATCTTGCAGTGGATCTCATGTTGAGTTTGAAGCAGCAAACTCCAATAGACTCCAAAGTTGTACAAGTATGTACGTTAAATTGGATTGGTATAAGTGTAAATTGTCCCTAGTGTGTGTAGGATAGTGTTAATGTGCAAGGATTGCTGTTCGGTGCAGATCCGGTGGGCCGAAGGGCCTGTTTACACACCCTGTCTCTAAACTAAACCAAACCAAACTAAACTCAACTAAAGAAGACTGTGTTGTACTGTGCTGTGCTGTGCTGCACGGTGTGACAAGTCCTTACTCCTGGTTTATTGTAGTGACACTAACACTGTTGGGACAGTGCGTCACTGATAAGTGAAGGCATTATGCCCACTGCAGCACAATCACAAGACAGTATATGTCAACACACAAGCACATAGATTCTGGAAGTAATCTACCGAGTGCTTCGATACTGGATGTCAAGGTCAGCGGTAACATAAACATTCATGAACCAGGATGTTTCCAAGTTGTATGGCACATGACCGCATTATGAACTGTGCATTGCTGCACCCTTTGGAATGTGGTGCACCTCCAGGTTGATACGTTTGTTTTTATCATTGGGCACTCTGAAGCACACGGGAACCTCCTGATCTGCTGAAGCTGTGTGCTTGCTCAATCAGGAGCAGAATAGAGAGAGCCATTGATTTCCCTCATGGAGAAACTGAAAGAAATTTCAAATATGTCCACCTCCAGCTTGGAATGATCCTGATTCACAAAAGTTTGCTTCAGAGGTAACCTTGATACCCAGTGCCAAAGTGCGCAATAGAGCATTTGCAGACAGTAAATGCATGTGCAGAAACCCAGAAATCAAGGCCAAATCCTTGGTGCATATGTGGAGAAAAAATATCTTGTCTCCATGGTTACCAGCTCACAACTCCTTATAGACTTGAACTATTTTTCAGATGTCGGAAGACACCAAACAAATGCAGAATAGTGTTGTGGGTAGTGTTGGTGGTGGAGATTTATTTTGTCACTGAATATTGACTGAGTATTACACTCCAGTTTGATGGTGTGGCACCAAACAGATATTATTCATTGATTGCCATCTTTTTCGCAAGTGTTATTGGCATACAGTATGCAACAAAAAACATACCACCATGGTGACTCATGTAACCCACCACAATGTTCATGTATGCATCAGCACCGTACCAAAATTACTTATTTCTAGTGTTACAGATGAAGATTTTTATAATCCTTAAATCATTATACCGTAATGAGTATATTGTTATGCATCGACTGCATGTATACATTTGATACCCTATTTCTAGATTAGCATCTTATTTGCTCTGTTACACTTCATTCAGAACAACAAAGCATTGATTTTTATTTACCCAGTAAATTACTATTTCAAAATAATTTATTATTCTGGTTCTTAATTAAATTCAAAATACAATTTTATGGAATCTTGGTTTTCTTTATTTTTCAAATTGTAATGGAAAATGCACTGCTGGCTACAAAGTTGAACGTAGAATTCACAAACATTATTTCAGTTGGTGCATGTTTACTGAACAGTTGTGGATATTCTTTAATGCATTTGTTAATACATTTACAAAATCGTGGAAGGAGTCAATGGATATGCTAGCACCATGAAATTAAACGACTGTTAAACTTCATCAGCCTTATGGCAGACTACACACTCTAACCATTTTGCTTCGCTTTAAATTTCTAGCATTTACAAACTTTCATTTTCATTCCATCCAGTAAACGAACCATCGAAAATAAAACTGACTTTAATTCAAAATCAGCATGATTTTATTGTGCAATACCCAAGTATCCATGAGCTGCTATAAACCCCTTACGGCGAGGAATTTCCCCACATCTGCTACATTGACCACAAACAGATTTGTGCAACAAACTGACTGAAAGAAGAAAAGATCAAGTTGAGATAGGTTTGTTATCGAGACAACTACAAACTAAATCTTGAATTATACTACTGCCCACATCATCACGTCAGAGAAACATACAAAAGAAATTATGTAAGCCATTGATTGAAAACAGATAATAAATGTGGAAATGCCAGAAATGTGGGTACATTTCAGGATTAGTAATGGTGAGGACCAAACAAATGATTCAGAGATACAGTATGAGTTCACATGGTTGCCAGGAAATTAAATAAATAAAATAAACACTGAAAATTATTAAAAACTAAAAATAAACAACTCTGAGGCTGTAAAGCCAAAGATTACTAGCCTATCAACATCATTTTGGAAAATCTGCCATACCTACTTGGTCAGGTTTATATATAAATCTAAATCCACAACAGTGTAATTCAAACGTAGCTACCTTCTGAAATG
Source organism: Raja brachyura (assembly GCA_963514005.1). The sequence continues at coordinate 120,122,256 of OY740781.1, forward strand.
GCGTAAGAAGCCATTCAGTTCAAGGGAATGTAGGGCTGCATGTTGCTAGTAATACCCAGACCATAGCAACAAACAAGAATAAAAGTGTAATTCTATTATGAAACACTGACTTGACAATCTCAATTTAGCCTGAAATTGTCTTCCTGAAGATCAACATAGCAAGTAGTAAATCCGACGAGTGTAGGTTTAGCACTGAAGTAGTTATCAAAAATTACAGTAGGATCTTGATCAGTTGGCAAGTGGGCTGAGGAAGGCTAACTGAGTTTAATGCAGATGAGTGTGAGGTGCTGCATTTTGGGAAGCCAAACCAGGGCAGGACCTTCACAGTGAATGGTAAGGGAAGTGTTGCAGAGCAGGCTTACCTACAAGTGCAAGTACATGTAGTGTCACAGGTAGATAACATGATAAAGAAGGCTTTTTGTACATTGGCATCCGTTCGTCAGGGTATTAAGTACCGAAGATGGGACATTATTTTATAGTTGTTCAACACATTGATGAGGCCACATTTGGAGTAATGTGGTCACTTTTGTTTACCCTGCTATAGGAAGATGTCATTAAGCTGGAAAGAGTGCAAAGAAGATTTATAAGGATTTAGCCAAGTCTCAAAGTCCTGAGCTATATGGAAAAGTTGTCCAGGCTTGGACTTTACACCTTGGGGCACAGGTGCTGAAGGGTGATCTGATAGAGGTATATGGAACAATGAGTGAAATAGATATGGTGAATGCAGTCTTTGTAACCTGCTTAGGAGAAACAAGAGGACCAGAGGAGATATGTTTAAGATGAGAGAGGCAAGATTTAATAGGAATCAGAAGAGCAACATTTTCACTCAGAGAGTGGTGGTTAAGTGGAACGAACTGCCAGTAGCTGTGACAGGTACTATAACAACATTTAAAAGACTTTTGGATAGGTGCATTTATAGGAAAGGCTTTTGAGGGAAATGGGCCAAATGGTGTTAAATGGGACTTGCTTAGATGGGCATCTTTGTTGGCATGGACATGTTGGGCCAAAAGGCCTGTTTCTGTGCTATGTGACTCTTGGTGCTTGTTAGTTGCAACTTTCGTGGAGCAGCCTGCTTCCACTGAAGCTGGGGGAAAAACAAGATGGAATGTTGTTTAGCTTAGAGATATAGCACATGAAACAGACTCTTTGGCCCACCAAGTCCAGATCAACCATCAATCACCCAAATGTGACCAGACCACTAGTTCTATGTTAGGAGTAATACAGCATGGGAACAGGTCCTTCAGCCCAACTTGCCCATGCCGACCAACATGTTCCATCTTCACTAGTCCTACTGTTATCACTGTTACACTGTTACAGTATGTCACATACTCAACCACTCCTAACATATTAAGGGCGATCTTACAGAAGACAATTAACCTACAAATCATGTATTTGAGAATTGGGAACTTGAACATCCCCAGGAAACCCACAGTGGTCACAGGGAGTGAGTACAAACTTCACATAGACAGCACCTTAGGGCAGGATTGAACCTGGGTTTCTGGCACTGTGAGGCAGCCTATTCCAGATGTGTCACTATATTGTCTCAAAGATAGTTTCAGCAGTTGCAGAAAGTTTTCCGTTATGTTGCAAAAAGTTCTGATGGTAGTTTCCAGAGGGGCACTGATGTCACCGGAGCAATGAGATGGAGTCCTCCCCTTCCCCCTCCTGCAGGACTGTAGGTGAGTTGAGTTTGAGTTTGAATTTAGCTTGAGTTTGAGTTTAGTTTATTGTCATGTGTACAGAGGCACAGTAAAAAGCTTTTGTTCCGTGCTAACCAGTCAGTGGAAAGACAATACATGATTACAATCGAGCCATTGATTGCTGAGTGATGCTGTTATGCTTGGCCTCATGATTCCATTCACATTTTTCATTAAATCCTTAGAGAAACCTCCCCTAGACGATGTTCTCAATGGAGCACTCCCATCCTCCCACTGACTTCAATTAAATGGAAGTTTGCACTATTTACTCATTTTGCTCAAGGCCCTGAAGCAATATTTTCATTCATTATAATTCAGTTTGTTACTATTAGGTCAAATGCTACCCCCAAATTGGGAACCTTTCTTTACAACCACTGGCAAACAATTAAAGTAGGGATCAGCCCTATAAAAATCCCCCTGTAGTCATATCTAAAATGTAAGCTACAACCCATTTATCTAATTGGTTTTAGCTCCTACCACAGATCAGTTTGCTATCCAGTGTCATATTTTCACATGACCTGGTTGTGACTGTAAGGGAGACCTGGTTGTGACTGTAAGGGAGGCTTATTTCTGGAGTAACAAAAGGCATTGGCATTGGCTTGTTAATCAGAGAAGTGATCCAGAGAAGTGAATAAATCCAGAGAAGTGAAAATGAAATTGACACTGTTATTATGGTAGCTAGCAAATAGCACAATATCTTATGTTATTTAAAGCCAATCACGGTTGCATTAATTGCAAATAAAGCCAAGTTATTAATAAATCCTCAGAAGCAATCTTATCACAGATTAGTATAAAATTGTTTCTCCAGACAAGAAATTTAAATAAAATAAGTAATCAATCTTAACTGAATTACAATTCCACTTAAATATAAACAGTTGGATTCTTGAAAATTGTATTGGCATGGAATGATTTCCCTCATCCTCACAGTTTTCATGTATAAGGATTGATTAATTCTAATCACATACAGTATCTTATCCTGCTCAATATCAGGTGCAAAGTCGTGTATGAAGCGAACAAATATACAAGGATGATATTAAATGAAAGATTGAACTTCCAGCCACTGGCAACCAGATTATGATTATAATTGATGTCGTCAGTTCTGTGGGTGAGGCACAACTATTTCCAAATATCCTCCAACTGCACACACATCTGGAGATTGTTTACATCCCAGCTTCCAATAACAGGAAAGCAATTCAATGCAAAGCGATGTATTCAATAGAGAGTTAGATATAGCTCTTAGGACTAACAGAATCAAGGGATATGGGGAGAAAGCAGAAATGGGGCACTGATTTTGAATGGTGGTGCTGGCTTGAATGGTTGAATGGCCTACCCCTGCACTATTGTCTATGTTACTATGTTTCTAATATTTCCTAGTGCCTTAATCTGCCTTGAACATTATTTAAGGCTATAAATAAATAAAATGTGCTGCACAAGAAAAGATTGTTCCATCCCCATTTGCTCTTATAATGTTCTGAAGAGCCTATTACTGGACTTTAGCATTTGTCACTAAGAAAACCTTTGGCCAGAAGGTATAATTGTTCCACAATCCTTCTGTCGTTCTGTGCAAAAGGCCAAGACAAAATTCACCCTGATTTCAATGATTAATCATAGATTATTTCAATAAATCTATAAAGACTCTGAAGTAGTTCATTAGTGATTGCTGTTAAGAAATTAATGAAGTAGAATGTTATATCTGAAATTAAAGTTTTTATTATAGTATTTACATTTTAATGAATGAATTGCTTTAGTAACATTGTTAAAAAATGTACTGATCAATTATCAATTGTGAATGGGTAGTAAAGTTAAAAGCAGAAACAATGGTAAGCACACTGAGAAGCTGCTCACTCTTTCATCAAATAAATGGAAGCAACCCTTGCCTTTTACAAAGTCTCGACCCTTCAAGATTCCAATTCAAGCTCCATGCATGTAACCCAATTAGCTATTAATTGATTCACTTTAAAATTCATTAACTTGCAGTTTGTGCTAAAGCCATAATTAACTGTCTGCTCCATCTACCTCTGTTAATCTCCAGGTAGGAAGTCCCATTGCTAATTGAAAAGGGTGCACTTGGTTGCAGCATCAAATCAGTTACTCACCAGTGCCCCCTCCAGGCCGGTAACTGAATAAAAGTTTGAGCCCATAACTCAGAAGCCTTTCAGCATTCAACTGGGGAAAGAACTGTGCTGATTCATTATGGATTTATTACAAATACTTCAATCATCGCATAGGTCATTAAAATACATACGGTGTTTTGTTGTCAGTTTGCCCTGGTTAATATTCATCTTTTTTGTGTGTATTTATCAGACAAACCTTCAGCAGCGTTAAACAATCTAAATAGATGTTGATGACATTAAAACAATTTAATGTGGAAGCTTGACTTTTTCTTAAATTTTGAAAATTTCTGGCTGATCATCATCGATAGTAGTCAGTGGCTGTCGGGTGACATTTAAGGCATCACCTTCACAGTACATCTTACATGAGATTGTTAATATTTCCAAACCATGGCTGTTCATTTATTAATACACATTTATACGGTCAAAAACTTGATAAAAATTAATATTTAAAAACTGTTCTGTCGTAAAGAACTAAATTTGATTTTACCTGTAGAATTTAATTCTCATTTCTTTGATAAAAGATTAAATTTAAATCCATTTTAAACTAAAGTATGCATTTAACATGATGTTTTAATCCCAAATGTATATTCCATAAAATGTTTTAAATTATAATTCCTAACTTTTTTTTGGATTGTGCATAATGGGCTGTAGTCACAAAAGATTAAGACCATCAAAAGTTATTTTGGTAAAAGTCTGGACTTTTTAATGAACTGGCACAAAGTTCAATTAATATGGCAGTTGACTGAATTACTTCCTGGAAAATGTCAGTGGAAAAAAGATATCAACTAATAGCCAATTGTAGCTTGTTTTAATTTTCACCTTGTACAACCATTTTTTTACATTAATTGTTGGAAATTACCTGAGTAAAAGGTTGTTGTTTTGTCCTCTATTACACCGAGCTTTGAAAATTCATACAATTTAAATAATTAGGTTATTACTCTGCCACAAATCCACTTAAGTTAACATTTTTATCCTGAGGCTTAATTAAATAATTTACCTATGCTAGAAAGGCAATATTGCAAAGCAAATTAGCTTGAACTGTAAAATAATAATTCTTTAAACTATTGTTAATCTCTCTTTTGCATTTCTTTTTAAGCATGATTCATATAACTGTACAATTTTTGGAAATATTGTGATGACCATAGTGCCAATCTAAATTTAGTTACAGTGGACTGTATTTCTTTATAGAGCCATATCAGTAAATTATACCAAACAAATATAAATGTAAACAATTAATGATTAATTAATTTGATTAGTTAATTAATAACGTGTTTAATTTGGTAGTTATAATGATACCAAATTGTTGAAATTATGATACCTGTTATCTCAGGGGTGAAAGGGTTAAGTGCAATGCACGAAGAATGTAAAATGAACAAAGTAGGGATCGGGGATAGCATAAATATCAGTTGCTAGTTACAGTATGTAGAGGTGGCTGCACAGTGCCTCTTCAGCAGAAAGAAGTTTCCTGCTTCCTCCTGAAAGCAGTGACCCAAAAACTCTATCATTAGTAACAATAATTAAAGGTGCTATAACAGTAAGTGAATGGATGATTGCCACTAAAAGGAACATTCTCATTAATTTATCATGGATTTTAACTCTACTTCATTAGGATATGTCTGTTGAAGGCCATTTAGGACTCTGGGGACAATTCCATACTTTAGTTACAAATTCACTGTGAAGAAAAAGTCTTCTTTACCAAGTCTGCTCCCACTTATGGAAATTCAGAGATATAATCAGTGCATTTAAAATATGGTTGGTGGCAAAAATTTGTATTTAAATTATCCCCCCATCTCCAACATCCTCATCAGGTGAAACTCGTTGAACAGGGAATGTTCCCACAGTCAAAACCATGTATGTATAATAAAAAAATACTTTTCACAAAACCATTTCCAACATATAATGCAACGTTAGCTCCCATTCAAAGGAGTGCTTCCTGAGGTTAAATTATTATATCAGGTTGTGTCTGAAGTCACTTCATTATCTCTTCCTCCTTTCTCCCGTGGATAGTTGATCTTCACTGATCATTAGGGGAACTAGAACCAGAGAAAGTATTGGCTCCTGTAAGCCTCGAGGTAATTAATTTCTTTTAATTTAAAAAAGGAACAAAAATGTGCTACATTACAGTTTCAATCTGATTAATTTGTAGATTAATTAAAAATAGTGCTCATCAAGTAATATTTTACTGCGAGATAAATTTAAATTTCTGCAGCGAAACATGGTTTCGGGATTAGTGTTTTTATTATTCTGCTGCTCTGTACATGAAGTAGGAGGTGACCTTGCTCCTTGTTTGCATGACAGAAATATATTTGTAATATTTCTTCTGCAGTGGCTCTGAATACTAGAATTAAACAGTGCAAATTGATGCCAATGCTCCAAGGTTAGTGACATCATTTTAAACGGATTTGCTATGACTTTTGTGCATGAAAATGATAGGGATTGGCCATTAACAGAAGAGTAAATCCAAACCTGACAACATTGCCTATTTAAAGTGATGGTTGTGTTTTTATAACTTGGATTTAATAATTATAAGGGGCTGCACAGTGGCGTAATGGTAGAGTTGCTGCCTTTCACTGCCAGAGATCCGGGTTTGATCTTGACTACAGGTGCTATCTGTACGGAGTTTGTAGGTTCTCTGTGACCACATGGGTTTTCCCTGGGTGCGCCGGTTTCCCCCCACATTCTAAAGACATACAGGTTTGTAGGTTAATTTAGTTTTGGTAAAAATTGTAAATTATCCCTATTGTGTGTAGGATAGTGTTAGTGTGTGGGGATTGCTGGTCGGCGGGAACTCGGTGGGCTGAAGGCCCTGTTTCCACGCTGTATCTCTAAACCAAACTGCAATTCAACATTTGTGTAGCACGTTTTCCATATATAACATGATGGTTTTTGTCTAAACCCAATAACCCAACATGATTGGGCAATCAGTGCCTGGAGTGCAGCTTTCAGAAATTCTAGTGCACTTCCAAACCTAGCACAGTCTCTGTGCACACAATGCACTTTTGGGAATGTTTTTGCAATTGTCTCTGCATTGGTTATACGTATTTTGGGTAGTTCTATTGCATTTGGCCTTGCATATAACGCTTTGTTGAAATTTGATCACACCATGCATTATGGAAGTTCAGCCACTACTGCCTATGCATATGGGGCAACTTTCAGAGATTCTATAGCCTCCTCACGGTCATCTCTGCACTTAAGGGCCTGTCCCACTGCGGCGACCTAATTCGCAAGTTTGGAAGAGTTTGCCCTTGACTCATACTCGCAGCATGGTCGACACGAGGTCCTAGGTGGTCTTTGTGACTTTCCTTCATGCTCGAGAGTGGTCCCCACGTACTTGTAGCCTCAGCTAGGTCGTAGCATTTTTTCACCATGCTGAAAAATGCCCGCGAGTAAAAAAAGTCGCAGATAATAGAAGGTACACTAAAGGCTGGAGAAACTCAGCGGGTGCAGCAGCATCTAAGGAGCGAAGGAGATAGGCAACGTTTCGGGCCAAAACCCTTCTTCAGACTGGATAGGGATCAGTTTCCCTGATCCCTAGCCAGTCTGAAGAAGGGTTTTGGCCCGAAACGTTGCCTATCTCCTTCGCTTCTTAGATGCTGCTGCACCCGCTGAGTTTCTCCAGCCTTTTGTGTACCCTCGATTCTCCAGCATCTGCAGTTCCCTCTTTAACAAAGATAATAGAAGGTAGTCAAAGGTAAAGCTCGTGGAGAAAAAAAAGGTAAGTAAACTGACCGGTAATGTTAAATGCCCGCTAAACCTTATTAAAAGTTGGCTGGCTTCCTAAAAGTGTCTCCACTCCTTCTCCCCCATTCCCTCCCCATTCCCTCCCCCGTTCTCTCCCCCATTCTCTCCCCCATGCTCTCCCCCATTCTCTCCCCCTCTCTCCCCCTCTCTCCCCCTCTCTCCCCCTCTCTCCCCCCCCCCCCACCCCACACTCTCTAAAGGACTTGCTGTTACTGTGCCAGCCGTCTTTTACCTTCCTGTTCATCGCGGGTGTTAATTTCAGACAGCGCTCCCCCGCTTTCCCTGCCCCTGCCTTTGCGATGTGTTTGTGTGTGTGCAGACGGTCGATCTGGCTCGCGGTTTCATCACTCATGGTCGATCCAACTCGAGGTTTTTCAGGCGAGTGCCCTCGAGCTTGAAGGTCGAAGACAGTCGCTGAAAAGTCACGTTAGTAGGACAGGCCCTTTAAGTGCAGACCCACAACACTGAGCGCAAATATGAAGACAGTTACTTCACTGGACAATTGACTTCACTGTCATATATTTCCATCATGAAGATGCAGTTTGGGAATATCTGCTTTTGTGTTACGAACAGTTACAACCTCGCTACTGCTGGGGACAAAGGCTGGGAATGTTCCACTAGGATGATCCCGAGGTTGGTCTTCTTGAAGGAAACTTCCTTCTTCTTCTTTGTTATCCAGCACCATCACTGCTCCAGTTGCATGCCTTTTATTAGCCAATGATCCATCTGCCATGACACGACATGTCTGTAACCCCCCTCCCCCCCCCCAAATTCTCCAATACCCCCAGGTAAATCTACACGCGGGTAGTCCCAGAAAGGGCACACACATTAAAAGCTCGGCTGGTAATCTTGGCCTTTGTTCAAATCCTAAGGGAGAAGTAGTTAGGGACTGTGTGGATATGTTGTCCTTGCTGACATGTCAGTTAGTGTAATTGTCTCAATGAATTCCCCCGAATAAAAGTGCTGGAGTAACCCAGCAGGTCAGGCAGCATCTGTGGAGGTAATAGACAGAGATGTTTTGGGTCAGGACTCTTCTTCAGATTTCAGTGTCTGCACTGAACGAGCAATTAGGTGAGATAAAATATGTTTATATGCCTAATTGCACTTGAACTGAGCACTTGCTATGTCATCTCAGTCAACCATTTTGCGTCTGGAGTATCCTGGAGACCAGATCAGGAGGAGCAATGGATTTTCTTCAGAAATGAGGAACTGCAGATGCTGGTTTGCAAAGAAAGACACAAAGTGCTGGAGTAAGTCAATGGGTCAGGCAGCATTACTGGAGAACATGGATATGTGATGTTTTGGGTCGGGACCCTTCTTCAGACTGATTGTGGTGGTGGGAAAGAAAACTGGTGGAGAGGAGGGGTGGAATAAATCCTGACAAGTATTAGTTGGATAGAAGTAAGGGGAGATTTTGATAGGCAGGTGGTTGATTCTCTTACTCTGAGTAAAATAATCTGTGCATTCACCTTATCTATTCCCCTCAGCATTTTATATTCCTCTGTAAGATCACCCTGCAGCCTCTTGTACTCTGAGGAATAGTCCTAACCTGTCCAACCTCTCTGTATAATTTAGGGTCCTCAAGTCCTGGCAAGATCCTCATAAGTTCTTTACAGTAATACTGTGCCTGGCCTGAAATTAAGCCTGTGGTGAACTTAGAACAATCAAAACAAGTCTGGCATTTTGCTCATAACTTTATGTTTTCCAGTATCTTTGCATGCCTGTACAACTGGTTTTACAACCATGGACAGTTTGCTATTGCATCAGAGAGCTAAGTCGCAAACCTGCTTTCACATGCAAACAATTCCACTAAATGGAGTGCTGGGATGCAGAGGCACCTGGTCTGGTTGATACCTTTCTATCCAAGTTGCAGGATTCCCAGTTTCCATTGCAGTGTCCATCAGATGCGTGTGGCTCATGTATGGAATTATTTTGCAGGAAATCCCCTTACTCAAATGAAACTACTGCGCCTCCAGGTCCTGGCCAGTGTTGCAGTTTAAGATCAGTTCGACATCTTTTGAGATTAAGAACCAACTTGAGAGGGTAATTACTCAATGCCAGTATTAATTCTTCAAAAATATAATCTGCAAGAAATATATTGAGTTCCAGGAAGATCACTGAACTGTCAATTTGTGTGAAGAACGACGGGTTTCTTTCAGGATGAAGGAGGCTGATGGATGACCTCAGAGAGGTACATAAAATGCTGAGGGGCATAGATAGGGTGAATGCACAGAGTCTTTTACCCAGAATAGGGAAATCAACCACCTGCCTATCAAAAGCTCCCGAAACGTCACCTGTTTATTTTCTCCAGAGAGGCTGCCTGATCTTTGAGTTCCTCCAGCAATCTGAGCTACGATTTACCTCATTAGAGATCCTCAGGCTATCTATAGTAGGACTTTTCTGGACTTTATTTTGCACTAAACATTTTACCCTTTATAAATGGTCGGCACAGACTGGAAGGGCCGAGAAGGCCTGTTTCCGTGCTGTAATCGTTATATGGTTATATGGTTATATGTATCTGTACACTGTAGCTGACTCAATTGTAATCCTGTATAGTCTTTCCGCTGACCGGTTAGCATGTAACAAAAACTTTTCACTGCACCTCTGCACGTGTGACAATAAACTAAACTAAAATAGCCTCTGCATTTACTTTTTATTATGATTTGTCAATGTGACTGGTTAAATAATGGTCTGAATATTTGAATTGTTCCACTAGCATGTCGAGGCAAAGTTGGTGAAATTATAGTGATTGGTGAACAAAGCAACCTCATACATTACATATACATGAAAGAAGAAAGCAAATGGCATGTTGGCCTTCATTGCGAGAGGATTTTATTATAGGAGCAAGGAGGTCCTACTGCAGTTGTACAAGGCCCTGGCGAGATCACACCTGGAGTATTGTGTGCAGTTTTGGTCCCATAATTTGAGGAAAAACATTCCTGCTATTGAGGGAGTGCAGCGTAGATTCACCAGATTAATTCCCGGGATGGCGGGACTGACATATGACGAAAGAATGGATTGACTGGGCATATATTCACTGGAATTTAGAAGGATGAGAGGTATTCTTATAAAAACATGTAAAATTCTTAAGGGGTTCGACAGGCTAGATGCAGGAACAATGTTCCCGATGTTGGGTGAGTCCTGAACCAGGAGTCTCAGATTAAGAATAAGGGGTGGGCCATTTAGATCTGAGATGAGGAAAAATCTTTTTACCTAGTGAGTTGTGAATCTGTGGAATTCTCTGCCACAGATGGCAGTGGAGGCCAATTCATGGGATTCTTTAAAGAGAGAGTTAGATATAGCTCTTAGGGCTGATGGAATCAAGGGATATGGAGAGAAAGCAGGAACGGGGTACTGATTTTGGATGATCAGCCATGATCATATTGAATGGCAGTGCTGGCTCGAAGGGCCGAATGGCCTATTCCTGCACCTATTTTCTATGTTTCTATATCTGACATTTCTTGCTGAGGAGGAAATAGGAAATGACAATGTCAATCTCACACTCAATGTCTCACAATGTGAGATGTCTATCTCACACCGGATATCTCTTTCTGTTCAGTTTTAAGCATATTACTGTATTAAGATTTGTAAAGTATAGGTAATGTTGTAGTGCAGCAGAACTATTTTGCAGAAATAAGATCAGGCATAATCAGAATTGCTCATATCCTGTTATTCTCAAAAGCTCAGTGGTGTGACAGCTTGAACTGAACATTGCCATTGATAGTTAAACATTGATAATTTGGGAAAATAAAGAGCTCAATTTTCATGTGTAGGAAGGAACTGCAGATGCTGGTTTTAACCAAAGATAGACACAATATGCTGGAGTAACTCAGCGGGACAGGCAGCATCTCTGGAGAGAAGGAATGGGTGACGTTTCGGGTCAAGACCCTTCTTCAGATAGTTGTATTTACATAGCAGCTTCACTCAGCAGGATGCTCCAAGATAAGCTTTTACTGCCATTTTGAAACAGTGGTCACAGCTGTAATGTTTCCAGTACATTGTTCCTCTTAAATCTGTACTGCTCAGAATAAAGATGTTTACTGTGCAACGTGGTTTTAACTAATGAAATGTAATGAACCTGAAATATTAGAGAGAAAGGAATTGGCAAGGAACTGAAGATGCTGGAATCTTGAGCAATAAACAAAGTGTTGGAGTAACTCAGTGGGTCGGGCAGCAACTGTGCAAGGAATGGATAGGTGACATTTCATGTCAGAAGCTTACTTCTGGTCTGTTCTGAAGGAGGATCTCGATCTAAATATCGCCTGTCCATTCCCTCCACAGATGCTGCCTGACTTGCTGAATTACTCCAGCACTTTGTGCTTTGACCTGAAACATTCATTCTTTTTTTTCTGCTCACAAATGCCTTCTGAATATTTCAGGTATTTTTTCTATAATTCTTTTACATTACCAACCTCTTCATGCACAGACATTGTGGGCCAAAGAGCCTGCTCCTGTACTGTAATGTTGTGTGTTCTATATTTTAGTGCCCCCTTCAGCAATTTCTACAAAACAATAATCAGGCCTGTGTGTTTGATTAAATGTTATTGGCCCCCCTGCTAACATCTTCAAAATGTTATCATTTCTCATTGTTTCACCTGTCTTGTACCATTCAGTTCCCCAGTCTGTCCATCTCCCAGTGCAGTCTACCACTCCCCTCCTCAACCCCTGCTGATGTTCCAAGCTGGTATCACCTTCAAACATTGAATAAACAAACAAGGGAGTTAACATCTCAAACAACAACAGCAGCCCCACATCAATCATAGTCATAATCATAATCGGAAGTATGTTTTGCAACATATGAGGAATTTCATTTGCCATACAGTCATACCAATGAAAAGCAACAGAACACACAAAATACATTTTAACATAAACATCCACCACAGTGACTCCTCCACATTCCTCACGGTGATGGAAGGCGAAAAAAAGTTAAATCTCTCCCTTCCTTGTCCTCCAGCTGTCGGGGGTCTCTAACCTTCCGTTGATGGGACTATCTTACTCCCATAGCCGGCGGCGGGCCTCCTCGTTTAGACGATCATGCTCCTGCACTGGGGTGTGAATCTCAGCTCCCCCACGCGGGTCAGGGCTAGTCAAACGTCGTGCAGCTTTTGGAGCTTCCCGACGTCTGTCTCAACCTGAGACTGCGAGCTCCTGATGTTAAAGTCTGCAGGCCGTGGTTGGAGCATCAATCCCAGGCAAGGAATCGGCTCTGATGGTAAGCCCATGCCCCGCGGTGGGGCTCAGAGTTAGCCCCGAGAAAGGCCTCCAGCTCCACGATGTTAGGCCGCAGAGCGACCAGAGATACGATCCAGAAAACAATTGCATATCCGGCAAGGTAAGAGATTGAAAAAAAAGTTTTCCCCCGACCTCCCCGCCCACCCCCACATAAAACAAAGCAAAGAACATTAACACGTACTTTTTAAACACACTAAAAGTAACAAAAAACAAACAAAAAGGATAGGCGAGGCTGCAGTGGAATGACAGAAACCATGCACACACCCTCTAGTCTGAAATCATGAAAGAAAATGTATAAAAACATTGCAGATGCTGAAAATCTGAAATAAAAAGAAAACAGGAAATGCTGGAAACATTCAGAAAAGAGAAACAGTTAATGCATCAGCTCAGGACTCATCATCAGACACCTTGTGAACATTAAAATACCATGTTAACTGCCATGCCCTAATTAACCTTTATTTAACTCAGTAAGGTAAACCTAGATTGTTGCCCACAATTTAATAACAACATATCCGTGCTGTCTCTCACTGATTTACCCATTTATGTACCTTAGATTGAAGTAGCTAATTTTGCTGCTTAGACCTGCACCACTGTTCAATAAGATAGTGGCTAATCTCTTACACTAACACCACTAGCCCCAATTTCTTTAGTACCCTTAAGATCCAAAAATCCATTGGTCTCTGTCATGAACACACTCTGCAACTGAGCATCCTGAATCATTATGGGCAGCAAATTCCAAGAAACCTTAAATATTTGGATGAAGGATTTATTTTTCTCTATCCTGAATAGACAATCTCTTTTATTGAGATTTGAGTTTCTGGTTTTAGACTCTCTAACCAGCAGAAACATCTTCCCTCCATCAACCAAACCTAAGGATGTGCATTAATTGATTGAAAATACAGCATGGAAACAGATCCTACAGACCACTGATCATCAGTTCTATGTTATCCAACTTACACATCCACTTCCTATACACTAGGAACAATTTAGAGAGGCCAATTAATGTACAAACCCACCAAACTTTGAGATGGGGGAGGAAAGCAGAGTACCCAGAGGAAACCCACAGGGAGAATGTGGAAACTCCACACAGACTATACCAGAGGTCAGTAATTAACCTGGATCTCTGGTGTAATGACATTAGGTGCTGTTGTGTGGATTTAGAAACATAGAAAATATGTGCGGGAGTAGGCCATTCGGCCCTTAAACCCAGCACCGCCACTCAATATCATCATGGCTGTTCATCCAAAATCAGTAACGCGTTCCTGCTTTTTCCCCATATCCCTTGATTCCTTTAGCCCTAAGAGCTAAAATGTTAATACATCCAGTGAACTGGCCTCCATTGCCTTCTGTGGCAGAGAATTCCACAGATTCACAACTCTCTGGGTGAGAACGATTTTCCTCATATCAGTCCTAAATAGCCTACCCCTTGTTCTTAAACTGTGACCCCAGGTTCTGGACTCCCCCAACCTTGGGAATATTTATCCTGCATCTAGCCCGACCAATCACTTAAGAAAGTTTGCATGTTCTCCCTGTGATGCATGCATTTCCTTACGGTGCACCAGTTTCCTCCCATATTCCAAAACATGTGGGCTTGCAGGCCTCTGTAAATTGCCCCTAGTGTGTAGTGACTGAATGTGAAAGTGGGATAACGTAGAATTAGTGTGAACAGGTGATCGATGATCAGTTTGCACGTGATGGGCCAAAGGGCCTGTTTCCATGTATTCTGTATGTCTCCCCTATCTCCCAGTCTACTTTGTTAGGGATCTGGCACATTGTTATCTGCATCTTCTCTGTTGTTGTAACACTGTGTTTTGATAAATTCTATAAACACTAAATTGGAGGAACAGCACGTCATATTTTCTTTGGGTAGCTTATATCACGGCGGTATGAATATTGATTTCTTTCATTTCAAGTAACCATTGCATTCCCTCTCTCTGCGTCCCTCTCCCACCCGAGTTGTCTTACTAGTTTCACTGTTGGTATCTCTTCGTTATCACCTCATCCCCAGCCAACAATGGACCATTGTAGGCTCCACCTTTCCTTGGTCATTGGCGCCGGCTCTGATTTGTTCTGTACCTTTTCATACATAATTTCCCTCTCCCCTGACTCTCAGTCTGAGAAAGGGTTTCGACCTGAAACGTCACCTGTTCTTTTCCTCCAGAGATGCTGCCAGTCCTGCTAAGCTACTCCAGCACTTGTGTTTACTTTCAGTGTAAACCAGCATCCGCAGTTCCGTCGCTACACTATATTTCCTTAGTGTTATTACACTAACTATTGCACACATATACTGTAGATTTGACTCTATTCATGTACGGTACGATTTGTCTGGCTTGCAAGCAAAACAACGTTTTTTTACTGTACCTTGGTACACATGACAATAATAAATCAATACTAATATCGTGTTAGGCTCCATTAAATTTTTGTATGTTCATCTTTAAAATCACCTTTAATTCTTAAATCCTTGCCACAGGGAAGCCTCTGCATCACTCAAATCAATCTGCCCTATCTCTGCTGCTCGCACTCTATTCTTTCTTTGGTAGGGAAAATAAATCGATCCACAATATTCCAGGTGTGTTCTCAGCAGGACCCATTGCAATTTCAGAAAGATGTCCCCTATTGTGCCATTACAATTTGCGATTCTAGCCTCAATTATTTTCGCCAAATGTTTTCTCACTGCTGACGTTCAGCTGACTGGTCAATGGTTATCTGATGAGTTCACCATTCTTTGTCGGAAGCTGAACATAATTTGATCACCTTGAGAGTACCAATTTTCACAGGAAGAAGTATAAAAGCTCATGTTCCTTCAGCACATTGTTGCCACAAACACACAAAGGCAGAGCATATGCACACCAGAAAAAAACATGCTTATTCACAGGCCGCAATCCATAATCATGTTGAAACCTGACTATTTCAGTGTTAAATTGCTACAAAACAGGATTACAGCGCATATCGATGTACCACAGTTTTCTTAGTTAACAAAAAATCAGCACAAAATGTCCCAGTTTATCACCCCCAATGGGATGAAAAAGTAGAATCAATAAGGCTAGGGTAGTGTTTAACATGGTCAGGAAGATCTGGAGCTCAAAACACATCTCAATGAACACCAAAATACGCATATTTAACTCATATGTGAAACAGGTGATGCTGTATGGATCTGAGACATGGAAAACAACAAAACACATTACAAACAGGCTGCAAACATTCATTAACACCTGCCTTAGGAGAATACTTATCATCTGGTGGTGAGACAAAGTAAGTAATGGGGACCTGTGGAAAAGAACAAGCCGGGAGCCCATTGACTTACAAATTCGAAGGAGAAAATTGAGTTGGATTGGACACACCCTCAGGAAACCTGCCACGAACATCACCTGGCAAGCCCTGAAATGGAACCCCCAAGGAAAAAGGAAAAGAGGTCGTCCCAGGAACAGCCCACTGATTCTTCCACGCATCTATACACCAGTTGCAATTTCAATCAAAACAGATTGGTGGGTCTTGGTGGTGTGATGCCATCACAAATGAGCACTGGCGCTCTGCACAAAGTACTAGAGGAACTCTTTGCGTCAGATAGCATCTCTGGAGAACATGTCAGCTGCAGTTCCTTGTGTCCACGAGCATTGCAACCTGGTGTTGGCTAGTCTAATGCTGGAAAGGACCTTTGGGATACTGGAAATCTCGATCAGGCAATGGACAGATGTAAGGATATTCTGTAGTAAATGTGAGAGAAGTGGAAAAAGTTACTGCAGGCAGATGGTTTTTAAGTCTGGAGGTTGCCTGGTAAAGAGCCAGGAATATCCCAAGCTGTAGGAGTCCCAAGCCAAGATCTTTAACAGGCCATTGCTTTGAATTACTGGAGAAGTGAATATTGTTCAGCGACTCAATGGTTCACAGTTTTTTATTTCCTCCCTTGTTGCCAGGCAGGACTGAACTTTGGACAGTGCTGATTATGTGAACACATCCGTGGGTCAATCCACTGACCCAGCCAAAAATACAAGGCCAGTTACTTTGAACAAACAACTCTGAACAACCAAGAAACAGTTGTTTGCTCAAGTTCCAGTGAGATTATGTTCTCAACACATCAGAGAATGAAAGATTATCAGACAAAAAGACACAAGGTGCCGGAGTAACTCAGCAGGTCAGGCAGCATTCCCGGAAAACATGGATAGGTGATGTTTCAGGTTGGGAACCTTCTTCAGCAGTCTCAACAAGAGGATACAATCTTGGATTCAATTAATAGCATGGACCAGCAAATCAATGTCTAACTACTGAGAAGCAAACTTTTTATTTGTAAAATTTACCAATAGCTATTAACAGAACAAGTGAGCAATGTTTACAGATTGTGCTAGATGTGGAGAATCCTTTGTTCTGATCTTATATTTGTAGCATCAGAAACTTTGAAACACGGTTAAAAGTAGACAGTAAAGTGTCTGTGAATTGCACAATGGATAATCAAATTCATGGAATTCTACCAGATCCTGCCAAATCTGTTAAACCTGTCCTCAATTCAGTGTGCCTCCATGAGGCATAGTTGCAAACTGTTTACAGTTCCTGCTGGAAGTGGAACATTCTTCGTTTTGCTCTCCTCTGGTTTCCTCCGCTCTACTTTCATTCTGAAAGAGGGTTCCGATCAATTCCAAATCCCATTGTGAGAATCACAAAAAGCCGTAAATACTGGAGTTCTGAAATGTTAACTCTATTTCTTTTTCCCCAGATATCGCCTGACTTGCTAAGAGTTTTCAGCAATCCCCGCACACTTACGCTATCCTACACATGCTAGGGCCAATTTATGTTTATACCATGCCAATTAACCTACAAACTTTTGGAGTACCAAAGATAAGAGAACTGTCTGATCTACCAAACCTATCTGGCATTTTTTTGTCCTACACTTTGAAATATAATCAGGTTCCATTGTATGGAAGTAACCAAAACCACATGCTATTGAATAACAACACACCAAGCCTCACTGCCCCAGCATGGATTTCTCAATAAACATCATTAGGACACCACAGTGACACAATGATATAACTGCTACCTCACAATGCCAAACTCCTGGGTTCGATTTTGACCTTGGGTGCTGTCTGTGTGGAGTTTGCATGTTCTCCATGTGATCATGTGGTTTTCCTCTGGATACTTCCGTTTCTTCCCGCATCCTAAAGATGTGTAGGTTTGTATGCTGTAACTGTACTGTAACTGTACCATTGAGTTTTCCAACATTTTGTGCCTGTCCTTGGTAAACCAACATCTGCAGTTCCTTGCTTGTCACAGTAAAAATTGCCCCTCGTGTGAAGGGATACAAAAGTGGGATAGCATAGAACTAGTGCGAATGGGTGATTGATGGTTGGTGTGGACTCGGTGGGCCAAAGGGCCTGTTTCCATGATGTACATTGAAACTAAATTAATTGAGAGAATAAACCAATAAGATCCTAAGTTCATAAGTGAAAGGAGCAGAATTAAGCCATTCGGCCCATCAAGTCTACTCTGTCAATCTATCCTTCCCTCCTAACCCCATTTTCTTGCCTTCTCCTAACACCCTATCATGCAGTTCCGTTAAAAATAAAGTTCTGTTTGCATGCAATCACAAAAACAATGTTTGGCCCCCTCTCCCTACTATCCTACTGGCCAATGTACAGTCCCTTGAAAATAAAGTGGAGGACTTAAGGGCAAGGCTGCTTTATCAAAGGGAGCTGAGGGAATGCTCTGTGTTCTGTTTCACAGAGACATGGCTCACCCCCAGCTCCCCAGACTCAGCAGTCCAGCCTGAAGGATTCTCCATCCACCGTATGGACCGTACACTGGCATCGGGGAAAGGGAGAGGAGGGGGTGTCTGCCTCATGGTCAACTCTGCGTGGTGCTCAGATGTGGTAGTCCTGTCCAACTCCTGCTCTCCACACTTCAAACATCTGGCGGTGAAGTGCTGTCCCTTCTACCTACCGAATTCACCTCCATCATCCTGACCGCGGTCTACATCCCACCCCAGGCAGACGTCCGTCTGGCACTGGAGGAGCTGCACGCCGTGGTCAACAAACACCAGACGTCTTACTCCGAGGCATTTACCACCATTGCTGGGGACTTCAATAAGGCAAACCTAAAGAAATCATTCCCCAATTTCCACCAACATGTCTCCTGCTGCACTAGAGGACCAAACACCCTCGACCACTGCTACACCACCATCAAGGATGCCTACCGCTCTATCCCTCGCCCTCACTTCAGTAAATCCGACCATACCGCGGTGCTGCTTCTTCCTGCCTACAGGCAGCAATTAAAGAGTGCACACCCAGAGGTGAGGACAGTACAGAGCTGGTCGGCGGGGGCAGAAGAACAACTACAAGACTACAACCCAATCAGAAACCTTGGATGAACTGTGAGATCCACACTCTTCTGAAGACCAGACACCGGGCATTCATGTCTGATGACACAGTGGTCTATAAGAAGTCCAGATACGACTTTGGTAAGGCCATCAAAAAGGCCAAAAGGGAGTTCTGCTCCAAGCTGGAGGATGAGACAGATGTTCGACAGCTGTGGCGGGGACTGAATGCAATCACCTCTTACAAGGCGAAACCAGGAGGCAGCTCGGATGTCGGCGATACATCACTCCCTGATGAGCTCAATGCATTTTACGCACGCTTTGATAAGGAGAACACCGATGTACCTTCCCGAGCCCCTATTCGCTGTGACGGTATTTCAGTCTCAGTGACAGAGGCCGACGTCAGGAAATCCTTCAGAGGGGTGAACCCTCGAAAAGCGTCTGGACCTGATGGCATACCTGGTCGTGTCCTAAAAACCTGTGCGGACCAACTGGCTGGAGTTTTTACGGACATTTTCAATCTGTCACTTCTGAGGTCTGAGGTTCCCACCTGCTTCAAAAGGGCATCTATAATACCGGTGCCCAAGAAGAGCAAGGTGACGTGCCTCAATGACTATCGACCTGTGGCACTAACGCCTGTGGTGATGAAGTGCTTCGAGAGGGTGATCATGGCGCAAATCAACTCCTACCTCAACAAAAACCTGGACCCACTGCAGTTCGCTCACCGCCTCAACAGACCAACGGTGGACGCGATCTCGCTGGCCCTCCACTCCGCTCTGGACCACTTGGACAACAAAAACTCATATGTCAGGCTGCTATTTATTGACTACAGCTCGGCATTTAACACAATCATCCCCTCCAAGCTGGTTACCAAACTCGCAGAACTGGGTCTTTGCGCATCCCTCTGCAATTGGATCCTCGACTTCCTCATCCACAGACCACAGTCTGTTCGTATTGGTGGAAATGTGTCAGACTCGATAACAATCAGCACGGGAGCACCTCAGGGCTGCGTGCTCAGCCCCCTGCTGTACTCTATACTCATGACTGCGTAGCGCGAACTCCATCATCAAGTTCGCTGACGACACCACTGTTGTGGGACGTATCACTGATGGGGATGAGTCCGAGTATAAAAGAGAAATCGAGCGACTGTCCATATGGTGCCAGCACAACAATCTGGCCCTCAACACCAGCAAAACCAAGGAACTGATTGTGGACTTTGGAAGGAGTAGGATGGGGACCCACAGTCCTGTTTATATCAACGGGTCGATGGTTGAAAGGGTCAAGAGCTTCAAATTCCTGGGCGTGCACATCTGTGAAGATTTTTCCTGGTCCGAGAACACAGATGCAATTATTAAGAAAGCTCATCAGCGCCTCTACTTCCTGAGAAGATTACGGAGAGTTGGTCTGTCAAGGAGGACTCTCTCTAACTTCTACAGGTGTACAGTAGAGAGCTTGCTGACCAGTTGCATCATGGCTTGGTTTGGCAACTTGACCGCCCTGGAGAGGAAAAGACTCCAAAAAGTAGTAAACACTGCCCAGTCCATCATCGGCTCTGACCTTCCTTCCATCGAGGGGATTTATCACAGTCGCTGCCTCAAAAAGGCTGGCAGCATCATCAAGGACCCACACTACCCTAGCCACACACTCATCTCCCTGCTACCTTCGGGTAGAAGGTACAGGAGCCTGAAGACTGCAACAATCTGGTTTAGGAATAACTACTTCCCCACAGCCATCAGGCTATTAAACCTGGCTCGGAACTCTGAACATTAATATCCCTCCATCTGTTATTTGCACTTTATTAATTTATTAAGTCATGGGTGTATTTATGTATAGAATTGTAGTCAATGCCTTCTATGTTCTGTTGTGCTATGCAAAGAAAGATTTTCATTGTCCTGTCAGGGACACATGACAATAAACTCTTTTGACTTGACTTTGACTTTGAAAGCGTCAAAGGATTGATAACCTTGATAATAACCTTGATTGATAACTTGATAACCATCCTACATCCTTCTGACTTTATGCTTCCTTGGTGCAACTTGATAGCCTTTGCTTCCTCCTCTGGCTTGCAAATGTAGACCAGGATTGTGGCAGATGTCTCGCTCCTCCTCCTAGTGTTGATGCAACTGAGGTCTCCTGCACGCCTGGCTGCAACACAAGTCTCAATATTCTTTGCAAGAGTGGTCAGATCTTTGGAAAGATATGTAAATAAATTTGAAAGAGAAGTAAAAAAATGAAGCACCTTTGCTTCCATATTTTCCTGTACACAAAGTGTTATGAACACTGCACATGCTTTCCGAAAATACCAATTTTGTACTCATTTCTACACTGATGGGAATGCAAAAGACCAGGGACCTGTATGTCACTGCACTAGGCAGTTTAGTTTAGTTTAGAAATATAGCACGGAAACAGGCCTTTCAGCCCACCGAGTCCACCAACCTGCAATATCCACACACTAGCACTGTCCTACACGTTAGGTACAATTTACAATGTTTACTGAAACCGATTAACTTACAAATCTGTATGTGTTTGGACTGTGGGTGGAAACCAGAGCAACTAGGGAAAACCAATGTGGTCACAGAGAGAACGTACAAACTCCATACTGACAGCACCTGTAGTGGATCGAACACAGGTGTCTACCGCTGCAAGGCAGCAACTCTACCGCTGGGCCACCTTGCCGCCAGCCGTTCCTCAGCAGGCACGATGATTATTAAGTAATTGCATTATAAATTACATTGAGGAAATTCTAATCGAAGTGCTCTTACCAGGAGATAATTTTAAACTAACTTGCCCAGTGGAAAGCAGACATGATTGGATTGGCCACGAAAGTCACACACTCCTTCAAACTCAATAGAAAATATAATTCAGCATCTTATAAAATGAACAGTTGATCTGCCTATGTAGGTTCCACTGGGAAATTAAGGTTAAAATGATGGTTTGCACCTTCAATTCTTAAAGGCAGAGATAAGAATTTCCAGCATCTGTTCTGACCTAAAGAAACACTGTTTTCACCTGAGCACTGTGATTATTCAGTAGTTTCCCTTGGTGCATTGCATTGGATTCCTTCCCCTTAAAACGTTGACCTATAACAATAATCGCATATTATCGTCTGCTCTGAAGAATCCTGTAATTACGCCATTTGCTAAATGAAACTGTGAGTTGGACATGCTCTGATAACATTAAACAAGGTGATCTTCATGGTCCACGACTAGTTTTCAGCACCAGTGGCAGTGTTCCATCTGCTTTTAGCTCACACTACAAAACAATTGACTGGGATTGAATAAATATTTGAAAAGGCAATTGACAATCCTTCTGAAAATAAACTTAGTGGCATCTGCTAAATACTTGACATAACATGATGAGACAATCTGTGTTGTTTGCATAAGCCCACAAAAAATCAGGCACAAACAAGCAAAAACGACAGCGAGATCTAGCACATATGTTGAAAACAAGTAGGGAAGCCTACTTTGCTGTCGTGGATACCAGAATTGAAATCTTCAGGCTTGTTCAATGCTGTGTAGGTTTATAGTTGTAAACCTGCACAGCATTGAACAAGACAGATGTAATGACTCTGTGAATCTCAGGAAGTCCGTCTAATGGTTGCCATTTGTTGCTGTTCATCAATAGTTCTTGAGTCAGACCATGATGCCTCATCGATGGTGCTTGGGAGGTGGCTGATAAGAACCAATCTGGGCTTGAAAGTTGCATCCACAGAGATGACAGGGATATAGATCAGTTGTTCGTGATTATTGAGATTCTCTTTTCCTCCATTTTAACTTCTTCATATAAAAAAGCACTCCTATGAACACCAAACATTACAATCCCATTGCTTGTTGATATGTATGAATGTCAAAAATCTTTACGGATGTTCTAAGAGATAGCCACTGGTGTAGAAAGCACACACCAGAGAGGGTCAATCCACTAACTCTGTGATCCATTCAACTCTTTTCCAAGTCTCTGAATTTTTTCTAGAACTCCCCAATGGTCCCAGAAAGGGAAACGTGACAAAGAGTATTGTCCTCAGCACAAGTTATGTTGATAAGATGCAGGACAGTCCCAATTATTGGAAAGTCATGTTAAAATCCTAACTTTTCATCACTCAACTTCATATGGAGTCCTGCAGTCGTTGAGAGAGACTGCATGTAAACAAGCCTTTCAGTCCCCATTGAGTCCACGCAAACCATCAAGCACCCTTTTTATACCAAACCTATCCTAACCCATTGTTTTCTTCTCACATGTCCTTCAACACTTCCCTCTACATTCAGATTCTACCACTCACAGACACACCACAAGCAATTTGCGGTGGTCAATTAACCTACCAATCCACATATCTTTGGGATGTGGAAGTGCAGCTGAGCTTCAGGGGAAACCTTTGCAGGCACAGGGAGAAAGAGTATCTAATCAGAGATGCTGCCTATCCCGCTGAGTTACTCCAGCATTCTGTGTCTTTCTTCGGGAGAAAGTGTAAATAGCACACTGACTGCACAAGAGGTCTAGTTGTTGAATGTTTGATTGATTGAAATATACAGCATGAGATACAGCATATGATCATAAAGATGGCAGTTAGAATTTAATCTGGGCATGTGTGAAGTTTTTCACTTTGGGAGATCGAATGTAAGGAGAAGGTATAAATTAGTGGCAGAATTGAAGTACAGAATGATCTTGGTGTCCAAGTCATAGCTTCCAGCAATTGGTAACACAAGGAGATTGAGTGATATAGAAGACTTCTGGCATGTTTGCTTTCATTGGTAGGAATACTGGGTATAAACGTGACAAGTCATGTTGCACTGTACAACACTTTGGTTAGGTCCCATTTAGAGTATTGTGTGTTGTTCTGGTTGCCACATTACAGAAAGAATGTAGAGGCTTTGGAGAGGGCCAGAAGAGGTTCACCATGTTGTTGCCTGGAGCAAGGATATTAGCTATAACGTGATATAGTGGTCTACGTGGTCACTGGGAGAATGTGCAAACTCCATACGGACAGCACCAGTCGTCAGGAATGAACTCGGGTCTCTGGCGCTGTGAGGCAGCAAATTTACTGCTGCGCCGCCAATGTGACATTCCAAGTTTTAGAATGAAGTTAGCCGCTTACAAATCCCATTCTCTGCCCAGCGTGGAGAATCATGAATTGCCAAGACACAAGGCACTGTAGATGTTGGTTCCTTTTAGGTTACAGGGCCACGGTGAAAACACACTTGGAGTATTGTGTGAAGTTTTGGTTTGCTAATTTGAAGAAGGACATTCTTGCTATTGAGGGAGTGCAGTGTAGGTTCACGAGGTTAAGTCAAGTCAAGTCAAGTCAAGAGAGTTTATTGTCATGTGTCCCAGATAGGACAATGGAATTCTAGCTTGCTGCAGCACAACAGAATATTGTAAGCATAAACAATGAACAGTTCAGTTCAATATACCCATAAATAAACAAATATTGCGCAATAGGATGTTTGTTCAGAGTCTGTTTGTTGGCGAGTTTAATATCCTGATGGCTGTGGGGTAGAAGCTGTTCCTGAAGCTGAATGTAACAGATTTCAGGCTCCTGTACCTTCTGCCGATGGTACTGGAGAGATTAGTGCGTGGCCAGGATGGTGGGTCTTTGATGATATTGGCTGCCTTTTTGAGGCAGCGAATGTGATAGATCACTTCGATGGTGGGGAGGTCAGAGCCGATGATGGACTGGGCAGTGGTTACAACTTTCTACATCCTTTTCGCTCCTGGACGCTCAGGTTGCCGAACCAAGCCACGATGCAACCAGTCAGCATGCTCTCTACTGTGCACCTGCAGAAGTTCGAGAGAGTCTTCTTTGACATACCGACTCTCCTTAGTCTTCTCAGGAAGTAGAGGCGCTGATGTGCTTTCTTTATAATTGTATCAGTGTGCTTTGGAAATGGGCACGGCCAGGAATTTGAAATTAATTCCTGAGATGGCGGGGCTGTCATATGATGAAAGAAAGGAACGACAGGGCTTGTATTTACTGGAATTTAGAAGGATGAGAGGGGATCTTATCGAAACATATAAAATTATTAAGGGATTGGACAAGCTAAATGCAGGAAACACGTTATCGACTTTGGGGGGAGTCCAGAACCAGGTTTAGTAATAAGGGGTAAGCCATTTAGAACTAAGATGAGGAAAACGTTTTGACCCAAGGAGTTGTGAAGTTTTGAGCATTCTCTGCCTCAAAAGGTATTGGAGACCGATTCACTGAATGCTTTCAAAAGAGAGTTAGATAGAGCTCAATGGAAAATTATTTTATACAATCACACATACCCACAATAAACGTTTTTACATTTGAAATCACTTTTTAAAAATCCAAAATTGAAATTGAACACTAGCTGCTGGATTCATTTTAAAATCCAACAAATTGACGTATGCCCTTTGAGCAAACCTACTTTCCTCTCTTAGTCTTGTTGACATGTGACTTCGTCCCATTCCAGTATTTACTGTTCCGTGATGTTATCTATTATGTGGCTCAGATGTGGCAATTAGGGACGAACTGTTGCTACCATTGGCCTGAAACTTACATAGATTTGATTCTTAACAATTCTTCTCCTTTGCAAAAGTAAAAATGCTTTTGGTTGCTACCATATCTGGTATATATGTTACTAAAGTACTTACTTGGTGATCAGGAAGTTCTTGCTCAGGAAATTAATCTTGCTGTAGTTGATGTTTCTCATGATTATTTTTTACAGATTATTCTCTGTGCCAAACTCCCAATTCCCACAGAACATCCTAATTCCCAATGCATAAACATCAAAAAAGTAACCTCTGTTTATTCCAAAACGTACTTATTTTGATAATGTAATTATTTATTTGCTGGTGGAGGACTTGTGCCATTGCATTGAAAAGACATGAGTTCACTAACATTGATAAATTGCTGTGAATGTTTAAGTAACAATGATTATGAACGAGCGATAAAACTTTACATTATTGCATACATCACCCATATAATACGAAGGATTCTAAGAAACTAGAAGCCATCAGCAAGTCACGCAAGTTCCAATTAAGGAATGAAATACGCTGTAACTATATAATTCTAGTCATTTGAAATGTTACCAGGCAAACTTAGTTCTGCAGATTCTAACAGACAGCTCATAGAATTAATCAACTTAGCCATCTCCTGTCCTTATGAGAGGAGGAATATACTGTAAAAACTAGACATTATTTAAAATGCTAGTGAGTATAATAGCACCAGGCTGAAATAACCATTTCATCTGCCTACATTACTCTAAAATTAATGAATAATGAAGTAATGCCCTTCACATCTCTTTCCTATCCATTTGAAGATATATTGATCAGATGACATTTATTTAAGTTTGGTATAATGTATTAATTTCAAGATAATTATTCAATATACTTTTGTCACTGTTGATACGCTTCAAAGTCATCCAGGGCCATGTATGAATAAACTGTTATCTGACATTCCTGGACAGGGCACAGGAAATAAATGCCTTATTTCTCCTTGAAAACGACTATTTGGGATGGGGCGAAGGGCAAAGGGTTCGGCAGGGAGGGAGGGGAGCTGGTAGTGTGGACACAGAGAGGAAAGACTGAGTGCAATTTTGCAATCAACTGCTCTGCTGGTGTCACTGGGAATGGAATGACACTCAGCATATCTGACAGAGCCAATCCTGAGTGTATACAGTTGCAATATTAACACTCATTTGGAGCAGATGTGTCTCAAAGCATGAAACATTGACTCAACAGCTGCCGTGGATCCAGCGCTATTGTGCAAGCGGTAATGGTCTATTAATGCACAAAGGTTTGTCGCTTGAAGGGCGGCCTTAATCGCATTGATGCTCCCGTAAGCTTAGATCAAGTACTTCTAGTTAAAGAGAACGAGCTTTAAAAAAATGTTTTTGACTGCCAGTGGTATCTCTGTATCAACAGCATTATGCAAAGTGAGGATAACATATTTCACTCCTTTCTAATGCAAATCTGTGAAATACATTGGAAAGCTGCTGCTAGTTCTTGTGCCAGAATAACTAATGTATAGTCCAAATGGTGCCAGTAAGTCAAGGGCTTGTTTAATTCATGGCAATCATTCAACCGACCAAGGTGAATGCTTCACACAGTTGGCATTTCATATTAATAGTTTAAAGTCAAAAGATCTAAAATAAAACTGGTGGCTCTGTTTTGGTTGAGCAAAATTTAGGTTGCCGTTTGTCTATTTCAGTTCACAACTTTATATCAAGAATGTAAGGGGAATAGAAAAATAGCTGGTTCATCTAGTTTCTACCCGAAATGTCACCTATTCCTTTTCTCCAGAGATGTTTTCTGACCCACTGAGTTGCTCCAGCTTTTTGTGCCTGTCTTTGGTTTAAACCTGCATCTGCATTTCCTTCCTACACAGTTCATCCAAAGCTGTGAGGTCATTTGTTCCTGGTTGTCATTCCAATCTGTTTTACCGTTAACAGACAAAAACCTGGCTAATCCAAGCTTGTCAAACAGATGAAGCTGGCTGCTGGGACACAGTCATAAGAGCTATGCAGGGGGTATGGAGAGAAGGCAGGTACAGGATACTGAGTTGAATGATCAGCCATGATCATATTGAATGGCGGTGCAGGCTCGAAGGGCCAAATGGCCTACTCCTGCACCTATTTTCTATGTTTCTATCTGAGCTGGACAACCTCCCAGGAA
The DNA here is from genome assembly GCA_963514005.1 of Raja brachyura. Next base: position 120,149,969 of record OY740781.1, read on the forward strand.
AGGATTCAGACATATTTTTAAATAAACAGTAGCTTGTGTGTTTCCATGCCAGACAAACACAAGACCTAGAAGGAAAATTGTGGTGTAGGAAGGAATTGCAGATGCTGGTTTACATTGAAGATGGACAAAAAATGCTGGAGTAACTCAGCAGGCCAGGCACCATCTCTGGAGAAAAGGAATAGGTGATGTTTTGGGTCGAGACCTTTCTTCAGACTGTGGTCTTTGTGGATCCCAATTGGTGGTCTTTGTCAACTTCACAATAAAGTCATGATTTTTGTTTACAGTTGTTTTTCTTTCATTGTGATTGACCCGATAGCACACATAAATGTGCCATATCATACAACTTCCAGGCTACTGCAACAAAATTTTGTTCTCATTGCGATGAAAGGTAAATTGATTAAATACATGAAGCTTCATTGAATGTCTGAGCATATTCAACAGCATAGCTTAAGGAAGAAACACATATCCATTACAGCAAGAGGTGAAAGAGGGAGGAAAGTGGTTCGTTTCATTCCTTTCATTACCTGGAGCCCAAGGGTATGCAATACAGTTTAAGTTTGGCAGCTGAGTTAATTCTGGACCAACTCAGGACTCAATGGTTTAATTACTTTTTATAATTGAGATAGAAAACACATCTGGCACTTGTCAACCTTCTTCTTTGTCTATTTTCCTTCTACCTATTATCTAAGCTATTCTTAAATGTTCCATGAGTACTCATTTAATCAAATTCTTCGGGGGAGGTTTCATTTACAAAACAAAATGTGCAATTTTCATTGGGGGGGGGGGTGGCGGGGGGAGGTGGGATAGTGGGAAGTTTCCATTTACATGAAAAATCACTGGGGAAAAAGCTCATTGGGGGGTGGGGTGGGATAGTGGAGAGTTTAGGGGTGGGGGGGAGGGAGGGATAGGGGTTATGAAGGGGGGGAGTGAATGACTAAGAGTAGGGGAAAGGAGAGTGAGGGAGAGACGAGGGAGTGGGGGAGGGGAGGAGGAGAGGGGAAAGAAGAGGGAGGGCGAAGAGGAGGGGGAGAGACAGTTGGGGATCAGGGTGAATGGAGCAGGATAGGGGTAAGAAGAGGGATGGTGAGGTAATGGATGAGGGGAGGGGGAAGAGGGAGGAGGGGAGGGAGGGGGTGAGGGGAGGAAGCAGAGGAGGGTTGGTGGAGGGTGGGGAGAGAGAGGATAATGGAGGAGGGGAATAGGGGACTGAAGAGAGAGAGAGTGAGATTCGTTTGATCTTATTTTTTACAAGTTATTGCCACATCAGCGCAGTTGGGCGGTGAGTGGTGGAATATTGGGGGACCAGGCCTCCCATGTGGCAGGGACCTAACAGGTCCCACTTGGTCTAGTATTTACCTAAAATCAAATAATTGAATGTTCATACTAGTGGGTTGTAAGCCGCCCATACAGAATATGTGGTACTATTCCTCCAGTTTGTCGACGCCGAGCATCCCGATGAGATGGCCTGTACATCGTGCCATCTATAGCAGCGACTGTGGAAGGTTCATGGCCCCGACCACGGATGAATAAAGGAGGAGGACTGACAAAGTAATCGCCATCCACCAGAGTGAAGAATGTTGATTCCACTGTGGTGGATGTTCATGTTATATTATATTGTATATTGTGCTCTTTTGTTTGTATGGCAGCATGGTAAGTCAAATTCCACTGTACCTTAATTGGTGCACGTGGTAATAAATGTGAACTTGAACTTGAACTTGTATGTGACCTCACTGTGGCAATGGAGGAGGCCCAGGGCAGAAAGGTCAGAATGAGAATGGGAAGAGGAGTGAAAATTGTAAGAATTCAGTAGGCTTCAGTAGAAATTGTTAGAAAATGTTTAGAAGCATATGGATCAAACGTAGGCAAATGGGACTTGATTAGATGGGGTATCTTGTTTGACATGGATGAGGTGGGCCAAAGGATCTGTTTCCCTGCTGCATAACTCTAAACAGCCCAGCTGCCTGATCAATAGTTTGTCATACAGTACATAATTCTTTCCACATCAACCTCCCTTTGTTGTGAGAATGCGTTTGCTGCCCAAAGTGGTAGAATTAGGCTTAGGGTGGTGAGGGTGACACTGTTCTAGGGTAATAGGTGATGTGCATGTCAAGAGGGTGAAGGTCACTCATTACAGGCCAAATTGGGCTCCGGGATCTCAAAGCCCAGTTAACCTAGTGCACTTGGTGAAAGACGTACTGACATTGTTTCAGTCACCAGCCTGTACCTAAAGTGCTGCTTCGAACCCGGATTTGATCCTGATTACAGGTGCTTGACTGTAAATTCTTCCCGTGACTTGTGTAGGTTTTCTCCAGGATCTCTGGTCTCCCGCTACACTAGAAAGACGTACAGGTTTGTAGATTAATTGGCTTGGTGTAGTTGTAAATTGTCACTAATATGTAGGATAGTGTTATTCTGAAGGGATCGCTGGTCGGCATTCGGTGGGCCTGTTTCCACACTATCTCTAAACTAAACTATATCCATGTACGAGAGGATCCTGGCCATTATTAAAACAGGCATTATAGTGGCTGTCAGCATGCAGAGACAGTTGGAAAAGATGAGGTGGTCATCTTCTCATCTTTCCTCATCCTAATTTACATACAGCAGCTGATGTAAACACACAAAAAGCTGGCACTGTTTGCTCATCAGGAGACTCTCTGTACCCCATTCCTCCTGCTATCCCATGTTCAAGAGTGCCGAGCAGTGATTCAGCAAAGTAAAAGTGATGATGAAGGCACCTGGTCACACAATTGGACACTTCTTAGATCAGATCAAATACCAACATTTCCTGCCTGTATTGGTAAATCTAGTGGTGAGACTGCACACCATGTGTACAGGTGATCGATAGTCGGTGTGGACTAGGTGAGTGAAGGCCTGTTTCCACCCTGTATCTCTAAAACTAATGCAGTTTTACTGCAGTTGTACAGGGCCTTGGTGAGGCCACACCTGGAGTATTGCGTACAGTTTTGGTCTCCTAATCTGAGGAAAGACATTCTCGCCATAGAGGGAGTACAGGGAAGGTTCACCAGACTGATTCCTGGGATGGCAGGACTTCCATATGAAGAAAGACTGTATAGAGTCGGCTTGTACTCGATGGAATTTAGGAGACTGAGGGGGGATCTTATAGAGACTTACAAAATTCTTAAGGGGTTGGACAAGGCTAGATGCAGGAAGATTGTTCCCGATGTTAGGGAACTCCAGAACAAGGTGTCACAGTTTAAGGATAAGGGGGAAATCTTTTAGGACCGAGATGAGAAGATCATTTTTCACACAGAGAGTGGTGAATCTGTGGAATTCTCTGCCACAGAAGGTAGTTGAGGCCAGTTCATTGGCTATGTTTAAGAGGGAGTTAGATGTGGCCCTTGTGGCTAAAGGGATCAGGGGGTATGGAGAGAAGGCATGTACAGGATACTGAGTTGGATAATCAGCTCATGATCATATTGAATGGCGGTGCAGGCTCGAAGGCCAAATGGCTTACTCCTGCACCTATTTTCTATGATTCTATAATACTAAGAAAGCTGCTGCCAATGGTGAAATCTACATTATTGCTGGGTTATGGAACAAACCTCACATGACCATAGATTTAGCAACCCAACTGCCCAATATCCTGCAAGATCCTTCCAGACACTAAAACATTGACTGAGGACATGGTGATTTGCTCAATGATCACGATGGTCCAAGCGACAGGATGGTTCTTACAATAAATAGGTTATCCTGTAGTTTATGAGCTTTGGACTGGAGGTAGGCACGAGCAATAATAACTTAGATCTTCAAACTGGTGGCCTTTTGTTCTGCAGTGGAAGCTCAAAAATGGAGAGCATTGCAAACTCTTACAAAATGGCCTGCAAAAATCTCTCTAATTTGGGCTGATCTTTCCTGCTTTCTTTTACGTTTGGTGGTGATTAGTTTATGTGACTGCTGGTTGTCAAGAAATGCTGTATTTTATTTCATGGATTTTGAAGTCACTAGAGAATTTGGTAGAAGTAAGCCAGAGGATTCAGTAAATTCCTGCAGGCTGCAGGCACCAGGGTTTTGAGTGCCTTGTTCAATGGAAGGATAGTCAGGGGGCTTTGAAAAGAGAAGAGAGAGAGGAAGATAAAGGAACTCAGCAGGAAGCCCAGTCTACAAAGAGGATTCTTGGTGCAGTTTTTCTATTTACTTCCCAGTAAGGAACTTTGTTATGGGAGAAGACAATGAAAAAGGTCTGAAGAAGGATCCCGACCCGAAACCTCACCTAGCCATGTTCTCCAGAGATGCTGCTTGATCTGCTGCCCCGCAACCACCTTGTGTCCTCTTTTGTAAACCAGCATCTGCAGTCCCTTGTTTCTAAGGAATGTTGTTAACTCCACAAAGGTAAATCCAGATCTCCAAGGAAGCATTGGTATTGATATACAACTGATGACAGCATGGGCACAACCAATAGAAGGTCAGAGCATCATTGCCAGTTAATCTCCTACAGCTTTGGACCTTGTTCATTGAAGCCATTAGAATGACTTTACTGAGGGGTCTCATCCAATGTCAGATAGGTTCAATGTCAAAATTAAATTCTCTACTAGATATTTAAACAAATCAGGGAATATTTAAACAAATGCAAGGAATTAAAATAACACTGAAACTGACTGAAATACAACTTTCAATATTAAGATTACGACTGAACGATGCACACATTTTAACTCTTGAATTAGATTCTAAGTTGAAAACTTGCTTTATTGAAGCTCATGAGTAGAAATCTTAGTTTCATTGGCAAGTACCATCATTGCATCAGTCTTTCAATCCAAAAGTGTTGTTGGTGGTGAATCAAGCTGTGTGCGCTATTTAATTACCTTTACTTTTCGACTTTCCAGCTTTATATTAATATCCTTGGCTGTTAATTTGCTGTTAAGTAGCAATGAAGACATATGTGAATACAGAACAAGCAAGATTGGCCAGGCTTCTGACAGTGAATGCAAAAGAAAAATTCTAGTCATGGGTTTTGGCTCAGTGGGATAGTGTAAATTGGATTATAGTAAGTTGCCTGTCAATTTTGCGTAATTTCTGTTCTATTATTTCCAAGAAAATCAATTTGAAGAGGCATAAATCCAGGGTTCCTACATGAGGCAGCCAGTCCACAAATCGTTTATGGTTGGGAGGTAGTTTTAAATTTTAACTTCAGGATCCCAATTATTATGAATAGTTTTTGATGGTGGAACAGCGTTCCACATAAAATGTTTCACAATACCATATCACCTGAATAAGTTGCGTTATCCGGTGATATCTCATACCTTGATGTTACAATCTCATACAACTCAACCCAGAATCCATCTACCAAGGTATTAAGTGTGCACTATATTTGTGATGCCAATGTTGGATCCATTTTTTGCCAGCAATATCGAGACCCATTGTTGGATTGGTAGTTTCAATTACAGAAAAATGTTAGAACATTGAACAATTCAAACTAGACAACGACTATTCAATATAACATGCTGAGGCACTTCACTATTTTTCAAGATTGATGCAGACAGCAAGAATTACCAAAGACAAAGCAATTTGTGTCTATCATCTGCAATCAGACATGTGCACATCATTGTACTGCTCACTCTTCCTTTCTTGCCCTCTAAAGTTCAAAGGCTATAGAAATAAGCTATTAACACATTTTCTGCGATGGTTACAAACGGATTGAATATTCAAGTAATGTCATAAATTGCTTTTTTCGAACAACATTGGCTTTGGCATTTTTCAAATTGTATGCATTGGTAACCAGGTAGGGTCTCACATTAATCGAAGCCAACACCAGGCTATTTCTGTTAAATGAAAATTACTAACTGTTAACTGGCAAGGCACTTGACATTAATTTGACAAATAATCATTGCCTATCACTTTAAAAAAAGCAAATTCACACAGTACCGACATAAACTTTAACCATTTTTGATAACGCTGAATTAGAATCTATGCATCATTTCTGCTTCATTCTGAAAGAAGTTTGGGACCTCGATTATGTATTTTTTGAGGTTTAAGTAGTTCTTTGAAGAAAAGTAAAGAAAAACAGGTCTATTCCTTGTGTCACCGATGCATTTCCCAACGTCAATAAAAAAAGCATATTGAACACCTCTTAAACACCTTCTAAAAAATGATGAAATGAATGCAAAAACTTGTAAATACAGCTACATTCACAGTATTGTATGTTAATATTTACTTCAAAGAAGCACAACCGCTACATGTAAATACAGTATATCAAAATATAAGCCACATATCCTTACATAACTGTCATTCTCAGGTTTCTTATTTCTAATGTATAAGAACCACAAAATGCCCTTTTGGTTTTGCCATTTTATGGGATTTTATATTTAGAATTTGAGTCCCAGTGACTCCTGAGATTGTGAAAACATCAAAGCCTCACTCACAAATGTTTTTAGGCCATTCTTAGTGGCCATTCCAACCATGACTTTGGCAGAAAGCTAGCATGGAACAGCCAGAGGATCACAGCTGAGATGCTTCATGTCTGGTGACCAAGCTCAGCCAAAGGCTGCCTTTCAAATCACAACCCTGATAAATGTACTTGGCATTGTAGTGGAAATCCACAACTTATTTTGCATTTTTCTTTTAGTGATGTCAATTACATATCATTAAAAGGCTAATAAGTGGTAATAACTTACTTACGCCCAGTGTGAGTTGCATCAAGATCACTCAGCTCCAGACCTCGTCAAAGCCTTGGTCTGATTTTGGACCAAGAGTCAAGAACCAAGAATGTTTTATTGTCATATGTCCCAGATAGAACAATGAAATTCTTACTTGCAGTGCACAACAGAATATGTAAACATAGTACTCTGTAAACAATATAATAAAAGGTTCAGTGTGTGTGTGTATGTGTGTGTGTGTGTGTGTGTCTATATATATATATAAATATATACATATAGTCAAAGTGTTGACTCATACATTGGTGAGACCAAACGTAGACTGGGCGTTCGTTTCGCTGAACACCTTCGGTCAGTCCACCTGGACCTACCTAATCTCCCAGTTGCCAAACACTTTAATTCCCCTTCCTATTTCCACACTGGGATTTCTGTCCTGGGCCTCCTCCATTGTCAGAGTGTGGCCAAATGCAAATTGAAGGAACAGTAACTCGTATTTCGCTTGGGCAAGTTACTACCCAGTGGTATGAATATTGAACTATATGAACCCTGGCTTCCTTCTCTCCATCCCTCCCCCACCCAAGTTGTTGCACTAGGATAAAATGTGTCTTGCTGAGCCTCATTGTCTGTAACTCAATTTCACATAGCTCAATTTCACATTTCACATTTCTCAATCTAACAATGGCCTGTTTCCTTTATCATTGTTACTTTTTTGCATTACTTAAATTCATTTGTTTCATATCTCTCAATATTCCCCTGACTCTCAGATTGAAGAAGGACCTTGACCTGAAACACTTACTTGGAGGTTGAAGTGTTTAATAGCCTGATGGCTGCAGGGAAGAAGCTGTTCCTGAACCAGCATTTTACAGTTTTCAGGCTCCTATATCTTCTTCTCAATGGCAGGGGTGAAATGAGTGTGTGGCCAGGGTGGTGTGAGTCTCTGATGATGCTGGCTGCACGTTTGAGGCAGCGAGTCTTGTAAATCCCTTCGATGGTGGGGAGGTCAGAACCTGTGATGGACTGGGCAGTGTTCACCACTCTTTGCAGTTTTCTTCACACCTGGGTGTTCAAGTTGTCGAACCAGATGGTGATGCAACCAATCAATATGCTCTCTACTGTACACCTGTAGAAGTTCAAGACAAGTGGTGAAGCATACATATTAGCCAGAAAAAGCAGCCTATCAGAGGATTGGGAGAAATTCAGAGTCCAGCAGAGGAGGACAAAGGGCTTAATTAGGAAAGGGAAAATAGATTATGAAAGAAAACTGGCAGGGAACATAAAAACTGACTGCAAACGTTTTTATAGATATGTGAAGAGAAAAAGATAAGTTAAAACAAATGTAGGTCCCTTGCAGTCAGAAACTGGTGAATTGTTCATGGGGAACAAGGACATGGCAGACCAATTGAATAACTACTTTGGTTCTGTCTTCACTAAGGAAGACATAAATAATCTGCCGGAAATAGCAGGGGACCGGGGTCAAATGAGATGGAGGAACTGAGTGAAATCCAGGATAGCCGGGAAGTGGTGTTAGGTAAATTGAATGGATTAAAGGCCAATAAATCCCCAGGGTCAGATAGGCTGCATCCCAGAGTACTTAAGGAAGTAGCCCCAGAAATAGTGGATGCATTAGTGATAATTTTTCAAAACTCTTCTGGAGTAGATTCTGGAGTAGTTCCTGAGGATTGGAGGGTAGCTAATGTAACCCCACATTTAAAAAAAGGGGGGGGGGGGAGAGAAAAAATGGGGAATTACAGACCAGTTAGTCTAACATCAGTAGTGGGGAAAATGCTACTGATGTCAGTTATTAAAGATGGGATAGCAGCACATTTGGGAGTAGTGAAATCATTGGACAAAGTCAGCATGGATTTATGAAAGGTAAATCATGTCTGACGAATCTTATAGAATTTTTCGAGGATGTAACTAGTAGAGTGGATAAGGGAGAACCAGTGGATGTGTTATATCTGGACTTTCAGAAGGCTTTCGACAAGGTCCCTCATAAGAGATTAGGATACAAACTTAAAGCACACGGTATTGGGGATTCAGTATTGATGTGGATAGAGAACTGCCTGGCAGACAGGAAGCAAAGAATAGGAGTAAACGGATCCTTTTCCGAATGGCAGGCAGTGACTAGTGGGGTACCGCAAGGCTCAATGCTGGGACCCCAGCCATTTACAATATATATTAATGATCTGGATGAGGGAATTGAATGCTACATCTCCAAGTTTGTGGACAACACAAAGCTGGGGGTCAGTGTTAGCGGTAAGGAGGATGCTAGGAGGCTGCAAGGTGACTTGGATAGATTGGGTGAGTGGGCAAATGCATGGCAGATGCAGTATAATGTGGATAAATGTGAGGTTATCCACCTTGGTGGCAAAAACAGGAAAGTAGACTATTATCTGAATGGTGGCCGATTAGGAAAAGGGGAGATGCAACGAGACCTGGGTGTCATGGTACACCAGTCATTGAAAGTAGGCATGCAGGTGCAGCTAGCAGTGAAGAAAGCGAATGCTATGTTAGCATTCATAGCAAAAGGATTTGAGTATAGGAGCAGGGAGGTTCTACTGCAGTTGTACAGGGTTATGGTGAGGCCACACCTGGAGTTTAGTGTACAGTTTTGGTCTCCTAATCTGAGGAAAGACATTCTTGTCATAGAGGGAGTACAGAAGGTTCACCAGACTGATCCCTGGGATGGCAGGACTTTCATATGAAGAAAGACTGGATAGACTCGGCTTGTACATGCTAGAATTTAGAAGATTGAGGGGGGATCTTATAGAGACTTACAAAATTCTTAAGGTGTTCGACAGGCTAGATGCAGGAAGATTGTTCCCGATGTTGGGGAAGTCCAGAAGAAGGGGTCACAGTTTAAGGATAAGGGGGAAGTCTTTTAGGAACGAGATGAGAAAATAATTTTTCACACAGAGAGTGGTGAATCTGTGGAATTGTCTGCCACAGAAGGTAGTTGAGGCCAGTTCATTGTCTATATTTAAGAGGGAGTTATATGTGGCCCTTGTGGCTAAAGGGATCAGGGGGTATGGAGAGAAGGCAGGTACAGGATACTGAGTTGTATGATCAGCCATGATCATATTGAATGGTGGTGCAGGCTCGAAGAGCCGAATGGCCTACTCCTGCACCTATTTTCTATGTTTCTATGTTTCTAAGAGGATCCTCTGTGACATACCGAGATGCAAGCTGAATTCTGGAAGTGAGGTGAGAGTGACTGCCCTTGACATTAATTTGGAATCTTACTGAATGCAGTATCAAAGAGCTATGGTAAAATGGAAGAAGCTTTGAATTTTAGAAGGCATGAAAAGAAGAGTGAGAATGATGTGTAAATGTGGAAGTGAATGCGCATCAAATGATAAAAGCTCCCATAATTGGGAGTCAGGGCTTATCCTCAGCCCATCCATCTTCAGCTACCTAATCAGTGACCATTCTTTTGATATAAGTACAGAAGTGACAAGGGTCCCGACCCAAAGCGTCACCCCTACTTCACAGATGCTGCCTGACCCACTGAGTTACTGAGCATTTTGTGTCTATCGATTACATAAGTGGAGAAGGTGACTAATGATTGTACAATGTTTAGTTCCACTCACAACTCTTCAGCATATATTCATCCGATGCCTGCATGCAGCAATACCATGGCACCATTTAGCAATGAGCTAATGAGTGACAAGTAGCATTCATGCCACAAAAAACCAAGGCAATAATCTCCAATAGTAAGATTAAACGTGAACTTACCAGTTTGAAGTTGAATCTTTATTTTATGAGGAGTTACGATGAGGGATTACGTGAAGACCCCGCCAGCACGCATGCGCGACATTCATCAAAGCGTTGGTGTGAAATCACAGATAGTAGAGTTGACTAAAGATAGTAAGATAAGAGAACTAACATACCAGTTGACCTTTATAATAGAAGGTTGGGAGCGGAGGGCACGTAATCCCTGAGACTTTTGGTGACCTCCAGGTAATGTAGAAGGTGGGTCACTATACATAGGGGGTAAGCCAGGAACTCCAATTTGAGGCCAGATGATCCTGGCCTGTTCTGTTTAAGCAACTTATATATGTGGAAAATTACCTTATTTTTGGATGTTACCATGGCGTCCAGTCTTAGTTTGTGCAGGGACTTGACCTGCTGCGCCATTAAGAGAGCCATCAGCATCACCATTTTATACGTCAGTTTTGTTAGTGAAAGGGACATAGCTGGTGCCCAATCTCTGAGCAGGGTTAAGACAATGCCAATATCCCAGGTCTGGGAATATCTAGGCCTGGGCTGATTCGAGTTGAAAATACCCCTCATAAGTTTGGACACCAGAGGGTGAGACCCGACTCCATGGTGTTCTAACCCCTGTCCCAGATATGAAGATAGGGTACTTCTAGCACAGTTGATGGCACTGTAGCTCAAGCCTTCATCGAAATGCCAAGAACTCCAGCACATCCGTAATGGTGGCTGTATTGTAAGTGGTGTTTGCCCTGGTACAAAATACCTCCCATTTTCTGATATATGTGAGGTACTGTTTCCTGGTGGAATCTCTGCATGATGCCGTGATGATGTTCATATTTCGGACCGACTGTCCAAATTCCAGGAGTGGTCTTTTCAAATCCTACAAACCAATAGGTTCATTCGGTCATGGCATGGGTGACTTTCCCCTGTCACAGGATGTACCAGCAAACTCGGGCATTTGGAGATTGAAATACATGGTTCTGAGACCATGTTGAGCACCACATGGAATCATGGCTGAGTAGGCCAATCGGGTATAACCAAAATACCCGATGCAGAGTCTTGTTGTATTTTTCGCAAGACCCGACTGATGAGGCTGAAGGGGGGAAATGCATAGAAAAACAATTCCCCCAAGTGTAGCGAGAAAGCGCCCATCGCTACTGCCCCAGGGTCTGGTTCCCATGCTACATATGTTGGTATCTGGTGATTAAGTCTGAATGCAAAAAGGTCAATAGCTGGCGTTCCATACCGAGCTACAATGTCAGTAAATACCTGGTGGTCCAACATCCATTCGGTGTTGTCATTGAATTTGCGTGACCTGGTGTCCGCCACTGTATTGAGCTTACCCAGAAGGTAAGTAGCTGATATCCAAATATTTCTTTCTATGCACCAGTGCCAGATTGTATTGACCAATTCATCACAAGATATCGACTTAATTCCACCCATATAATTAATGTATGCCACCACGGTGGTATTATCAATTTGTAGGTGAATATGCAGATGGTGCATGTCTGAACAGTAAGCCTGAAGTCCGTGAAACACTCACAACATCTCGAGATGATTGATACCCAGTGCCTGAAGTAAAATTAACTCATGTGCATTCCATCTACCACCACAACTGGAGGTGGTATTGGTTGCTCCCCAGCCGTGAGAGCTGGCGTCAGTTTGTCACAAACACCGAAGGGTTTGTGACCATGATGAGATTAGAGCAATGTCGAGCATTGTTAATCCACCATTGCAATTCCAATTTTGCTTTGGCTGGTAACTGCATTGGCCTGTCAAAGTGGCCAGCATGGTATTTGAGTGCTGCAATTTTGGCCCTCTGTAGATTTTGGTAATGTGAGGCTCCAACTTGTGTGGCTGGAAAGGCAGCCACGAGCTTCCCAATTACCCTGGCTACTTGCCGAATAGATGGTTTACTGACGCAAACAAGGCTGTTGCATGCCGCTATCATTGCTTTGTCCTTTGGCAAAGTTACAGACATATGAACAGAGTCAATCGTGAACCCCAAATAGTCCATAGTCATAGAAGGCATTTGGATTTGTCTGGATGGATGATAAACCCCAATTTTTGAAATAGGAGCTTGGTGGCTGAGACAGCCAATTTGGCCAACACCAGGGTTTCCCCCACAATTAAGATTTAATCGAGATATGCCATGACAATACGTTTTTGTTTCCGAAGAAACGCCAAGGCTGGTTTCAATATTTTAGTAAACAGTCTGGGGGCTGATGTTAATCCATTAGGCAGCGCTTTATACTGCCAGAGCCAAGATAAATTTCAAATATTTGCTGTGATGTTTCTCTATTGGTACTGAATAGTATGCATCTTTTAGATAAATGCAAGCCATGAAGTACCTCTTGGAAACTAGTTGTTTGGCAGTAACAAAAGTGGGTGTACTGCACAAAAGTATTCAGTTGTGTCAAATCAATAATGATGTGTCATCCGCCATCTTTTTTGTTTTTGGTGAAGATGTTTGACACAAACTCAAAAGATTCATGTTTGGTTTTCTCAATTACTCCTTTTGTATGTCATCTTAACAGTTCCGCATAACCTTCCAATTTCTCTTTTTGTGAAAGCACAAACTTTCAGCTAGGTGCATGCTGAACCGGAAGGAGGAGATTGTGAACAAATTCAATTTTGTATCCCTGCATACTTTGCAGTATGAAAGGGTCAGAAGTTATAGAGCTCCATGCATTTCTAAACAAGTGTAACCTTCCCCCAATCTGTGAAGAAGTTACACATGCTATGTTCCGGAGGCAATCAGAACCACCTATCTCTATGGTTACCGGTGGTTCTGTGTTGGCTTCCTCCGTCCTTGCTTCCTGGGAGATGGAGGCGCTGTGGTGTGGGGTTGGTGCATCTTCCAGGAAGGCCGTTCTGGGGCATGGCCTAAAAAAGATCTTTGTGCAGGTTTGTCGAGCTTTCACCAGCTGCTCTTTCGCTGTGGTAACGCGGTCTGTTGGTGGATGCGTAGGGGTGCTGCCACCGAGGATATGAGGACCTGGTAGCGGACGGCACTTTAATCATGCCAACAGCCCTTGTCTCTTCGTCGAGGTCTTTCACCTGTTTGGGCAGGTTGTCCCCGAACAATAGAGTAGGCAGCTGTGCACTGCTGGTTCTGCTACATTGTGACCCTAGCCCTTGCATGGCGATAACAGCAGAGGGGGATCCTGCTCAGGTTTGATCTCACATAAGATCTTTCCATTTGTTCATTGCAAGTGTCACAACAAAAACGGTATGACCATAAATGTTTTAATTAGTTATGACTTTTCTGCACAATAACCGTCCTATGGTCCTTTGTGTGGTATATTTATATTTACTTTTAATAAAGAAGACCATTCAGCCCATTGAGTTCATGGTAGCTCTCAGAGCAATCCCGTGAATCCCATTTTCCCCCTTTTTTTTACCAACGCTGTCATGGACAGATGCATCTGCAACAGATAGGCCGGCAGATGCAGGTTAAAATAGATCCCCATGTTGGTTCACTTAACTCATGCCAAAGACACAGTTTAGCACAAAGTCTTTCAGCATTCCTAATATTCAGTTACCAATGATACCTCCAAGCCAGTCTTGGTTATGGGTTTTCAAGTGCTTTCTCCAGGTATTGACCAATATGGAGGAGAAGTGAATGTTGCAATCATTTGAGAGATTCATTGCCCAGATGTAACCTGTTGCCACATGAATTCATTGGATCTGGAGTCAATATTGAAGCCACCCAAAGCTACTCCCTCCAAACTGTTCACCAGATGGACAGGACCTATCTGAAGATTGTGAAGAGGGTGTCAAGGTGCTTGGGTCGAATTGAATGATTCCAAACATGTGATTATATCAGGCTGCTGGATGACTTATTTTTGAATAGCTCTTCCAAGTTAATGTTTGTGAAGAAGACTCTGAAATATTGTTGGGGCAGTTTCTGCTGACTTCTGCTGACTGTGAATTTAGTAATGGGCAGCAGAGCATTAGATTACCACATTGACAGAGAATAGAGGAAAATTGGGTATTGAACAGAATGTTTGTGATTTTCCAGGCATTTCATTTAATGGGAGAACGTTTGTACATGCTTGTAATTCTCTTACAGGATTTCCCTTTATTTACTGTGACAGTTTCCGACATTGACTAAACTATTTATCTGGTTGCAAAGCACTTTGGGGCTCCCTGAGGTTGTGAAACACTCTAGAGAAATATAAGCCTTCCGTTCTCTTATTTTGCAAAATCCTTCACACGAAGGTGTCAAACAAAACGTGTCTACCATTAGCCCAGTAACTGATGTCCTGGCCACAGTTTTTTGAATGAGCCATAAAAGAGAATCCATACTAACTGCTGAAACCACACAAGTTAAATGATGGGGGGTTACACAAAAAGCTGGAGAAACTCAGCGGGTGCAGCAGCATCTAAGGAGCGAAGGAGATAGGCGACGTTTCGGGTCGAGACCCTTCTTCAGACTGGTCAGGGATCAGGGAAACGAGAGGTATAAACAGTGATGTGGAGAGATAAAGAACAATGAATGAAAGATATGCAAAAAAGTATTGATGATAAAGGAAACAGGCCATTGTAAGCTGTTTGTGGCATGAAAATGAGAAGCTAGTGCGACTGGGGTGGGAGGGGGGGGAGATGGAGAAGGAATGTCAGGGCCCGAGGGCTGAGGGAGAGGTGGGGAGGAGGTAGCCTGGGTTAACAGAATTGAGAAAATTCAATGTTTAAGCCCAGAGGATGCAGACTCCCCAAGCGGAATATGAGGTGCTGTTCCTCCAACTTGCGGTGTTGCTCACTCTGGCCGTGGAGGAGGCCCAGGACAGAGAGGTCGGATACAGAATGGGAGGGGGAGTTGAAGTGCTGAGCCACGGGAGGTCAGGCTGGTTATTGCGGACCGAGCGGAGGTGTTCGGCGAAACGATCGCCCAGCCTCCGCTTGGTCTCACCGATGTAGATCAGCTGGCATCTGGAGCAACAGATGCAGTAGATGAGGTTGGAGGAGGTGCAGGTGAACCTCTGTCAGACCTGGAATGACTGCTTGGGTCCCTGAAAGGAGTGGATGGGGGAGGTGAAGGGACAAGTGTAGCATCTCTTGCGGTTGCAAGGGAAAGTGCCCGGGGAAGGAGTGGAGCGGGAGGGAAGGGAAGAATTGACAAGGGAGTTGCGGAGGGAGCGGTCTTTGTGGAAGGCAGACAGGGGGGAGATGTGAAGATGTGGCGAGTGGAGGGGTCACGTTGGAGGTGGCGAAACTGGTGGAGGACTATCTGTTGTATGCGCTGGCTGGTGGGGTGAAAGGTGAGGACCAGGGGGACTCGGCCCTTGTTGTGAGTGGGGGAATGGGGAGAGAGGGCAGTGTTGCGGGGTATGGAGGAGACCCTGGTGCGAGCCTCATCTATAGTGGGGGAGGGGAAACCCCGTTCTCTGAAGAACGAGGACATTTGTGATGACCTGGTGTGGAACACGTCATCCTGGGAGCAGATGCGGCGTAGACAGAGGAATTGGGAATAGGGGATGGAGTCCTTACAGGAGTCAGGGTGGGAGGAAGAGTAGTCCAGGTAGCTGTGGGAGTCAGTTGGTTTGTAGTGGATGTTAGTCAGGAGTGTATCACCTGCAATAGAGATGGTGAGGTCAAGGAATGGTAGGGAAATGTCGGAAATGGTCCAAGTATATTTGAGTGCCAGGTGGAAGTTGGTAGTGAAATGGATGAAGTCAGTCAGTTGTGCATGGGTGCAGGAGGTGACACCAAGTTAAATGATAATGGACTTTCCAACATGATTTTACTTCGGAGTCACGTCGTTCGCATGGTGAAGCACCGGACTGGGAGGCGAGTCGCTCCTGCCAGCGGTAAGTTTAAACCTACAGGTAAGTTTCTATTTCTTACCAGGTTTTCATTTTCTTGCAGAAACCTCTTTTTACAGAGGTTTCCTGCTGAATATTGCCGCAAAGTCCGGCAAGTGAACCGGCTATGGGCTGTGGGGAGACCCCGATTCCGATTGCGTAAGCGGATAGTTGGCGGATGTCGGGCTCGCGATCCCAGTCACTGACAAGGAGGGTCAGTGGCTTCCAGACTGCTGTGAAATCCAGCAGGAAGGTGGTGTCACTGCTAGAGTCGCTGACAGTGCGGTCAGCGGCTCACAGGCACAGTGGTCCCCCGGACATGGGGTAGAATTACCAATACATCAGTCAGCCCTATGAACTCGGATGAGTTGGGCTGGGAGGGTTCCCCTCTGGTAATGCATATCTATGCAGCAGGAGTGGTGTCAGCACTGGCTTATGGGAGAGGCCGCGCCGGCAGCTCCTGGGACAGGGCTGCTTAGTGTCCTTCGCTTAGAGGAGAAGACCATGCCGGGTCAGTGTAATACTAACGCCGAATCTGTACCAGCGCCGGCCTATGGGAGAGCTCATGCCAGCAGCGCCTGGGCCAGGGCAGCTTCATGTCTCCCTCTTGGAGGAGGATAGCATGCTGGGTCAGTGTAATTCTGACACCGAGTCTGAGGGTATAGCCATGGAGCATACCCCAAGGGATGAAGGGCAGCAAGGTTGCCATCCCAACTGAATCAGTGCAAAAATGTTCCCGGTAAAGGTCCGTTGGAAGGGCTATATCAGCGCAGGCATCCTCAGGGACCTACGGCAGCCCCGGTTTCAAGGCTGCCTATGAATCACCCTCTCTGAGGAGGGGAGTGTGATTGGTCAGTGGTAACTGACTTCAAATTCTGAAGATGTCTATGGAACATGCTGGAGCCATGTGTGCCGGCAGTGAACAGCGCTATCAGGGGGATATTGGAGCCAGCCGCCGAATCTTCTATTCAGGTAAGGCCTATTCAACAGGCAAAACCTGGAGGACGGAGCAAAAGCTATCAGACCAATCAAGGCCGACAACGAGCAAAGCTTCATCATTTCGGCGACAATGCACCCTACGCCTTCATCGGCAGTAAGCGGTTCACTGAAGCTAGTGGCAGCATGAAAGCTGGGCAGTGGTTCCACACACCCTATTCTTTGAGGTAACCAGGCAGATAGATTCGTCTGGCACTTCCGAAACATGGGTAAGTGTACACTTACATGTTGGTAATATTTACACTTGGTTGTACAATACACAAATGGTTAGACATAGTCAGCTACTTAGGGCATCTAACCATGTAAAACTGCACAATATTAACATTCCAAGCAGGATTGTCTTCGAGAGGCAGGCTCAGAATTGTGGCCAGCATTGTCTTTCGAGGCAGGCTCGGAATTATGGCCAGAGTTGTCTTGTAAGGCAGGCTCAGAATTATCGCCAAAGTTGCCTTTACAGGCAGGCTCAGAATTATGAGGTAGGTTCAGTATCATGGCCAGCATTGTCTTTTAAGACAAGGCTCGGAAATCGAGCCAGAATTGGCGCTCGAGGCAGGCATGAAATTATGGCATGGCCTATTCATTATGAAAGATGGAGATGGTCGTTTAACTCGCATGTGCAGTATAAACTTTCTGAATAGGAAACTTTGTTACTGACTAACACCTAATTTTCATAGGAGGTTCCCATTTACAGCAATCATCGGAGACATTTCAAATGTTCAGGAGGCAATTGCTATGATGCAATGATAACAGTATGATAACAGTAATGCTAATAGTAAAGCATTGCAAAATTGACTTAATTATTTACCCAGGTTATTTAATAAATTACTAAAATCTGTGCTTGCACTATGCAGAGTTCAAAAAACCTTTGTTATGTCTTGTCTGGATGATATTTTAACGCTATATTTTGCTAAAATCAACTGATACAGCCTCAAACTATATTTGAGGAATTGGGCTCCTCTGTCCAGTTAAATTTAAGTTGTTACCACATAGACTTGTTGGTCACTGGGAGTTACCTTTAGCTATTAATTAGTCTATGACTCCGCCCAGGGCAAGAGATTGGAGTTAATAGAAACCCGTAACAACCTTGTTGTTATAAAACAGCCTTCTGTTCATCAAGACTAATTGGCAATATAGTAACTGTGCTTCAGCTGTGTAAGTGGTAGAACTGACATCGTGCAAAGTGGCAACCTCTCAAGTGCCATGTAGGTCATTGTTAGATACACCTATGCTATACTAGCTGAAGCTACCAAAGTCACAATGATGGACGGACAGTATTCAGCATTGCTCCAATAGTTTGGTCAGTAAACTTTAAGTTATATTGCAAACTAATGCTAATGGCTTTAACGCGGAAACTTGCGAATGTCATCTCTAGTTTGGAGGTGGAGGAGATTTCCATGAGTTACCAATTCTTCAGTTATTGGTATCAACTACCTATAGGCACTAGGGCATTCTATGGGTTAAAGAGTGATTGAGCGAATATGCATAATCTGCATGCTCAACTTCAAGTTGATACACTATGATTGTGGCTGCAATGGCTGCAATCAAGTAAAACTATCCTGTAATAGTTTACCTAATACATTTGCCGCTGGTGTATCATCAAGTACAGATCAATGACAACACCAAATTGGTGTTGGATCACACAGTATTTATAAAATTCTGGTTCGATGGAACACCAAATATCGATATGTTGTTTTCATGCTTGCTCACCGGTTGCATAACAGTGGCGACAGATACAGTCTCGCGACAAGCAGAAGGAATGGTCTTTTATGGCTTCCTCCATTTTACCTCATCAGTCAGGAAATAAAGTCATCATGATCCCACTTTAGGTTTTTCCTACTGTCGGACTGGTCTATGCAGTTCCGCTTTGATTTCCGCATTGTCCGGAATGGTAATACAACCTTATACGGTTGTTCTAAATGTGAATTTACGTGGCTCTGCCTATGGCTTGGGAACCGAGCCTTTGCATGATAACATCAATTTATGACATTGCGGATTCTGAATGAACTGCCCCTATGGCTTGGATTGTCACACTGGTCCAGGTATGTGTTCACTCCAGAGTGCTGGGATAGCACCAAAAAAGCAGTACATTTCCTCTTCGGGAGATGGGAAGCGTTTTGTTTAATGCTGATGTTACATTTACTACGGTACAGACTACTGATGTCTTGGAGTTCATTCTTAAATGATCTTTGACAATAATTGAGCTATAGGGCCATTAACTGTGCCCAACGTGCCTTCCCATCATATTAGCTGCAGCAAACGGGACCCGCTCTGTCGGGTTTCACCCCCGGATATCTAGTTTGTTAATGATATCTTTAACATGTTCTCTCAGTACAAGTACAGGCAGTATGGGATATTGACATTGTGTTAACAATACTTCACCAGGGGGCTCCAGCAACATCCTTAGTCATGGCACTAGTATCAGCACAATGAGTGCAGACATTGCAAAAGCTGTGGCTATACAGGATGGAAATGGCTGCAAATGCCATTATGTTTTACATTTCTGATCTACACAAGCAGACCGGGGGACAGGGTTCAAGATCATATTTCGGCATACCCCACGGATTCACGTCTAAGTGTGAGGGCACGCTTGCTATATTATATCAAGGCCAACCGAACCCGAAGAGGTGTGGGATCAGCATTGATTATTAGCCACAAACAACCACACAGGAAAATGTCGGTTCAGACTATTTTGAGGTAGCTGAAGCAGGTTCTGGATTATGCAGGTATTAACACTGACAACTTTATGGCCCATTCCACCAGGGTGGATGAGCGAATAGCGATGAGCGATTACGTGCCCTCCACTCCCATCCCTCGTATTATGAAGATCATCTGGTAGTTCTAGTCATCTCTAATCTTACTATGTTAGTTCAACAACTATTATCTGTGATTTCACACTGCTGCTTTGAAGATTGACGTGCAAGTGAACTGGCGGGGCGTCAAACTGGTAAGTTCTTGTTTAATCTTACTGTTTTAGTAGCAAATGCCTCGATCAATTATACACATTTTACTAAACCCACTTTGAAAATGGCTCACTTGGATTTTATTCTAGGGAAGGAAGGAATGATCTTTTGGGTTGGTCCTCCTGAGGTGGTAGTAAGAAATTAGCCCTAATTTTTCCGATTATAGCATCTTACAAAGTTTTCCGATGTACATATTTTAACATCTGTTTTGTAGAAACAGTTATTTCTGAGTAGAATTCATCTATTAGTTAATTATATTTTCCTTGCACTCACTAAAATAAAAGCATTAATAACGCAGAAATAGGCCATTCGGCTCACCGAGTCCGCACCGACCAATGATCCCCACACACTAACACTACACACACTAGGGATAATTTATAATTAGACCAAGCCAATTGGCCTATAAACCTGTATGTCTTTGGAGTGTGGGAGGAAACCGAAGCACACGAAGAAACCCCTCGCAGGCCACGGGGAGAATGTACAAACGTTCAAACAGCACACATAGTCTGGATCAAACCTGGGTCTCTGGCACTGTAAGGCAGCCACCCTACCGCTGTGCCACCGTGCTGCCCTTGCTGAGTATCTCTGAGTATTGATGGCTTAACTAGAAATTGGTTTAAAGCAAAACAACCAGGTTCTTACTTTTTCAATCATTTTTGTGTCTGTCACAATTACTAAAATATTAGAAATCAATTCCCCCATTAAAGATTAAGATAATCCACCTCAATTCTGTAAATACAAAACATCAAGAGCCTATATGAACCAAGGTTTACTTATTCTGTATCTGACCTACAGGCAGAATCACCTGCTGGAAAAGTCAAGCAGAGTCAAAGGTTAGAAACTCTCACACACAATAATTTTTCAAGACTTCGTGGGTTACATAGAATTCATTAATAAATTGGCCTGTGCAATTAAAACTTTAGCTTTCCACTGAGAGGAAAAGGGACATAGTGAGGCATGTTTACAGCAGTGAAAAATAATCAGTCATGCACAGTATGGGGCACTTGTTAAAATCCAGACATTGGAACTCCTGACTTGCGGGCTGTTTTGCATATCATTGCCATTTTAGCAAGTTAATTGACTCATTATTCCAATTCATATTCGCAAGAGGAAAATGATTAAGAGAGGCAGGCACGGAATCTCTAGACACGCTTGTATCAGAATTGTTTGTCCTGTAGATTTACCCAAGCTATTAAAGCAGTCAGAAGCTTTTTGCCTTCAGTATTATTGAATAGTAATGTATAGTACAAAAATTGCTGATTATATCTGTGATTCATCATCTCCAGGATTTCAGTTCAACATATTAGAAATTCATTACCAGCGAATTTCCCAATTAACTAATCATCTCTCCTTAGTCGTCAATGCAGTTGAAGTCTGTTGAAGGTTAACTAATAACATTGCACACTATTATTTGCTGAGAGAATAAAAGGCAATGATCCAATTTTTGTACATTGTATAGATCAAAGCAATTTATCAATTTTGATGACAAAACAGGTTTTCTTTTCAGAAATTTATTGTCAAATTTTGCTTGTATTATTTTTTAGAATCTTTCATTTAGATCTACATGTACTGAAAATCCAATTAGGCATTAGAACTGAATATTACATTTAATATTACATTTAATTCAAGAAGGTGCTGCAAAACATAATTAATCTAAAATAAAGACAAATGAAAAGCATAAATCAAAGGAGAAAGATAATCTTATTTAGTTTTTCAATTATAATGCATGATTGGTGTAGTTATCATGTCATTTGGATTGATGCACCGGTGGGCATAATACAGTCTACTGCATAGCAAGATAAAATATTATACCAGTCGCTACCTAGATTGGGGGGGTGGGTGGGTGGGGGGGGGAGGGGAATTTGGTGACATTAGCACTGCACATTAGCCTCAGTCAAAAGTGTACATAAATACCATCCACAGTGGAGTATTTAGTGCAAGGTGACATAGTCCACAGATATCAGCACAAAACAAACATTAATATTTACTGGTAATTTTTCAGGTGATTTTGCCAATATCCAACTGCAACCTCTGTAGAAGATTGGCAGTAGATGTTCAGGAGAGCAATGGATTCATGTTAATGCCACTTTTCTTGGTTATGCCCTGGTTCTTCGACCAAAGCCATTGAGATCTAATTGTGCACAACTTCACATTGGGAAAGTGTGAAATCGTGCTGACAGTGATAATCCAAACAAATTGGATTAAAGACAGCAAGAAGCTTGAAGGTCCATTTCACTAAGAGGTCATAGTAAAGGGACAGAACCAGAAATAAAGATTGTTGATTTTTTAACAATTTTACAGTATCTGTTTTCTACCTTGAGTCATCTGTGTTTGGACGAGCTTTCCACATATTACAGAACTAGAGTCACATAAATGGCAAATAATGTATCATAAAGGTGCCAGTAAATGACCATCTCATACAAGGGACAGGCAGTCCACTCATCCCTCATATCTAATGGTATTATCATTCTTGTGTTTCCCACTATCAATAGCCCAGACCAGCCACATGAATAATCCAAGTGCATGAGCAGCTCCGAGGATGGATACTCTATCAAATGTTGTGTAGGAAAAGAGTTGTGAATCTTTGGAATTCTCTGCCACAAAAGGCAGTGGAGGCCAAATCACTGGATGTTTTCAAGAGAGAGTTAGATTTAGTTCTTACGGCTAATGGAATCAAGTGATATGGGGAAAAAGCAGGAACGGGGTACTTTTTTTGGAAGATCAACCATGGTCATATTGAATGGCGGTGCTGGCTTGAAGGGCCAAATAGCCTATTCCTGCACCTATTTTCTATGTTTCTATGGAGAATGTGTGACATCCTTAGGTTATGAAAGGCACTAATCAAACGCATGTTCATTTTCACTTCACCTGCGCAATGCAGTTTAAGGTGGCAGTTGTTGACAATGCTAAATGGATTTGTTTGATTTTGATCACATCCATTTTGCCACTTCAGTTGATCACTCAGTGACCACTAATCTAATTTTTTTCTGTTTAGAATGGCCTACTCCTGCACCTATTTTCTATGTTTCTAAATGACTCATTGCCATGTTAAAGCTGTTGCCTTATCGACAAGGCATAGCTATTCCACTATCTTAAACATATATTCTTCGCTGTGTGTGCCTTCACAAAATGCACTGAAATTCCTCACCTATGATATTCTGAAAACTCTCACCTCACCCAAGATCTCGGCCACTGAGAAGGGACAAAAGCAGTATACAGAAGAGAACACCACCATCTACAGGTAACACAAAGGGCTGGAGGAACTTATCGGGTCAGGTAGCATCTTTGGAGGGAATGGATAGATGAATCTTCAGGTTGGGACACTTCTTCAGACTGAAGAAGAATCTCAAACTGAAACGACACATTTATATTTCCTCCATAGATGATGTCTGACCTGCTGAGTTCGTCCAGCATTTTGTGATCTGCTCAAGATTCCAGTATCTGTAGTTCTGAGTGTCACCATCTGCAGGTTTCTCTCTGATGTGCATACCATCTTCCGGAGGAAATATATTGCTACTCCTTTATCACCATTGGGTCTAAATACCGGGACTCCCTTGCTAACACCATTCTGCATATACCTTTACCAGTGGTTCTGCAGTGGTTCAAGAAAGGGGAATTGCGTCAGGGAAGGAAGCGGAGTATGGTTGTGGAAGGGTATTTTCAGACGTAGTCTGTAATGACTGGTGTGCCTCGGGGATTAGTGCTGAACTCATTGATGTTTGTGTTAATATCAAAGATTTGGATGAGAATTTACGAGCACTGATTAGTGATTTTGCAACAGCTGATGGGTTGAATGGTTAGAACTAGGGGGACTTTCACCCCATCAGCCTTTGCATACAACACATAATCCTCCAACATTTTCGCCACCTCCAACGGGATCCCACCACGAGTCACATCTTCCCATCTCCACCCATTTCCACCTTCCGCAGATACCATTCCTCCCACAACTTCCAGGTTAACTCATCCCTTCCCACCCAAACCACCCACTCCCTAGGTACCTTCCCCTGCAACTGTAGGAGATGCAATGCCTGTTCCTAAACCTCCTCCCTCGACTCTGTCCAGGGACGTCGCCAGTACTTTCAGAGTAGGCAGAGGTTCACTTGCACCTCCTCCAACCTCATCTACTGTATCCGTTGTTCTTGGTGTAGGCTTCTATATATCGGCAAGACCAGACCAGAGTCAAGACCAGAATGGGTGATCGTTTCACTAAACCCGCCTGGACCTACCTGATCTCCTGGTTGCCAAACACTTTAATTCCCCTTCCCATTCCCACACTGACCATTCTGTCCTGGGCCTCCTCCATTGTCAGAGAGGCCAAACAGAAATTGGAGGAACAGCACCTTATATTTAACTTGGGCGATGCAAGCATAAATTGTCCTGTTGCACTGTGCACAGTTGTGGTGCAAGTAATGATGGAGATTGTACAACGTTTTTCTATCTCTATGTAAATAAAGCTAAAGGATTTGCTTTTGCCATGTGGAAATGTTGAATTCCTTCAGGTGTTCTCCATGTTGTAGTGTGCCATATTCAGCTGTATAAAAGTAAAAAAATGGTAAAGGCTCTGGAATGTGCAATTTTACTGAAAGTTGGCATAATTTCCTATTAGTATATTTTCATTTGATATTATTTTAAAGTACTCTCATTGTTTTACCACCTTTAGGAAGAAAATACAGCATTCATTTTAAAGAGAAAGCGGTCTTTATCTGTAATTCCTTGTACACAAGTAAGTCCCATTGGTGTGGTGCCTGCTGACAGTGCTGCATATTTCACCATTCCTCACCTGGGAAAATGCACTAATATCGTACATTTCATAGAAACATAGAAAATAGGTGCAGGAGGAGGCCATTTGGCCCTTCGAGCCAGCACCGCCATTCATTGTGATCATGGCTGATTGTCTCCAATCAATAACCTGTGCCTGCCTTCTCCCCGTATCCCTTGATTCCACTAGCCCCTAGAGCTCTATCTAACTCTCTCTTAAATCCATCCAGTGATTTGGCCTCCACTGACATCTGTGGCAGGGAATTCCACAAATTCACAACTCTCTGGGTGAAAATGTTTTTTCTCACCTCAGTCTTAAATGGCCTTTCCTTTATTCTAAAACTGTGGCCCCTGGTTCTGGACTCGCCCAACATTGGGAACATTTTTCCTGAATCTAGCTTGTCTAGTCTTTTTATAATTTTATAGGTTTCTATAAGACCCCCCACCCACCCCCCATTCTTCTAAACTCCAGTGAATACAAGCCTGATCTTTCCTGCCATCCCAGGGATCAATCTCGTGAACCTACGCTGCACTGCCTCAATCACAAGGATATCCTTCCTCAAATTAGGAGACCAAAACTGTACACAATACTCCAGATGAGGTCTTACCAGAGCCCTATACAACTGCAGAAGAACCTCTCTACTCCTATACTGAAATACTCTTGTTATGAAGGCCAACATTCCATTAGCTTTCTTCACTGCCCGCTGTAGCTGCACACCAACTTTCAGTGACCGGTGTACAAGGACACCCAGGTCTCGCTGTACCTCCCCCTTACCTAACCTAACCCCATTGATATAATAATCTGCCCCTTTGTTTTTGCCACCAAAGTGGATAACCTCACATTTATCTATATTATACTGCATCTGCCACGCATCTGTCCACTCACTCAACCTGTCCAGGTCACCCTGCAATCTCCAACCTCCTTCACAGTTAACACTGCCACCCAGCTTTGTGTCATCTGGGTTTATCTAGCTTAACTTGATTGCTGCTTGATATTGATTAATGTTATTCTCTTAAAACTTAATGCCTCACTGTGCAAGTGCCTGAACAACAGGTGTTATGCACTACAGCCCAATTTTCAAGTTTTACTGATCTGAATAAAAGGTATTTGACAAATTGTCCTGAGAGTTTATGTTAGGCATGGTTTTTCAAAAGGATAGCAAATTGAAATGATATAATAGACAGAACAGTACACATTACTTAAAGCACAGTCTATCAAGTGTTTTGTAAGGCTGCAATGTAATATTCCAACTTGTATATTCAGTACCCTTACCTTATGAAAGATGGTATGCCATGTGCAATCATACAAGAAACAATAGACTTGAACCCCAACGCCCCTTTTTTTTTCACCATTCCTTTGCACCCTACCATTCAGTGGAGGTGTCCTACCCCTATTAGAGTTTTGAAAATGCTTCACCTTTAGGGGCGGCACAGTGCCACAGCGGTAAAATTGCTGCCTTATAGTGTAAGAGACGACGGGTGTTATCTATATTTTGGTGGTTGGTGGTGATATTCACCTCTTGTTCATTATTTTACTGGCAGCCTTGGTGGCTTTTACAATAAGTGTACATGCTCCCTATGACCGTGTGGGCTTTCTCCAGGTGCTCAGGTTTCCTCTCACACTCCAGATGCACACAGGTTTGTAGGTTAATTGGCTTCTGTAAATTGTAAGTTGTTGCTAGGTGTAGGTTAGAGCCAGTATACGGGATGATTGCCGGTTGGCACAGACACAGTGGGCCAAAGAGCCTGTTACTGCACAGTTTCTCTAAAGTTTAAAGTTTCTCACTTGTCAGGATTAAATTCCACCTGCTTACATTCTGCCCATCTTTTCATTTGATCCATATCCTCTGCAGCATTTTGGCAACCTTCCTCAATATCCACAACACTGCCAGCTTTCAGATCATCTGCTATAAGAACATCACATTAGGCTTATTTATACAACAATATTTAACAAACAGCTGCATCTATTTGGAGACAGGTGCAGTTGTCTTCATATAAAGTCTGGTATGAAGCATTTGGATCTAGGGTTAATATTCCACCTTTTTCCCACAGTGTGCCAGATCTTCACTGATATGTTCTCTATCTATCTCAACAGGAGAGTTTTAAAGCATGTGTATCAAAATCAATCAAATCAAATCAAATCAAATACGTTTATTTGTCATTGCACGCCAACTGTACAACGAAATTTCATGTGCATCCCCTTCAATGGTAAACTTGAATTCCTTTATTCCAATAGTCGTTTTGAGCAATTTTGCCTGTCTTTGATCTGAGGCAGCTTTAAAGCAAGTGATGAACTGAAATGCCTTAGAGAGCTTAAATAATGTGACTGAGAGAGTATTGCAAGAGAGTATTCAAATTTTCATGACATCTGGCCATGACCCTTGTATCCACCTGCAGTCAAATGTCAAGTAATCATACATTGAGCCAAAGGTAGCAGTTCAGGCTAGTTGAAACCCATACAGAGAGTCTGCACATCAAGCGTCTCATATCATATATCATTTATATTTACTACTAATGGGGTTGCATGGACTCATGATCACAAACTTTTCCTAAAATGTTTTTGTGGTAGCACAGAGTTCAAAGTGGTCTACTGCCCACCTGCTACCTCAAAGCCCTGCAAAATCTAGAGGGTTGAAAGCTGTAGAGAAGATCCAGTGCGACTGGGAAAATACATCATGACATTATGATAAATTAAGGGATGATACCCAGTCTAAATTGTTTTAAGAGGTGCATTCGTTGCTGACAACACTCTTCAAGATTGTTGTAGGTAATTAATCTAATGCCAAAGTAATTTTGAGGTGTCTTAATCACTAACAAATGCACACCTTCTCATGCTTTATAGCTTCTGTGTTACCTAATAAATCAGCTTATCCAGCATCAGCTTATTATGAAAACAAATTCAATTTGTTCCATGAAGTTTAATATAAAACCCATTAATACAATGTCTTTAAGCCAATTGCCTTCCACTGGCACAAAATACCTGACACAACACAAAGTGAATACTTCACCCCATTTATTGCCAGCCTCCACTGGTATAAATCAACATTTGGAAGGGTCTTGGGGAATTAAATTAAAATTGCTTTCTCAGAATCGACAGATTATTTTAAACCTGCCTGATTTTATTTTCCATTTGACTTAATTAGATAAGAAAACCAGTCAGTGTAAAATGGGCGGCTAATTCCGTAACCCAAGCTTTGCGCTGCTACCCAAGACCAGTTTCTCCTGCTTAATTTCTGAGAGCGAACAACATTTGATCAGCAAAACATACCGCATATCATTTCTAGGTAGGTTATTTCATTTGCTGAGGGTTGAACTGTCTGTGAAAAGTATTATTTGATAAGGGGTGGCTGGTGTTTGAATCTATCACCCTGTGGTGATAGGATCTGTGTTGGGTGGAAGGGAGGGCAGGTGGGAAGGACAGCTGTGTAGCAAGGGCAAGAGAATTAAATCAAAACTATATGGCTAACATGACAGGCAGTTTTTTTTGCCCTTCGGATGTGGAGCATGGCTGGGTTTGAACAAATAGAATCAAATTATTGTTTGTTCTGTCACTTTAAAGAAGACTTCACAGTGACAAAGTAACGTTTAAGAAACAGTTAGACAGGTACATGGATTGGACAGGTTTGGAGGGATATGGCCCAAATGCAGGCAGGTTTTGACTAGTATAACAAACACATGTTGGCTGGTGTGGGCAAGTTGGGCTGAAGGGCCTGTTTCCACGCAGTATGACTCTATGACTATATAATCCACTAAGATAAATTGGAGCTCATCCCCTCCATGACACACTGGTCAACCTGAAGAGTGCCTTCAGGAACAGACTGGTTCCACCAAGATGCAGTACTGAACACCACAGGAGATCCTTCTTCCCTGTGGCTATCAAACTGTACAACTTCCCCCCGTTCTGTTGTGGGGTAGATTGACTACCCCCCACCTACCCCAATGTTCATATATCCATGCCTGTACATTTCATGACTGATGGCAGATCAATTTCCCTCCTGGGATAAATAAAGTTCTATTGTATCGTATCATCGTATCTGACTCATTTACCATTTAACTAATGTTAAAACTGCAAAACAATCAAGTGGTCTTCATATTGTTATTTTTTCTTTCTAGGTCAAATTTGAGAAAAACTGAAAGTCCAGATATTTCTATTGCCCGTATCATAGGTTCAGCTGTCTGGCTGTTCAAAGAAAGCGCTGCTCTATCGCAATGTGCTGAATAAAAAAAACAGGAAGTCTGAAATATTAAGAAAATGGTTTCTTACAATGTGTGGATGTGACATTGCATTTAACCAATCTCTTTCATAAAATATTGAACCTTTAAGTTTTTTAACATTGAACGGTTAATATATTGCCCAATACCAATGGTTGAGTCAACTAAAATAACATGTTATAGCTTTTTGTTATTTGTACACACATGGTGAAGTGCATTTGTTTCCTAATCAAAATGCAAATAAACAGAGTTAATTTTGTCATTTATTCCTTAGCATTATGAAAACCGTATCTTGTGGTCTGCTTCACCATTTTATTTCGAAGTCACGTGAGTGACTACGTGATGAAGCCCGCCAGCCTGCATGCGCATCAATACGTCTAACGCATGGTGCACGACTGGCTGGGAGGAGTGTCGCTCCTCCAGCGGTTAGTTTAAAAACCTCACAGGTAAGTTTTTTAACTTATTCTGAGTCGTGTTTTTTTGATATCTTTTCTTCACAGTGGTCGCTGATTATGGATAAGTCCAAGGCGAACAAACCCAGATGGGCTGCGGGGAAACCGGCTATGGAGGACCGCTGGGGTGCGGGTTGCCGGCGGCCGTCGGTTTCGCCGTCAGAGTCGCTGACAGTGCGGTCAGCGACTTCAGATTTGGTGCTAATAAAGCCAAACGCAAGTCTGAGAGGCCGGTGTACTCAGAAAGGCCAGGCCAGGAGGATTCCTCTCCTACACCTATGGATAACGACTTCGGATGTTTATCCCAGATGGAGCACCTCATGGAGAGGATGCTCCATCATAATATGCTCTGTGATACGGAGACGTATCATCGCAGGTGTCCCTTCATACCTGCGGCAGCGCCTGGTCCTGGGCTGCTTAGTGCCTCCCACTTTGATGAGGGGAGTGCCAGGGGTCAGTATATGACTGACTCCGAATTTGGAGGTATGTCAGAAGGACATACTAGGATACATGAGGTGCATGAGGCTCACACACAGGAGTTGCCTGCCCTGGCATCGAGGTTTGCAATACCTTCACAGACAGGGGAGCCTCTTCAAGAAGATCTGGCTTCCAGTATCAACTATCTCACATCCCACCAGTTACAAGAACAAGTCATGGTTGAAACGACAGTTGAAAGTGCTGACAGTCAACAGCTTCATTTGGGGCTACATTGGAGGTGGCGTCAATGTCCAGGAGATGAAACTCCAACGGATTTTAAAATTACTGGCTTCAGGCATCATGGCTTTTGCCAGATCTGTAGATGGCGGGCCACTATCAAACGTCCAGCAGGATGCCCTGGCGTTAATTATGCTCATGCTTCCGCAAGAGTGCCATCAGGTCTGCATTAAACCCAAAGTTTGCAGGTCTGTGTAAATCCAGTAATGTCCAGCCGCCCAATCTTCTGTTCGGTGAAGACCTGCCCAAACAGGTGAAAGACCTGGATGAAGAAGCCAAAGCTATCGGGCTGATCAAAGCACCTACGACGAGCAAAGCTTCACAATTTCGGCAACAACACCCCTACGTCTCCATTAGCAATGCGCGGTTTGCTGAAGCTAGTGGCAGCTCAAAACTTGATCTTCCTGGGCAGAGGTCTTTTTTTAGGGCAAGGCCCGGGCCGGCCGTCATGAAAAATGTGCACTCCGCGCACCCCAGCAGTTCAACCCTCTAAACCATGAGGACGGAAACAGAACCCGTATTACGTCCCATTGAGCCTACTATCAGACCACTGGTAACCATGGAGGTAGGTGGGTATTGTTCTTTCCAGAACATGGGGTGTGTGGACCAGTTACAAGTTGGTGGTAGATTGCACTTGTTCTTACATGAATGGCGGTGGATAACCTCAGATCCGTTTATACTGCACAGTATACAAGGGTTGAAAATTGAGTTTTTACCTAATTCATTGCCGCCCACACAACATACACCAGGTCGGGCGTATATTCATTCCAAACAAGAAGGTTTGGAAAAACAAGCAGAAATTCATGCATTACACATAAAAGGGGTAATTGAAAAATCAAGTCAGGAAAATCATCAATTCGTTTCCAATATATTCTCTAGGCAAAAGAAAGATGGAGGATGTCGGATCAACCTTGATTTAACACAACCCAACTCATATGTGCAATATAGACATTTTAAAATGGAAAACGTCTTTACTACTAAACAACTGATTTCCAAGGGGTGCTTTATGGCATACATCGATCTCAAAGATGCATATTATTCAGTTCCAATTCACAGGGATCACTGGAGATATTTGAAATTTAGCTGGATGGGGCAGGTATGGCAGTTTAAAGCATTGCCTAATGGGTTAACTTCAGCTCCCAGGTTATTTACCAAATTACTAAAGCCTGTGCTCGGTCTGCTCAGAGCTCAAGAGCACATTGTTATGGCCTATCTGGATGACATTCTAATTATACGAAAAATTTGCTAATTTTGCTGTTTCAGACACAAAACTCATATTTGAGAAATTGGGGTTTCTCATCCATGCAGTTAAGTCCATATTGATACCGATGAGGGTGATTGATTATTTAGGGTTTACCATTAACTCTATTGAAATGTCTGTGACTCTGTCCTGGGGCAAGAGATTGGAATTAATAGAAGCCTGTAATAATCTTATTGTTATGGAGCGGCAATCTATCCGCCAGGTGGCTAGTATAATTGGCAAAACAGTGGCTGCTTTTCCAGCTGCACAATTTGGGCATTTACATTATCAAAATTTGTAGTGTGCGAAGGAACAAACGCTCAAGTATCATTTAGATCATTTTTACAGACCTATGCTATTACCGATTGAAGCTATATCTGAGTTACAATGGTGGACGACCAATATTCAGCATTTCTCCAGTGACATTTTGGTCAATAAACCTTCAGTTACACTACAAACTGATGCTAGTGCTCAAGGATAAGGAGCTACTAATACCATCTCTAGTTGCGGTGGCAGATGGGACATGCACGAGTTACCACTTATCCATTTATATGGTATTAACTACCTGGAGATGCTGGGGGATTTTCTATGGGTTAAAGGCTTATTGTGGGAATATGCACAACTTGCATGTTCAACTGCAAATTGCTAACACTACAGCGGTGGCTTATATTAATCACATGGGTGGAATCAAGTCAGTATCCTGTGATAGTTTGGCTAACCCTATTTGGAGCTGGTGTATTGAATGAAGGATTTGGTCATTGGTCCTTCATTGGTCCTCCAGCTGCCAATTTGCTAGGTAGGTGTAACACGGTGGCAGGCACTAGGTCACGTAAATTTAATGATAACACAGAATGGATGTCAGATCACAAAGTGTTTAACGACATTGTTGCTTGGTATGGAACACTGGATATTGATTTGTTTGCATCTAGGCTTAATCACCAGTTGACAAAAGATGTTGCATGGGAGCCAGACCAAGGGGCAGTAGCGAATGATAGATTCTCGTTACACTGGGGAGGAATGTTCTATTATGCCTTTCCTCCATTTTGCCTCATCAGCCGGTGCTTGCTAAAAATCAAGCAAGATTCTACTTCAGGCATTTTAGTAGTGCCTGACTGGCCCACGCAGCCATGGTTCCCGTTGATGTTGGGAATGATAATAGAACCTTATATGGTTATTAATGTCCCCATCTCACTTTGTCAACCTGAACAGAAACCTCTGGAGATTTAGCGCCCCACCCAACGTTTCCGTGTGGTTCCCGGATGTTTTTGTCAGTCTCCCTAATGGTCGAAAGTGGTTTCGATTTTAAAAATCGATAATTTTTAGTCAAAGCCAGTTGCTAGTTGAAGGTGGTTGCCAAAGGACAAAAACCTCCGGGAACCGCACGGACACCTTGGGTGGGGCGCAAAGTCTCCAGAGGTTTCCGTTCAAATTTCCTAATTAGGACACGCGCATAATAAACGCAAAGATTTGCTTATTCATCCTGTGTCTCGGGGATCTCACCCTCTGCATGATAGAATCAACTTATTGATTTGCAGTATAAGAAGACCTTTTCTGGGGCTCGGATTATCCGACCAAACCGTGGACGTGATCACTGCAGCTTGGCTGGATAGCACCAAGAAGCAGTACATTTCCTACATCAAGAGATGGGAAGTGTTTTGTTTAAATTCAAATATAACGTATAACACGGCACGGATAACTGATGTCTTAGAATTCCTTTCAATGTTGTTTTTTGATAAAAGATTAAGTTATAGTGCCGTCAACTCTGCCAAAAGTGCCTTGTCATCATACTTGCTGCTGGGATCGGGACACCACTCTTTTGGGTCTCACCCTTTGATATCCAAATTCATGAAGGGTATCTTTAACATAAATCCTCCAGGCCCAGGTACACAGACATATGGGACGTTAACATTGTGTTAACACTGCTTCGCGGTTGGGCTCCAGCTACATCCTTAGCTTTGTTCCGGCTGACATATAAGGTAATAATGCTCATGGCGCTGGTTTCAGCGCAACGCGTCCAGTCGTGCAGAAACTCTGGCTGGACAGGACGGTTATGTCTGCCAAGAACATAACATTGTATATAAATGAGTTAATCACGCAAAACAGACCGGGTGTGTTAGGTCTAAAGCTGGAATTTCTGGCATATCCTATGGACTGTAAATTGTGTGTTTTCACATATATTCACCAACATATAAAGGCTACAAAGAACCTTAGAGGCACTGAGCTGGCAATGTTTATTAGTCATAAAAAAACACATGAGAAGTATCAGTGCAGACCATCTCCAGGTGGTTAAGACATGTATTGGCTTGCGCAGGAGTGAACGCTGATGCTTTTAAATCTCACTCCACCAGGGCTGCAACAACATCAGCAGCAAGGTTCATGGAGGTTCCGCTGGACCGCATCCTAGCAACAGCAGGATGGTCGAATGAGTGGACTCTCCAGACCTTTTACAATAAACCGATTGCCAGGCCGGGTTCGTTTGCCAACATGATTTTGAGTTCTGTTAAATGAAATTTCTTTTTCCGGATGCGAGGGACCACTATTATTATTTTCATTTTCATTAAAAGCATCAGCATGTTTTAAATCTTTGTCATGTCTGAATGCACTATCTTTTCATTCATATCTGGTCAACTGATGCAGTGTGTTTGCATGGACTCGAGTCTGCGGCATGAAATCACAGAGCTTTAAAGTCTTCACGTACTCACGTGACTTTGAAATAAAATAGAGAGATTAAATGAAAACTTAGCACATTGCGGTTTGATCTTTATTTAATGAAAAGTTGCGATGAGGGATTATGTGCCCTCCACTCCCAACCCTATTCTCATAAAGATCATGTGGTAGTTCTAGTTTCTCGAATCTTCCTATAATCAGGTCAGCAATTGTTTCTGTGATTTCACTCCGCTGCTTTAAAGGTTGACGCGCATGCTGGCTGGCTGTTCTTCACATAATCCCTCATCGCAACTTCTCATAAAATAAAGATCAAACCTCAAATTGGTAAGTTCTCGTTTAATCTTTCTAATCAACTGCAATGAATTAAAAACAGAAAATTCTGGAAATAAATAGCAGGTCAGGCAGCATCTGTAGAGAGAGAAAGACAAAACAATCATTCAGTTCATTAACATTTTTAAATTGTTGTAGTTTCTGGTAATAATTGGATTTAGGTGTTTTGTTCCTCATATGTACAGGTATGGAAATATGTGTTTTTTAGCTTATGGTAACAATTGTATTTTAATGCTTTTTTCCTCAAATATAGTGTTTTCAAAAAGCATTCAAATCGATTTTTGAATGTTTCTGAAGATGATATGAAATGCGATGTGCCTGTTGTTGAAGATAAAGATGCCACTGAATGGCTGCAGAGTGTGCTGAAAAGAAAAGGCGAATAAGTAGGAGTTGTGGTCTTCATTGTTAGCATTGACACAGAGGGTAACAGAGATGGCATCTTGTGAGCAAACGTTATGGATATTTGAAAAGGATTAGAAAATGGAATGATTGAAGAGGGGTCCTGACCCAAAATGTCACCTGCTTATTCCAGCACTTTGTGTCTATCAGTGGGTCAGGCAGCATCTCTAGCAAACGTGGGTCGGTGACGTTTCAGGTCAAGACCTTTCTTCAGAATGATTGTAGTGAAGGGAAGAGAAAGCTAGAAGAGAGGAGAGGCAGGACAAGGGATCGTGAGTGATACGTGGATACAGATGAAGGGTTTTTATTTGATAGACAGACCTGACAAAGGCCAGAGATGAAAAGGCAGAACGTCAGAGATAAGAATAAAACAAGTTTGAATTGTGATGCCAGAGGAAGGAATATAGGTGGAAGGGAAAGGGAAAGAGGAAGGGCATAATTGGTTGCAAGTCCAGGTGGGGCAAAGGAAAGTGGAGGGGGGGGGGGGAAGATTATTTGTAGGTTTTTTTATTCAAATTGGAGAAGTCAATGTTCAGATTGTTAGGTTGTAAACTCCCGAAGGTGGACTATAAGGACAGAAAGGTCAGAATGGGAAGGGTAGTTAAAATCTCATTCGCTCCTTAGATGCTGCTGCACCCGCTGAGTTTCTCCAGCCTTTTGTGTACCCAGGGGAGTTAAAATGGCTAGGCTGCGGGAGACCCAGCAGGTCATGGGGAAAGTGTTTGATGAGACGATTGCCAAGTCTATGCTTGGTCTCGCCAATGTAAAAGAGGCCATCTAAGAAAGACTGATTATGGTAGCTGAGGTTAGAGGAGGTGCACATCAATCTCTCTCTCTCACACCGAGTGGTACTGCTGGAATCCCTTGGATGAATGTGAGGAAAGAGGTATAGGAACAGGTGTTGCATCTTGTGCAGTTGCAGGGGAACGTTCTTGGGGAGGGTGTGGTTTAGGTGGGAAGGAGTGAGTGAAGCAAGAGTTTGTGGAGGCAGCCATCTCTGCAGAAGGCCAAAGTGGGTGGGGATCAGAAGATGTGACCTGTGGTTGGATCATGTTGAAGGTAGTGGAAATGTTGGAGAATGATACGTTGGATGCAAAGGCTGGTGGGGTATAAGGACCAATGGAAATATATCCTTGTGGGGGGTGGGGGTACGAGAGCAAAACTACAGGAAACAAAGGAGATGCAGGTGAGGGATTAATCTACGATGGAAGGGGGAAACCAAATTTACGAAAGAAAGAGGACATCTTGGATGTCCTGTAATGGAAAGCCTCATCTTGGGAGCAGAAGTGGTG
Source organism: Raja brachyura (assembly GCA_963514005.1). The sequence goes on from OY740781.1 coordinate 120,186,121, forward strand.
GAGACAGAGCAATTATGAATCGGGGATAGCATCTTTGTAAGATGCAGGAAGTGTAGTCCAGATAATTGTGGAGTTGGGGGGGGGGTTTGTAGTAGATGTCAGTCCATAGTCTGCCCCTGTGAAGGAGGCAAAGAGATCAAGATAAGGAAGAGAGATCGTTCAAGTGAATTTCAGGGCAGGGTGGAATTTAATGGCAAAATCAATCTACAAGCCTCCATACGTTATCAGAAAAAGAAATGGAGTAAATAAGAGAAAAGACAAAAGTTGAAGACATGAGAAACTGCACACGGTGGAATCTTGAGCAAAATTAAGGAGCAATTCCTCCTCCAGAGTACAGTATTGCTGTGTCTCTCAATCAGTTGTAAAGTGAAGTTGAATGCCCTGTCTTCAAACTTCTTCTGACCTCCTTAATAATCTATTTGATCATTCAAATGGCAGCTTTCTTTGCGTCCTCCGTTTCCTTTGATTTAACGTTATCTTTAATTTCTTTTTTTTTGATTGAGGGATAAATGTTGAGAAAAAAAAAATTGGAATATTGCCTGGGGACATTTAAGCACTTTAGAAAACTCGTCTCTTGGTTCCTCGTTTTATCTGAAAGACAGTGGGTCCAACAGCATTCACTTCCTGCAGCGCCACAGTACAGTATCAGCCAGGGTTATGGGATCACATTGCAGTCTGCAGTCTCAATGGTACACATGCCAATAATAAACTAACTTAACTCACACATGGTTGATGCATAAAGTATAAATTAAAAAACTATTCTACTTTCACACTCTATTAATATGGCTGGCCTATTATTTTTCTACTTTATAGTGGAACTCACACCATAAATGATAACTTGTTTTATATTCCCCCCAGATGTTGACTGACGCACTATGTGTCTTGCATTTTCTATTTTAGTTCCATGTGAATATGAGGTTTCCAACACCATAAACATTCCCATGTCAAAGAATCAATTTTTCATTCTCATCAGATGAAAGGGCGGCATGGTGGTAGAGTTACTGCGCAAAAGATGCAGGTTTGATCCTGACTACCAGTGCTCTTTGTACAGAGTTTGTACATTCTCCCCGTGACCTTCGTGGGTTTTCTCCGGGTGCTCAGGTTTCCTTCGACAGGCCTGTTTCTGTGCTGTATCTCTAAACTAAACTCAACTAAACTCAACTAAACTAAAGGAAATGTTTGTAGACTATCTAGTAATTACAGCCAAAAGAATATGATGTATCTTCTATATAATTGCAATATTCAATACCAATGTTACAGAAGAGCAACTCCAAATTGCACAAAAGCTTGTACCGAACGGAATGAACTACACCAGGATGTAACAATCTCAGTTGTGGTTCTAGAATCAACTAAGTTGTAAATTTTTGTGCCAATTACATTTCAGTGAGTAGCTTACTTTTTCCCTGTAGTTACTAGGAAAAGAAGTTTGGTTTTGAAACAAAAACTTTGAAACAGCTTTTGAAATATCCTCGATGATGTTACATGAAGGGGAGATGCTTGGAAGAAGGATATATACATTTTAAGGTGTTTCAATATGTAAAATACTTTGGCATCCACGATTATGTTTTATGTATTGTGTTTACCTGAATAGTTCATCATTTGGTTCCAAATACAATAAATCTTTTTTCCATGTAATTGGTCCCATGGCCCAGTTTTATCCCAAAATCAATGGATCATATAGTCTAATCTCCTTTGAGAATTAAATTTGCTGTATTTGTATGGCCATTTCATTATGTTTCTATAACAAATGTATGTGACTAATGGGGTTGCACATTCGTTTGAAGTAATCAATAACGTAATGACATCCCACCTTGCTGAAGTTTTGAAGGATGGAATGTACATTCCAGCTCAACTGGTGACTTAATCCAGGGCTTCAATTAATATTTCTAGCTGTTATTGTAATCCACATAGGGTTGGACATTTTGGCTAAGGCCTAGCAATTCAAAGGACTTAATGTTTGAGGAAATTGCCCAATGTCTAGGTCTCAGACCTCATCACAACATCACGAGCACATCAGCAGGTACTCGTGTAGATTAGTTCTCCATTTTGTTTGAGTTTGAGTTTAGTTTATTGTCATGTGGACCAAGGTACAGTGAAAAGCTTTTGTTGCATGCTAACCAGTCAGCAGAAAGACAATACATAATTACAATCGAGCCATTCACAGTGCACAGATACGTGACATGAAAAACGTTAAGTGCAAAATAAGTCCAATAAAGTCCAATCAAAGATAATCCAAGGGTCTCCAATGAGGTAGATCGTTGTTGGTACAATGGTCCAGTTGCCTAATAACAGCTGGGAAGAAACTGTCCCTGAATCTGGAGTTGAGCATTCTCATGCTTCTATACCTCTTGCCTAATGGGAGAGGGAGAAAAGGGAGTGGCTGAGGTGAGACTCATTCCGAGTTGTAAATAGGTCAACGGAAGGGAGATTGGTTTGTTGATGGTCTAGTCTGCATCCACATTTCTCTGCAATTTCTTGCGGTCTTGGATGTAGATCGATGATTCAGTTGGGTTGCAGGAGGTTTGGGTTGGTGGTTTGTGTGATGCGAGAAGCGGTTTATCCAAGGAGAAACTTGTGAGTCTCTGAGTCAATGATTGGATCCTGGTGGAAAATCAAGTAAGAAGATTATATTTGAAAATTCCAGTTCCTGGGAGTAAAGTAGTGGAAGTTGGGACTGCTGTATGGAAGGGCAATAAATTAAGAATGTAGAACACAGAACATAGAACAGTACAGTATAGGAACAGCCCCAATGTCTCTGCTGAACATGATGCCACACCCAATTTTTATCTGCCTGAACATAATTCATATCCCTTCATTCCATTCCCTACATATCCATAATCATATTCATGTGCCCTAAATGCTTCTCTTGTATCTGCCATCCCTGGCAGCATATTCCAGGCACTCACCACCCCCTGTACAAAAGAATTGCCGAACACATCTATTTTAAAGTTTGTCCCTCTCACCCTAAAGCTGTGTCCTCTGGTCTTTGACATTTGTATTCTGGAAAAATGGTACTGACTCTCTCCCCTATTGAACAATCATGCATCGATATTTAGTAACTCAGATAACAGATCTTTGATGTAGAGATTAAAGAATAGCGGATGTTGAAATCTGAAACATCCCTTTACTGGTGCTGCATGACGTACCAAATTAATCCAGCATTTGTGTTTTGCTAGCAGAGTTTCAATATGTTTCCAATATATTGGCACTAACTATCCATTTATAAGATAACAATTCCCTTTCATATTTATACACGGCAGTTTCCTTGTTTCCTAGCCAATATCAATTTTCCACCCTCTTCTCATAGGATAAAATATTCTTCAAATAATCACCAATCATCACTGTCAATATCATGCCCTTGCAAGGTACATCTGCATGCTATTTTTCTATTTCCCAGTATTTAATGCCTTTTCTCAACCCAAGGCATCTGATTAAGTGGTCAGTATATGAACTGGAGGAAGATACCCTGTGAGGCTGACACATAGTTTGGACCAAGTGGAATTATGCTCACAAGATCAAGTTATATGATGAATATTTAACCTAACAGAGCAGCCACTCTTTCTCCTTCTATGTATTTTTTTTCAAATTGCGATGGACATTTCACGACAAATTAACAAATGAGCACACATGAGTAATTCCACAAGTATATGTTGTGGCGGAAGGTAAAAATTTGCTTAATCAGTGAGAACCAAAGTCCTTCATTCATCATGTGCACTAATTGACTGCCTGCATTACTGTACAGGGATGATAGGGCAACAACAAATTAACATGTATTTGACCTGACAGGCACATTTGACCTACAAGTTGGAAGCCCACGTGTCAAAGGGTGGACCAATTATTATTACTGATCTTGTCTTTCTGATCTTAAAGTTTCACTCGATGCCAGTATCTCTCCAATTTGGCAATATTAAACAAGATTCAATCACATGTCCAAGTTTACATCATATGAGATTTCTTCTGTCATAGCTGGGACAATTTTCCTGAATGTAAATGTATTAGAGCAAATCATATTATATTTTAAAAAGCTGAATCGACAGTCAAGTCTCTTGTGGCCCAGATGATTCTCCTAACATATATATGTGTAGTGCAGCACTAGTCAAAACCTTTTATTGTACCTGCTACATCATGACATGAGAGCTTAATTAAAAATTGCACTGGTGAGGTCTCAGTTCCCTCTACATTTAACTTCTTCAGTACCAAACCGTTTTGTATTCAAACGATAAAAATATTTTAGGCTTTGCTAGTGGGAGAGTCCAGGACCAGAGGGCATAGTCACAGAATAAAAGGATTTACCTTTAGAAAGGAGATGAGGAGAATTTGTTTAATCAGAGGGTGGTGAATCTGTGGAATTTGTTGCCACAGAAGCTGTGGAGGCCGTCATTGGGTTTTTTTAAGGCGAGGATTGACAGATTCTTAATCAGTAAAGATGTCAAGGTTTATGGGGAGATGACAGGAGAATGGGGTTGAAAGGGAAAGATAGATCAGCCATGATTATATGGCGGAGTATACTCAACAAGCTGAATGGCCTAATTCTGCTCCTATGGCTTATGAACATATGAAGTTATTACAGTACAAAATTAAAATGTGAACTTCATTCTGTATGATTTATAAGCACAAAACTGATGAAAGATTTGGGTATTATTGTTTCTTGCCCAAACGTTATGTGAAAGACATATGACTTAAGAATCTGATAGAGAAAGTTTTTCAGGTGTCTGTAACATTCGACTAAAAAAGATTAAACAATGTAGATATCTGAAGAAGGGTCCCGATCCAAAATGTCGCCAATCCATGTTCTCCTGAAATGCTGCCTGACCGGAGGAGCTACTTCAGCACTCTGTGTCTTCTTAAACAATGTGGGGATTGACAATAATTTGAGTTTCCCTTGCAATGTTGCTTAAGATTCTTCTACACGGGGTCATTTCAAGCCCTGCCTCTACCTTGAATTGTGTTGGAAGGAAATGCAGATGCTGGTTTAAATCAAAGATAAGCACAAAATGTTGGAGTAACTCAGCAGGACAGGCAAGGCCCAGCGCAAAGTAGAGGAACAGCACCTCATATTTTGTTTGGGTAGTTTACACCCCAGCATTATGAACGTTGACTTCTCTAATTTCAGATAGCCCTTGCTTTCTCTCTCCCTCCCCTCCCCCTTCCCAGTTCCCCTACTAGTCCCACTGTCTCTGCCTACTTTATATCTTTGTCCTGCCCCTCCCCCAACATCAGCCTGAAGAAGGGTCTGAACCCGAAACATCACCCATTCCTTCTCTCCATAGATGCTGCCTCACCCGCTGAGTTACTCCAGCATTTTGTGTCTACCTTCATCTCTGGATCTCTGGACATTCTTTGTCTCCGCAGATGCTGCCTGTTCCGATGAGTTACTCCAGCATTTTGTCTCTATCTTGAACTGCTGCTGTGAAGCCAGGAGGAGAAATGTTCACCTATCTGTACATTATTCTGATCCCACCCTCCCATTCTTTCCATCTGCCCCACTTCCTCACCACTCTGGTATTGAACGGCCACAGCCAATGTGGTCAATGGCCCAGTGTTTCTTTTCTGAAAACGTACAAGCATCCTGTGAAGCTGCACAGCTCAAAGAAAACTCATAAAGCCCAAGGCCCAACTTTGGGCATACCTCCAGCTACCCAAACCCTGAACAAGAAGGCTGATAGATCTTAAAATGTAGGGATCTTCTGACAAAATTTACATCCTACAAATGGAAAAAATGTATAGACTAATTAACATTAACAAACACACCAAAATGTTTTCAATTTGTTGTTTTGTTGATTCTCATTGCTCTCTGTCTGCCTGTGGAAGGGCCCTTTTTGGCATGTGTATATAGTTCCGTGTCTGGTGCTGCATTGGGGAATGTGTCTTTGTTCTTGGATGGAAATGTTTAAAGCTCCATGCCATACTGTGTCTGAATCCCATAGTGGAGCATGTGCAAAGTCCCCATCATGGAGCTCATCTAGAGCTTCACAATGGAGCACGTACTGTGTTCTATCATGGAGCGTATCCACCACTCCAATATGGAGCTAATTCACAGCTCCATTACGGAGAGAGTCTATAGCTCCATCATGCAGAGAGGCCACAGTGCCACAATGGAGTGAGTCCATTGCTCCAACATGGAGCTAATCCACAGCTCCGTCATGAACTGAGTCCACAGCTCCACCGTGGAACAAGACTATAACTCCATCATGGAGCATACCAACTGTTCCCCCGAGAGAATTATCGACTGCTTCATCATGAGTATGTTTGCAGCTCCATCATTTAATGTTTCCACAGTTGCATTGTGAAGTTGTCAGGAACTTTTCCTTGATGTGGACTGTGTCCATTGTACAATGGGCATACAATTCCATGATGGGGTATGTTTCTTGCTCCACGGTGTATGTCCATTATGAAGATTTCCTGTAGCTCCAATATCAATTTTGGTCTGCAGCTCCATCTTGGAGTATGTCTTTGTTTTATTTATTGGAGTATTCCTATGATATGTGGAGTGTCTCTATATCTTCTGAGGTGTGTCTCATAACAATTCCATCACAGAGCATGTCCATTGTTTTCACAGCCATTAGAATACTTGCGCCTGGGAGGAATAGATGCAATATAATCATAATTGTATATTCAGATTGGGTGTGAGGTTGATATGGTATGTAGTATTGGGTGTGAGCCACATTAATGGTTAAAGCATATGACCAAATGCTCTCTGTAGGTTTTACAAAAGTGTTTAGAGAGTATTTTCCCAAAAGTATCTTTCTGTTTCTCCCTGTTTCTGTGCACTAGCCTTCTAGGAGAATAATGGTGCAAGCTTCTTTGTAAGCTTTTAAATTTTAATAGAGCACTTTGTTATTTTAATTGAGCCACAAGAGATGCAGATGCTGGAATCTGGAGCAAAAGAAAAGGAGAACTGCTGGAGGAACTCAGCAGTTCAGGCATCATACTCTTTGATATAGCAGTCAATAAACCTCTCAGGCAGGCCAGATAAAGGGTCTCCACCTGTTAACTGTCTATTCCCCTCCACAGTCGCTGCCTGACCCACTGAGTTCCTCCAGCGGCTCTCCTTTTTAGAGTTATTTTAGTCTAGTGATATGCTTCCAGCATTTTAGAGAGTGGTATTGATGTAGGGTATTCAAGCTACTGACGTTGGTTTAGGTACTACAGTTAACACTTAGCCAGGCAGAAGCTATAAAGATCAGAGCGCTGAACATATCAAAGGCATAACCCCTGTGGCAAACTTTATTCAACTGTGCATTTTACAACTACTTTTCTTTCACTCATTCCTCGATGTGCTACTGAAGATTATGGTACACTGTAGGGTCTCAACTTCAGACTACAAATTGAAGTCTCCTTGTGCATGTTAAGACACAAATTTCCCATGGCAACAGATCAAAAAATTGTCTCAATTACTTGGGCAGCACTGCTTTGTCAGGCAAAATATAAATCAAAAGATGGATAAATCATCAGCTAGACAGATTGTCAGTCAGTCAGACAAACCGATAGACAGGCAAACAAATAGACAGGGAGTCAGATATTTACACACAGAAAGGCAATTGGTCTATTGGTTTTAAAGAAGGAACTGCAGATGCTGGAGAATCGAGGGTTACACAAAAAGCTGGAGAAACTCAGCGGGTGCAGCAGCATCTAAGGAGCGGAGATAGGCGACGTTTCGGGTCGAGACCCTTCTTCAGACTGGTCAGGGATCAGGGAAACGAAAGATATAAACAGTGATGTGAAGAGATAAAGAACAATGAGTGAAAGATATGCAAAAAAGTATTGGTGATAAAGGAAGCAGGCCATTGTAAGCTGTTTGTGGTGTGAAAATGAGAAGCTAGTGCGACTGGGGGGGGGGGGGAGGAGATGGAGAAGGAATGTCAGGGCCCGAGGGCTGAGGGAGAGGTGGGGAGGAGGCAGTCTGGGTTAACAGAATTGAGAAAATTCAATGTTTAAGCCCAGAGAATGCAGACTCCCCAAGCGGAATATGAGGTGCTGTTCCTCCAACTTGCGGTGTTGCTCACTCTGGCCATGGAGGAGGCCCAGGACCGAGAGGTCGGATACGGAGTGGGAGGGGGAGTTGAAGTGCTGAGCCACCAGGAGGTCGGGCTGGTTATTGCGGACCGAGCGGAGGTGTTCGGCGAAACGATCGCCCAGCCTCTGCTTGGTCTCACCGATGTAGATCAGCTGGCATCTGGAGCAACGGATGCAGTAGATGAGGTTGGAGGAGGTGCAGGTGAACCTCTGTCGGACTTGGAATGACTGCTTGGGTCCCTGAAAGGAGTGGATGGGGGAGGTGAAGGATTTCTTGCTTTTTTTCCTTTTCAAGAAAAATATAGCTGGGTGGTACTAAAATAAAAGGTTATTTACTTTGTGAAAAATGGCATTCCTTTAACACTGGATGATAGGAAGTGTGCTCTCTAGGAGAGTGAATTGGGAATTCCATGCTCAAAGTCACCGTACTTCTTTGGCACCTCTTTTGTTTTTCCCAGAAAAATCACTTGAGACTGACAATTGAGAAAATTCCCAGATTACACAGCTAGCGTATGAAGTGCTGCACAATCAAAGCCATAAACTTGAACCTGATGGGAAGCAGCTTTCCTCTCAAAGATTTCCATCTGATATACTTTGCTCCGTGCAGTGAATACTATTATGAGAAGGAGGAGTAATGACAAAATGGAGCACTGCACATCAGCAGTGAAATTCTCATGAATCTCTTAATATGCTCCCTTTGTGAGAGTGCTAGCTGCATACTTTGTCAATAGAAAATATGCTAAACAAAATGGAACAGGGTCATGAATTCACATTAATCTGAATGTTCTTTTATTTCTCTGGAAGGAGCTCCAGAACTTGGCATCGTCGAGGAGATGATTCAATCTCCAGCGAGGCTCTTTCCATTTCAACACTGTAAAACAATTCATTACCCTCATCGTGCCAAGTTTCCTCAACAATTCTTTTCACTGTATTAAAAAAGTGCATATCAGAGGACATAAAACTCACAGACAAGTACAGTGCAGAAATAGGCCCTTCATCCCACAATGTCTATGCTGAATATGATACTATGATAAACTAATCTTCTCTGCCGGTACACAATCAATATCCCACCATTCCCAGCATATACAATGCCTATCTAATGGCCTCTTGGATGCCACTATTGCATCCACCTCCACTACCACCATTTCTCTCCATAGATGCTGCCTGACATGCTGCGGCAGGTTTCAGGCATCCACCACTCTTTTGTAAAGAAAAATTGCCTTTGAACTTTTTTCCTTCTCACCTTAAATTTATGCCCTATAGTCTTTGGCATTTCCATCCCAGGAAAGTGGTTCTGTCTGTCTACCCTATCTATGCCACCCATGATTTTATATACTTCATTCAGGTCTCTCCTCATCCTCCAGCATTTTAGAGAAAACAAATTCGTCCAGCCTCCCCTTGTAGCTAATACCCACTAAACCAAGCAGAATTCTGGTAAACTTGTTCTGCACCCTCTCCAAAGCATCCACATCCTTCCTGTAATGGGGCGACCAGAACTGTGTGCAGTCTTATAGAGCACTGTCATGACTTTCTGACTCTTGTACTTAATGCCCCAACTTAATAATAACAATAATCCTTCAAAATGAACGCTTGATCCTGTTCCTACAGCAGAGGTAAATGGAATTCAATAATGGACACATTATTGTCAAACAAATGTCTGATGCAATGTATGTGTTTTCATGAAAAGATGGTATCTGGTAATAAAATCAAAGATGGAATTTTTAAAAATATCGCTGCTCGGTGCCATATCTGATGGGAAACTATTTTTCAGATAAATGCTAATTAGCATGCAAAGTTTGAATGTGTAAACTAAAAAAAAGTGGCTAAACAAAGTGTGTTCAGAATGGAAGATAGATAAAAATGTTGGAGAAACTCAGCGGGTGAGGCAGCAACTATGGAGCGAAGGAATAGGTGACGTTTCGGGTCGAGACCCTTCTTCAGCATCTGCAGTTCCTTCTTACACGTGTTCAGAATGGAAGTTCCTTTAAATATATTTCTACATATACAGTTAACAAGACTGAATGAAGCCAATCATCAGGGGAAGGGTTTTGATGGATTCCCACGCTCCTATTCAGCCACGCAGAATTGAGTTTGCGCTGTTTTCTGTTATTCAGTGTTTCACTAAATTCATATTGGAAGGATTATCTTTGTTTCTTTTATTAATGTTGCTTAAAATGGTTTCTAAACATGAAGCAAATGTTTGCTTTCCTGTTTAGAAGGAACTTGGACGTCTCCTGCAACCAGTAGGAAGGACAATGCCAGATAGGGAAAATGCCCTAGCTTGCTTCTAATAAACAATAATTTTCATTACGTTTGAGACATTTTAGACTAAAATTATGAAAATATTTTGCTAATCTATGCTATTTAAGTATTTGTATCTATTTTTCTGCAACATGTTTTCATGCTCAAATCCAAACAGTTTTCAATTTTATTGCTCTGGACAATGTGCATTTTGATGCCCTGATGTCAGATCCAACTACTAAAATGAATGAAAAGAGAGAGTGTTTCTGACAGAATTATGTTTGAGAGGCAATGGAGTTTGCAGCTTAGGAGCTACTCGCAAGAATGTGAGTAGCTTTAGTGTCCATTAGTAAAGTGAGTTTATGCTTTTAATATGAATCAAGGCATTATGAAAGGCAAAGAAGCGGAGCTTCCTTTAGTAAGATTATACAAAGAGGCATGACCTGATTTCCCTTACACCATCAAATAAATTTTGATACGTTTCGTTACCACGACCATGCAAATTCATATTTAAAACTTGCACTAGCCTCTCAATTCTCTCGCCCTATAAAGCTTATATAAAAAGGTCATCCAAGGAGTGGAAATTCTAAAGTTTAAAGTGAATCAATGCAAAGTGTGCAGTGCTGATATGAATCTGTGCATATTTGAAGCTGGCTCTGATTTTTAAAGTGCAAGGGCAGTAAAGAACTGGCAATATTACCCAGTGCTGTTGGCTTATGCAAAACTGTAACATTGCAATGCTTAGAACGATATACTGCACTGCTTCTACCCATTCAATCTACCTATTATATTGGCTTGACCGTAAGGCATACAAAAACAATGTTTTTCACTGTAATGAACCTAAGCATAAACCTAAAATATGAGGGTGCTGGAGTAACTAAACAGGTCTGGCAACATCTGTGGAATGACTGGATAGGCAACATTTCAGATTGGGACCTTTCTTCAGACTGATTGTAGTTGGGGGGAGAAAGCTGGAAAAGAGAAGTAGGGACAGGACAAAGCTAGGCAAATGTTGGGTGGATACGGTGAAGGGGTGATTAGCAGATGGGTGAAGTAAGTGACAAAGGATAGAGATGGAATGGAGACAAAGGGGTATCAGGTAAGGAGAGAGGTGGAGTGAATTGTAAATCCAGAGGGAGGGATATAGGTGGGAGGGGTTGGAGATGGGGGAAAAGTGGCATTGTTGAAGGCCTATGATTGTCTAAAACCAGTAATGATCCTCAGACACAAATTAGAACTATTTTAATGACATATTTGAGAAGTGGATATTTTTTATTTTGTGTTTGCCTTTGTATGTTGAGAGAAATGTCAATGTCAATAAATAACTTCTCCAGGGTAGCTACAGTACAGCAGTTAGAAACCTGCCATGGGACGAGGGAAAATGTGTGGAGATGGGAAAAACTTCTGGAAGGACAACTATATCTGTAGCACTCCACCAATTAGGCCTTTATAGTAGAGTGGCCGGACGGAAGCCACTCCTCAGTAAAAGGCACATGACAACTCGCTTGGAGTTTGCCAAAAGGGTTATTTTCTGTGGTGCTCTGGTCTGATGAAACCAGAACGAAGCAAAGTACAGAGAGATCCTTGATGAAAACCTGCTCCAGAACGTTCTGGACCTCAGACTGGGGCGGAGGTTCACCTTCCAACAGGACAATATGATCATGGCTGATCATCCAACTCAGTATCCCGTACCTGCCTTCTCTCCATACCCTCTGATCCCCTTAACCACAAGGGCCACATCTAACTCCCTCTTAAATATAGCCAATGATGAAACTGTAATCGCTGCCATAGGTGCCCCAACAAAGTACTGAGTAAAGGGTCTGAATACTTATGTAAATGTGTTATTTCAGTTATTTCTTTTTAATTACTTTGCAAAAATTTCTAAACACCAGTTTTTGCTTTTTTATTATGGGGTATTGTGTTTAGATTGATGATTTTAAAAAAAGTAACGTATTAAAATGTGGAAAAAGTGAAGGGGTTTGAATACTTTCTGTAAGCACTGTAGTGGCATTTAAGAGGCTTTTAGATAGACATGTGGATATGCAGGGAATGGAGTGATATGGATCATGTGCAGGCAAACAAGATTAATTTCTCTAGGCATCAAGTTCGTCAAAAACATTGTGGGCAAAAGGGCATGTTCCTGTGCTGTATTTTTCTATGTATTTAGAATACTTTTTGATACACCTCACCATTTAAAGCTAAGTGCTTTCTGAGTAGTAGTTTCCCTGCTAATCAAAGTGCCTTGAGCAGCGGATTGAGGGTCATTCATAACACAGTTTGTTGGGACAGACCATCGTGTGAGATTGCCCAAACACATCATGTCTCTCCTCCCCCATACTTTCCCTCAGCTCTATGGCAGCCTTAATGGAGCGGTGGTGTAGTGGCCAATGGGGAAGAGAGCCTTCAAGGTCTGATACCCTCACCAATGATCCTCAGCATGGTAGTTGTGCTCTTTTCATCCAGGATGAAGGAAACTGTGCCAGCCGATGTGCATTCAACCATAAAATAGTTTTTCATGTATTTTTGGCCAATCTCTTGAATTATTGCAAGGGATCTAATGATTGTCATCGAGCACGCAGACTGGACGCGGCCTACAGCAATGAAGCAGAGGCAGAGGACACCAATGGCTATACTTAACAAAGCCAACCCTTCAACGCCACCACCAGGATAACAGACCTTCATGGTCAGATCAAGATCCCAGCACTTACAACAACTGGGATTTGAAAATGGTGCCAAACTGACGACACTGTATACTGTCTCAGTCTACTGCTATGATGCACTTGTACTGTATCTGTGATGCTTATCTAATATGTATCTATGTGCTTAAGGGCCTGTCCAACTTACTTTCACAACCTTTTTTACTCATGGACACTTTTCATCAGGCTAGAAAAACGCCCAGACCTACTTGATGCCACGAGTACCTACGACTAGCATCACGATCTATCTATGACCCTCCTACGACCTCCTAAGACCTCCTGACGACCATGCTGCGAGTATGAGTCAAGAGCAAACTCAGCAGAGGTCGTAAATTAGGTCGTGAAAGTGGGACAGACCCTTAATATATGGTGATACTTGTACTGAGCTGTATACAAAAATGAATTTCACTGTACCTCAGTACATGTGACAAATAGTGCCATATATACCATATGGTGCCTGTTGATCCCACTACTGACCACTAAGTATTGTCTTGTGTTCAATTTTGTTTAAGTATTTTCACCTGTGCCCTTATCATTTGTACAGGAAGGAACTGCAGATGCTGGTTTCAACCGAAGATAGACACAAAAAGCTGAAATAACTCAGCGGGTCAGGCAGCATTTCTCATTGCCTGTACCGCTGAGTTACTCCAGCTTTTTGTGTCTATCCCTTATCATTTGTGTTATCTATTGAGTTTCCTATTTAAGTTCTGATGTTTGTTTCTATCCTTGCTTTGTTTTGGATTTTCTCCTGCTGAACCTTACACTCTTGTTCTGGATTTTCTCATGCTGGTCCTTGTACTCTTGTTTATCAAGATTCTAACAAATGCCTTTTTGAGTTTAACTTACACCTGACTACTGAGTCTCCTCTGAGCTTGGGTCTCCTTTTCTCCAGATAGTATTACACAGATCTGATGTGCACAATACACAGCATATGTTCTGGGCACTAAAGGTACCAGAACAATTACATACTTACCTTCTATTCCTTTACAGGCATAATTGATGTGTTGTACAAGGATGTTGCCAGAACTCGACGGTGTGAGCTATAGGGAGAGGTTGAGTCAGCTGGGACCTCTATTCCATGGAGCACAGGAGGATGAGGGGTGATCTTATAGTGTACAAACTCTTCAGAGGAATAGATCGAGTAGTTGCACAGAGTCTCTTGCCCAGAGTAGGGTAATCGAGGAACAGAGGACATAGGCTCAAGGTGAAGGGGAAAATATTTAATAGGAATCTGAGGGGTAACCTCTTCACACACAGGGTGGTGGGTGCATGGAACAAGCTGCCAGATGAGGTAGTTGAGGCTGGGACTAATTCCCTATTCCCAATTCCTCCGTCTACGCCGCATCTGCTCCCAGGATGAGGTGTTCCACACCAGGGCATCGGAAATGTCCTCATTCTTCAGGGATGGGGGTTGCCCTCACCTACTATAGATGAGGCTCTCACCAGGGTCTCTTCAATACCCCACAACACTGCTCTCTCTCCCCATCCCCCCAGTTGGAACACAGGCAGAGCCCTCTAATCTTCATCTTCCACCCTACCACCGTCACATACAACAAATAGTCCCCTGTCATTTTCGCCGCCTCCAACATGACCACACCACTTGCGACATCTTCCCCTCTCCCCACCTGTATGCTTTCCGCAAAGACCGCTCCCTCCGTAACTCCCTGGTCAATTCTTCCCTTCCCACCCGCACCACCCCCTCCCCAGGCACTTTCCCTTGCAACCGCAGGAGATGATACAATTGTCGCTTTACTTCCCCCCTTGACTCCATTCAAGGACCCAAGCAGTCGTTCCAGGTGCGGCAGAGGTTCACCTGCACCTCCTCCAACCTCATCTATTGCATCCGCTGCTCTAGATGTCAGCTGATCTACATCGGTGAGACCAATCGGCGTAGGCTTGGCGATCGTTTGGCCGAACACCTCCGCTCAGTCCGCATTAAGCAAACTGATCTCCCTGTGGCTCAGCACTTCAACTCCCCCTCCCATTCCGAATCCGACCTTTCTGTCCTGGGCCTCCTCCATGGCCAGAGTGAGCACCACCGAAAATTGGAGGAGCAGCACCTCATATTCCGCTTGGGCAGTCTGGACCCCTGGGGCTTGAACATTGACTTCTCCAATTTCCGGTAGCCCTTGCTGTCTCCTCCCCTTCTCAGCTCTCCCTCAGCCCTCTGGCTCCTCCTCTTCCTTTCTTCTTCCCGCACCCCCCCCCCCCCCCCCCCCCCCACCCTACATCAGTCTGAAGAAGGGTTTTGGCCTGAAACATTGCCTATTTCCTTCGTTCCATTGATGCTGCCTCACCCGCTGAGTTTCTCCAGCACTTTTGTCTACCTAAGAAACAGTTAGACAGGTACATGGATAGGACAGGTTTGGAGGGATATGGTAGGTTGGTAGGTGGGACAAGTGTAGCTGGGACATATTGGCCAGTGTGGGCAAGTTGGGCTGAAAGGCCTGTTTCCACACTGTATCACTCTATGACTCAATGCAACAATAACAACAAAAACAACAATAAATATGAATATAAAGGAAGACAAAATCGATTTTCTAGGCATGAAGGCTTAAGCTGCTCAGTAACTTATCTTGAAGTTGGTTAGAGCCAAGCAAGTATGATTGGGTATTAAGGTATGAGGTTTTACCTGGGATGGAATGAAGTTGGATTACATGGACCAAAATACTACTGCACAGTCCCTCGGTATCTGTAACATGAGCTGGTGATAACTCAAACAAATCCATAAGAGATAGGTCAGGTTACGGCTATAATCTAATCAAGGAAATCGAAAGACATTAAAACTGTGAAAATGAAGCTTGAGCGGTTTATAACCATCATCAGATTAAAACACAACTTCAACCTCATCCTCTTTTATCTGTTTTTATGCATTTCAATGCACCCAGTTTCATTTATTCCGGTTTTGAGTGGTATTTTCATTGGTGATGCCTGATATCGCACATTATAACCTTGATTGATGAGGATGTTTGCAAAAGGCTATTAATACAATGTGATGTCCACAAAAGGGTATTAACAATTTTAATCTATCGTGGATTACCAGGATTTATCGTAGTTTTATATATTTGCACTAAAGGTTTTCGTTTTAATAGTCATTTGAATCTTGCAATTTGAATAAATGCTGTGCCTTTCTCGACTTTTCCTTCCTGCTTTCCTCCACTTGGTGACCAAAGAGCTTCCATTAGAATAAAGCCCTTGTATTGTTATGAGGTGATCTCCGATTAATATTGATTCCAAATTGGCAGCATAACATAGGGATCACATCTTTTTCTGCTGCTCAATTTCATAATGAAATGCTCATCGAGTTCAGGATTTCTCCTGAGCTTCACACTGGGTGTAGGGTGATTCCATTTGGGTAGAATTAACATGAGAAAATAATGACTGAAAATTTCCCAGTGGTTTTCCTGCACGCTTAAAATGGAATCTTTCCAATCAAAATGATGGAGGAATTACTGCCCTTCATGCATGACCAAAGGTATCTGGGTTCTACATCTTGACATGAGCTCCATGCTTAATACAAAGTTCATCTCCTTGGAATACGCTCATGTGTGCCAGTCAGATGATACTACCTAAGATAGACACAAAAAGCTGGAGTAACTCAGCAGTTCCTCCCTGCACATTGATTCTATTACCTCGTACATCAGCTGCGATCTGCTGTGGAGTTCTGCACTATTGATCGTGATGAACTGCTAATGGGTTCAACTTACCTGCAGTGATCGGCAATAAATGCATATTACAGCAGCAGGTGAAAATTGTTGCTAGTATAACCAAATTTCTGTTGTGGAGTACAACATGCAGCAGCAGCTGCTACGTTGCGTGTTTAATGTGGTAAGAATTCAATCCCCAAACCTTTTGTTGACTGTGCAAAAGAACGTAGAACATAAAAAATAAAACATTACAGCACATAAAAGGGCTGTTCAGCTCATGATGTCTGTGCCAAACATGACACCAAACTAAATTAATCTCTTCTGCCTGAACGTATCCCAATACCTTGGGATAGATTCAAGTACATCAGGTTGAGCGGACTCTACCTCCTTCTTGATTTCAAACTGCCCGAGCATATTATACCCCATGCTCATCTCAATATCTACCATATCCTTCTCCTTGGTGATACTGAGACTAGTACTCCTATAGTATCCGTCTACATAATCTAATTCCAAGTATAAATTCCCTCCTCCATCCAAAAGTGGTCCTACCCTCTCCCTGGACAGGAAACATAAAGAAAACAGGGAATATAAAGAATGTCCTTGGCCAATAGGATTATAGGGAATTGCAATGCAATTTTCATATACACATTAAAAACAATCAAATTTACGCCATTGATGCGGAAGCCTTGGCTAAAGACTTAGCACGTACTCACTGAAATTATGTTTCTGTAGACTAGTTTTGAATTTGTTCCCCTTCAAATGCAGGCCATGTCCTCCATTGAGAACAAGGTGAAGCTGTCACTTGTTTGACTCCTTTATCATCATAAAACTAATAATCATGTCTCCTCCTTTATATTCCCTGTCTGATTTCATCTTCCTCAACTGTACATACTGTATGTTCCCTTTTCCTTTTTTATTAAAAAAATAACAGATGATATTAAATGATCCTGTTCAATATGCTAGTAAGTTTGCTGACTGAACGCTTTGGTCAATTATTCCAAATTTCACAATTTAAAGTTAATACCAGTCATCCCCATGAGGCACAGGTAAGTGAGCTCTCACCACCCAACTCCTGACGCCATGAATTTCCCAGACCATCGTTATCCGTTCTATCCTCTATTTGTTCTTAATGCCGTGATCTTAGCTGCTCTACCTATGCTGTATAATTGTCTGAGAGTTTCTATCATCGACTTTCTGCAACTGTTCAGCACTGGTGTTCAGCTGACACACTCCATTGAAGTCACCACAGCTTGAAGTGGGAGACGTTACCTTGCTGTGAAAATGAAGTCAATGATGAATACCTTTGAAGGATGCATTTTAATTGTTCCTTAACAAGCAATTAGAAAACTAAATAAAAGTGTTAGCTGTGCCTTAAAGTGTATCAGAAATATTTATTCGCAGGAGCATTGGCAAAACTGATCAATTAACACCAATTCACAAAATTGCAAAGCCTCAATGCACAATTTACATGGGTGCTGGCTCCAATAAACAACCACATCAACCCCATGAATGAATTACATCTGTATGAAAATCATACATATTCTAAGAAAGATACAACAGGGTGATGCTATGAAGTGCCATGTTCCTAATATAGCCCTAGAAATACAATCTGGGTAGGAACATAACATGCAAGGAAATATGAAAGAAATTTGGAGGTCCTGGTTAACAGTAAATTGAAGAGTTAGAATGAATGTTTGTTGGCAGTAAGACAAGCCAGATATTTTGATGTATTATAAAGTCAATCAAGAAAAACTAGTAAGTTAATTCTGACCCTTTGTCGGCTCAAAGGCAACGGCAATTAGGATAGTTTGTGCATTGCTGGCAACCAGTTTTCACAACAAAATATGTTTGGAAGGCTACTATAATAATTAAGGGCATAGGTTGAGGGTTGAGGAGTGATTATATAAACTGTGCATTTTCTCACAGGAACAGAGAAGGTTACAAGGAGACATGATTATTATTTTTATGATGATAAAGGAGTCAAATAACTGACAGCTTCACCTTGTTCTCAACAGAGGACATGGCCTGCATTTGAAGAGGGACAAATTCAAAACTAGTCTACTGAAACATGATGTCAGTGAGTACGCGCTCTTAGCCCAGACTGCCTCATGAATGCCGGAAATTTGATCAAGATGCAAGTTAGAAATATTTATTTCAGAAAGCACCATTTTAGGTTTCACATCAACCCAAAGCATTTTACAGCAAATGAAGTAACATAGGAGTGTGGCCATTATTGTATTTGAGGGACACCAGCAGCCTACGTGCACAGCATGTTTTTGTAAACAGCAGTCTGATATGTCTAGACATTAAGTGATCTTTACTTAATATACAGTACTTAATACACCTCACACCAAGTGGAAAATATTGATTAGAGAACATTGGCCACACCCATGCTCTTTTTTGAAATAGTGTTATTAAATCTGTAATATGTCTTTCAGAGAGGCAATTAGGGCCTTAACTCAATAGGTCTTTCAAAAAATTGCATCACCCTCAGTACTACATCTGACACTCAGCCTAAAACATTTGTTCTTTGGATTCCAGACGTGAACCTGGAGAATGAGAGCCATAGCTAAGACCCAACAGCTAATAACAATGTATATCAGAACATAAGGACTTTAGAAATTAACAGGAGTAAACCATATCACAGTTCAAATCTGCACCTTCAACAAGATAATGGCTAATCTCTTCTTGGTACTACTGCTACCCAGGTTGCCTTCTAGCAGGGACCCTTAATATTGACACCACTGGGTCCTGCTGTACTTCCTTCTATACTTGAGAGCTGAGGGACTACTGTGTCCTCTGTTTTACAGAGACATGGCTCACCCCTGCCTCACCTGATTGTGCCATTCAACCTAAGGGCTTCTCGCTACACCAGATAGAGCAAGGTTAAGGTTGGAGGAGTCTGCTTTCTAATTAACTCCGCATGGTACTCAAACGTGGCGGTCTAGGCGAGCTCCTGCTCTCCAGAACTGGAATGGAATATCTTATAGTGAAATGTCATCCCTACTACCTGCTGCAGCAATTCACTTCAGTTATCCTGACAGCATTCTATATCCCAAGCTTGCATTTGAGGAACTACACACTGCCAGCAATAGCCTTGAACAACGTACACCAGGCCATTGTTCATAATAGGTAGTGACTTTAATCAGTCTAATCTCAAGAGAGTGCTAGCAAAATACTAACAGCACATCTCCTGCCCAACCAAAAGCCCAAACAACGCCCTCGATCAATGCTGAACAACCATCAAAAATGCATGCCGCTCCATTCCCAACACACACTTGGTAAATCAGATCATGTTGTGCTTCTTCACTCTGCTTACAAGCAGAAGCTGAAGCAGGAGGATCCAATACAGAAATCTGTGAGGTGTGTTTCTGAGGAAAGAGATGACATCCCTCATGACTATTTGATTCAATTATGTTTTCTCCTCCAGATGAGTAATATCAACAATTGGAACTGCTTTCTTTTCCTTGATAACAATACTGAAGAATATACATTCCATAGTTTGTGACTCATTTTGCATCATATTTTTAATGTGCACACACTAACACAGTCGAACAGTAACAGGCAATCAAATCAGCACACAAAGCATTTTCTAAAAAAAGGTTTTATTTACTGCAAAAACTTACGGTATTTTATTTGTAGTGTTTGCATGCTCCTTTATAACATTTCACATAACATTTTACAGTACAACTTGATTATTAAAACAAGGACAGCTTCAATTCTTGATTTAAAAAAATGTATACAACAATGACCCCAATCATCCCATTCCAACCACTCATTACTCTTGAATCAACCAAAATTATTTCTGAAATATTGGCATTAATCTGGTGCAAAAATGCTCCAAAATAAGGCTCAGAATGCACCAGAGAGCATCTAAAACCCCAGAGCTTCCAGGGCCCGTTTAAGGGTCTTTGAGCTTTGCGCTTGTGACATGCGCTGCGTGCACTTAACATTTTTGTAATCTTGCCATACCACCCCCCTTTTTGAAAAGCTTCGTACGGGCCTGGTGTATAATATTTTTGACACTGTCATAGGCCTTTCTTACATGTACTGTCACAACGCACTGTAGTCTCTAACAACACTAGGCAACGTTTTGGGCCGAAACCCTTCTTCAGACCGTTTGAGCACCTGAAACGTTGCCTATTTCCTTCGCTCCATAGATGCTGCCGCACCTGCTGAGTTTCTCCAGCATGTTAGTCTACCTTTGATTTTCCAGCATCTGCAGTTCCTTCTTGAACCTAAACTAATACAACTCCCTGTACACCCACTACCACACCATCCCACCACAGCCCTCTCTCCTCTGAGCTCCTCTCTGCTTTCCACAACCCCTCCTCAGAGTCTTCCCTCCCTCATCTCAGCCCCCCTCAGAATCCATGTCTAACCCCAGTCCCAACCCCTGCTGTGTTCTCACCGTCCCCCCGATCATCTCCTCTCCAATGCTGAATGGTCTGTCCTCAGCAGAGGCCTTATCCTTGTACCTCTACGCTCCCCACTCACTGAGTTCCGAGCCCACCATGATGTCGAGAGAGCCTGAAACTCTCGACCCAGATGATATCCAAACCTCTGAATTCCTCCAGCACTTTGTGTTTTTCTCAAGATTCCAACGTCCACAGTCTTGTATGTGTCTCTTTGGCTGATATGATTGTGGACTCAACTTTATTTTGCTGCCTAATCCTTATAACTGTCCACTGCCTGACAATTCAAAAATCTGTCTCCAAGTCTTGAATGTATTTAAAAACTTAACCTCTGCCACTCTCTGGGGTAGCAAATTCCAAACATTCGGATCCCTTTGAGAGAAGACATTTGTTCTCAACTCCATCTTAATTGGGTGACCCCTTACTCTCATTGCTCCCTAGTTTTTGATTCCTTCACAAAGGAAAACATCTTCATCTCTCAATGGATTTGATATGTCTCAATATGATTACCTCTTATGCTTTAAGTATTAGAGTGCAGACCTAACATGCCCACTCTGTCCTCAATAGTTAACTCCATCATCACAGAAAACTCTCCATCACAGAAGCTTTCTCTGAACCATTTCCAATGCACCTGTTTCCTTCTTTAAATGAAAAGACCACAACTATATTCAGGTATCTCCTTACTAATGGCCCGTACAGTTATAGCAAGACTCCCCATGTTTATACTCTACCCTCTTGCATATAGAACACTATTCTGTTAGCAATCCAAACTGCTTTCTATTACTGCATATTACCTTCCTGTGTTTCATGTCGAAGGAGACTTGAAGTGCAGAGGTACCGCTCTGTATCATAGCATGTTATACTCTCTGTCCATTTAAACAGTAATCTGCATTTCTATTCTTCTCGTAAATTCATTGGCCTCACATT
This sequence comes from Raja brachyura, assembly GCA_963514005.1. The sequence goes on from OY740781.1 coordinate 120,208,063, forward strand.
TGTTTAATCAGCTTTGCAATATACTCAACCTTATCCCATCAAAACCATAACCATTATTTTCTTGAAAAATAAAATACCGAGCCATCGTAATATAAAGTATCAAAAAGGAAACTAAGCATTCTACCACAGCTTTATCCCAGGAAGGATTTGGGATGAACTAATCATGCAGTGGTAGAGTTAACAACTGTATGCAATGTAATGCTAATCCACTGTGACAGTACTGGCAGCTGCAGGCTCAGAATTTGGGGGTGTGTTTATGATCATAATAATGTGGATGTGGCATTACGGTCTAAGTGCAAGGGTGGCAAAATGTGGATTGCTACCATGCACTTCCTACCGGGCTTGAATTCACAATGTGAATCTGCGTGGAATTTGGGATTGAATGATATCCTGGAGGTAGGTATGTGGCATTATGTGCTTGTACATAACAGGATGATTTTCTCTTCAAAACCTTAAGGAAAATGGCCAAAGAGTTTTTAAAAGCATGAATGCCTAAAAATGGCAATCAGAAGATGCTTAAAGCCCCTGTCCCACTGTACGAGGTAATTCACGAGTTCTCCCGAGTTCTCGCCTGATTCGAACTTGGAGAATGTCCGTAGTGGGTCCGTAGGAGTTCGTGGATGTCTCGTAGCGGCTCGTAATGGTCAACTACGAGTAAAAAGTAACCATTTTTTTCATTACGAGTATTTTTTTACTCATGGATATTTTTTACAGGGATGAAAGAGCGTCACGGGTTTACCGGATGTCCCGAGTACCTACTATTAGCATTATGAGCCGCTACGAGACATCCACAAACTCCTACGGACCCGCTACGGACATTCTCTGAGTTCGAATCAGGGGAAAACTCGGGAGAACTCCTGAATTACCTCATACAGTGGGACAGGGGCTAACACTGTTAAGAGTCATGAGTCAAGTCAAGAGTGTTTTATTGTCATATGTCCTGAAAAGGAACAATGAAATTCTTACTTGCAGCAGCACAACAGATATGTAAACATAGTACTCGGTAAACATAGTACTCAGTAGGGCGGCCACAGTGGCGCAGGGGTAGAGCTGCTGCCTCACAGCGCTTGCAGCGCCGGAGACCCGAGTTCGATCCCAACTACGGGTGCTGTCTGTACGGAGTTTGTACATTTTCCCCGTGACCGTGTGGGTTTTCTCCGGGATCTTTGGTTTTCACCCACACTCCAAAGACGTAGGTTAATTGGCTTGGTGTATGTGTAAATTGTTCCTAGTGTGTGTAGGTTAGTGTTAATGTGCGGGGATCGCTGGTCGGTGTGCCGAAGGGCCTGTTTCCACACTGTATCTCTAAACTAAACTAAACTAAACACCATACTAAACAACAAAAATAAGTAATCAATAAACGCATAAGATAGTGCAAAAATAAAAACAATGCCCCCAAATTCCATGTGTAATATTTTTTTATTTGAAGTAAACCGTTTACAATGTAAAGCTTACTTTATAAACTAACACCTTAATTCAATATTACTACAAATAACATATCAATACTTAATATCTTCTATTTTTTGGAAATAAAGAAAAAGATATATAAAAGAGAAAAGAAAAAAGAGTAAATAAAAAGGAATAAAAAATTCTTCCCACATACTTCAATCGTAAATAAAAAGAAAATAAAAAGGGAAAATTTGAAAAACAAAAATATTACATATATATAAACAAAAACTAAAGTCATTATACGAAATACTATTTCATTCAGAAATATCTCTAATAAATGCACAATAATATCAAATATAAGTAAGTTATTCGCATCGGATCATGCCCCCAAATTCCTACTGCAATCAGGGCAGTTTGTGGTTCGGAGTTTAGTGGGAGTTCGTACCGTTCAAATACTTGATAGTTGTTGGGAAGAAGTCCTGAACCTGGACCTTAGAGTTTTCAGGCTCCGATGCCTTCTTCCCAATGGCAGGAGTGAAATGAGAGTGCGGCCAGGGTGGTGTCTGTCCCCGATGATGCTGTTTATCACATTGCATTTATATAAGTAGGTCTGTTCAGGGAATTACAAGGAAGTGCTTGTCATCACTCCATGTGATCAACAATATCATTTTCCTCCTCAAAGAGCATATTGGAAAAATCCAGATCAAATAAACTTGTTCCTAATTTACTTGAGAGCATATTAGCTGACCTCAATTATTTAAAGATTCCTTGTAGAAAAAGACCAACAGAGTGTGGAACTTGCTTCTGTTGTGGGCTGCATTTTGCATAACCTTGTACACAGAAGACAGTGGCCAGTACGAGAGAAGGAGCTGCAAGGAGACCTACAGACTGAGGTCATAGGTTAAAGGTTGAAAAACAATAGGAGCAAGAGGAGAAGAAAAAAAGAAGGCTAACTGGTATCTGCTAGAAGCCTATAGTTTAATCTCCCTGTTAAATGGAGGACAGACATTGTTTTACATAGAGATTCTTCTGATTATGGGCTAGCAGAGACATGAAGCAATGCCAGTAATGCTCTCTATACTACAATACTCATAAGGTCATAAGTGATAGGAGCAGAATTAGGCCATTTGGCCCATCACGTCTACTCTGCCATTCAATCATGGCTGATCTATCTCTCCCTCCTAACCCCATTCTCCTGCCTTCTCCCCATAACCCTTGTCGCCCGTACTCATCGAGAATCTATCTATCTCTGCTTTAAAAATATCCATTGACTTGGTCTCCACAGCCTTCTGTGGCAAAGAATTCCAGATTCACCACTCTGTTGACTAGAGAAATTCCTTCTCATCTCTTTCCTAAAAGAACATCCTTTAATTCTGAGGCAAAGACCTCTAGTCCTAAGGTCTGGTTGCCAATAACCAAGTGGGAGAGCACAGACATCACTTAATAGATCACCTGCACTGATTATGTCATCAATACATGAATTACGGATGCAAACTATCTTCAGTAGTCCACAGTTCACCCTGACATGTATTGTGAGAATTAAATATATTAGTTCATTCTTTGATGGAGAAAGGAATCTCAAAACCATCGCAAGACAACTGTAGCCACCCCCTGCTCTTCTTGAGTTGGTTCTTGTGGGTCTTCTCATCCCGTTCGTACACAAGATCTTCCTCCTTGCATTTATCCTGCTGATAATAATTACCTAGTCCCTTTCACTATATCTGGGATCTCTTTCCTCTGTGACTACGATGGTGTGTGCTGCCTTTGTCTAGAAGCCATGTGTTGATATCCTTTTCAAGTTGATGCTAAAGTGAGTTTAGTGTAATTGGGAGTCACGCAGATGTGCACATTTCTGTGTGTAAACTACCATTACATTGTTCTAAAATGTCTACACCAATTTTGTGAATGGAACAAATGTGTAATAGCGGTGAATGTTATGGCTGTTTTTTCAGGGGATGCCTTTTTAAACCCCCCAAAGAATGTACTCCAATTTCTAGGCTATAGAGTGGGAGGAGATATGTGTGGAGCGAGGCATTGCCACAAACTGCCAGGACACCATGGCCTATTTGGAATTCCATTTTATAATAAGCAATTAGAAATATGAAATGGCTGGATCTAGCAAGAAAAGACAATAACACCAGGAACAAGTGAAAACCTGAAGGAAAGAACTGCAGATGCGGTTTAAATCGAAGGTAGACATAATATGCTGGAGTAATTCAGTGGGATTGGCAGCATCTCTGGAGAGAAGGAATGGTTGACGTCACCCATTCCTTCCCTCCATAGATGCTGCCTGTCCCGCTGAGTTACTCCAGCATTTTGTGTCTTCAAGCAAAAACCTGTTCCTTCATATTCATGTGATTTGAAGTCCTTAATAAATTGCTGATTAATTATAAAAGGAATGCTTCATTTCCTGATTTCAATCTTCTGGTACTGTAAAACATCATTGTTTGCTTTCCTTTGACACTTAATAAGAGTTACTACAACTAATATAAGATTTATTTCTGTATCTGTAAAAATTTGCAATAAATCAATCCTGGCTCAGAGAAAAACTGCTGAGATATTGATCATTAAACCATGTCCTTGTGGATTTAATACAATAGTTTTAAATACTGCATGATCAAGTAGCTTTTTGAACTTCAAAATAATTCAAATGACAAAAAATTGTATTAATTGTAATAAATTGTAAAATTAGCAGAATTATAGGTTGAAATTTATATTTAACACTGGATTTTAGGGCCCATCAATAGTTGGACATTCAAACAACCAAAACTTATTTCCAACATTACTCCAAGTGCTCTTAAGAGCCTGTCCCACTGTACAAAGTAATTCAAGAGCTCTCCCGAGTTTAAAAAAAATCAAACTCGTGGTAAGTACATAGAATGTACGTAGAGGTTATATCGGAGCTCGTGGATGTCTTGTCATGCTAATGCCAGGTACTCGGGAAACGCATTAACTCGTGAAGTTTTTTCAGCACTGTGTAAAATGTCCACGAGAGGCCTGAGTACCAACGAATGGCTATAACCGTAATTCTCCGAGTTCAAATCAGGGGAAACTCGGGAGAACTCTTGCATTACCTCGTACAGTGGGACAGGCCCTTTAGTTGATCCAAGGGATTGGCTCAAATTTTGTGTTAGGTGGAATACAACATAGAAGGTAACGTAGAACAGGGCAGCCTTTAGCCCACAATGTCCATGCCAAACATGATGCCAAGTTAAATTAATCTCCTTTGCCAGCACGTGATCCCTCCATCCCTGCAGATTCACGTGTCCAGCTAAAAAGTCTCTTTTTACTCTTTCAAAGAATCATCACAGGCTATATAGTCCAAGTGTCCTTTTTTATACTCTACTATTCTATGTCTGCATATAGGCTTTAAACATCCACAGTGGATTGCAATGTTGAGCTTGAACTTTAGGGGGATCAAAGTTCACAATTATATATTGAAATAAAACCAAGCGATTAGAGATGCTGATAATATGATCTCGACATTGCGTTGTCTGATTCCTCTGAAGCCTATCAGTTTATCCCATTGGAATACACATCTACAACATTCATTTAATTCCAAATGATCATGAGTCTAACATAGCACTATTTAAGTAACCTGAGAAACAAAAAGGGTGATATTGACACAATTGACACTAAGACAGAAGAGCTGCTCTTTAAAAAGTGCTGTTCAAATACTATTTAAGAGCTGAGTCTGTTGAAGAACATTAAGGTGGATAAGTCCCCAGGGCCTGGTGGGGTCTATCTCACGTTATTGAGGGAGGCAAGAGAGGAGAATGCGGGTGTCATAACGAGGATCTTTTTGTCTTTATTAGCCACAGATGGGGTCCTGCAGAACTGAAGAGTAGCTAATGTTGCTCCTTTACTTAAAAAGGGAAGTGGAAAAAATACTATTGAAGACTTCAGACCTCTACTTATATTTTAATGTAAGAGTACCAGGGCAAAACAAAAGGAAATTAAGGAGAATTCTTATTACCGTGACATCCTTCACTTTGACAAACCATTTTTTGGATAAAATGCATAAAACAAATACACTGGAAATATAACTTGTGAGCCTTGATAGAGAACTCACCCGAGGAATAAATTATGCTCCATGAGTAAAAATGCTATAATAATTGATGGCATTCATTGGTGAATTATTAAGGTCTATGAATTATAATTTTGTTTATATTGCTCACATTTCAATTTTTAATATCGTAAATATGTAGTCATATGCATTTCGTTTTTTCTTCTGTCTTGTTACAGCAATAACACCATGGATAAGGCGAGTGTGAAGTCTCGATGGGCTGCACGGAGAACTGCTTCCGAACATCGTGGCAGTGCGGTCAGCGGGCGGCAGTCCATTTCGCCATCGCGGTCGCTGACACCACAGCCAGCAACACCGGGCTCGGTGCCCGTGGAAAGCACTTTGGCTACCCCGCGGGTCGTGAAGGCCAAGTTCAAGTCCAATAGACCAGTGGACACGGATGGGTCCGGTTAGGAGGGTTCGCCTCCTCGAGCGGGAAGCGTCGGCGGATGCCTTTCCCGCATGGAGCATCTTATAGAGAAGATGCTCCAACATGATGTGCTCCTTGGTCGGGAGTCATACCACAGCGGGCCTCGAGGGCCCGCAGCAGCGCCTGGTGCAGGGTTGCATTATGTATCCCTGGATGGGAGTATCGCTCGGTGCGAAACCCGCGGGAAGCAGAGGTGCCGACCATGGTCTCGAAATTTGCAGTGCCGTCACTGGTTGGGTAGCCGCTGGAAGAAGAGCTGGCGGCCAGCATTAATTACCTCACTTCCCACCAGCTTCAGGAACAAATCATGATGGAGACAGCCATGAGGTACCACGCGCCCAACAACTGTGCTTCTTTCAAAGTACCGGTGGTGAACAGTTCCATCTGGAGCTACATTAGGGGCGGCATAAAGACCCAAGAAGTCAAACTGCAAAGAATTCTAAACCTGCTGGCATCGGGGTTGACAGCATTCTCCAGGTCGGTGGATGGCTGCGCATTATCTGAGGCTCAACGGGATGCAATGGCATTGTTCGGCAATGCACAATTCGAAATTAATTGCTTTCGTAAGAATGCCATTTGGCCTGTTCTCAACCCCAAGTTTGCAGGGTTCTGAAAGGCCAGTAATGTGCAGCCACCCAATTTACTGTTTGGAGAAGACCTGTCCAGGCAGGTGAAAGACTTGGATGACGAATTGAAGGCTGTGGGACTACTTCGGGCTCCACCACCAAGCAGACAGTCGCCGTTTCGACGCCAGCACCCCTATGCCTCGACCAGCACAAACCGGCTGACAGCCAAGATGCTCAGCTGGCGCACAACAGCACCTCAAGTCCCCAAACATCGGTGAAGGAAATAAATATCTAGAATCCACCGACTAACACAGAGGTAGGTGGGTCTGAGTCTCAATGTAACATACTGGGTGTGGGTTCATTGCATGTTGGTGGTAGGTTACGTTTCTTTTTGCATGAGTTGCGGTGGATAACTTCTGACTTGTTCATACTGCGCAGCATAGACGGGTTCAAAATTGAATTTGCGGGCTCTCTCTCACCCACGCAGCATGCTCCAAACCGTACCTTTGCTCGTTCAAAACGGGATGGTTTGGAAGTTCAGGCTGAAATTGAAACATTAAGTGCTAAAAGAGTGATTGAAAAAAACAGTCATGAACCTCATGAATTTGTATCCAATATTTTCACCAGGGAAAAGGAGGATGGGATGTATCGCATCATTTTGGACAACCCAACTTAACATCTTTGTGCAGTACAAACATTTCAAAATGGAAAGTTTTGTGACTGCAAAACAGTTCATTTCCAGGGGAGGTTACATGGCATGCATTGATCTTAAAGATGCTTATTATTCTGTACCTGTTCACAAGGATCACAGAAAATACTTGAAATTTAAATGGATGGGGTAGCTATGGCAGTTTAAAGTGTTGCCGAATGGATTAACCTCGGATCCCAGGTTATTCACAAAAATATTGAAACCTGTTCTTGCTCTATTAAGAGAGCAAAAACACATAGTAATGGCTTATTTGGACAATATCCTCATTATAGGGAAAACTATGGAATTGGCTATTTCGGCGGTCTCAGCCATCAAACATGTGTTTGAGCAGTTGGGGTTCCTAATTCACCCAGTAAAATCCAGGTTGACTCCATCCAGGGTTATGGATTATTTGGGATTTACTATTAACTCCAATCACCTTTCAGTCACTTTGTCCGAGGGCAAGAGATTGAAGTTAATAGAAGCCTGCAATCAACTTATCACACAGCAGCTGCCTTCAATTCGACAAGTAGCAAGCTTGATTGGAAATTTGGTGGCTGCATTTCCAGCAGCCAAATATGGGCCTTTGCACTATCAGCAATTACAAAGCGCAAAGGTGCAGGCACTCAAACATAATTTTGGCCACTGACAGAACAATGCAATTATTGGCCAAAGCCATTGATGAGCTACAGTGGTGGAAAGCCAGTTCTCTGGGGTGGGGCGCCACTGACACCGTTTCTAGCTGCGGTGGCAGATGGAACATGCATGAGATATATTTTCTGCAGTTGCATGGTGTTAACTATTTGGAATTGCTCGCAGCCCTTTATGGTCTGAAAGCTTATTATGCACCATGTGCATGTTCAATTACAGATAGATAACACCACAGCAGTGGCATACATAAATCACATGGGTGGTATCAAGTCAGTATCCTGTGATAAATTGGCATGCCTCATTTGGAACTGGTGCATCATTCGAAATATTTGGGTTTCAGCTATCTACCTCCCCTGTAGATTCAACACGGTGGCGGACACCAGGTCACTTAAATTCAATGACAACACAGAATGGGTGTTGAATCATAGTGTGTTTAAAGATATTGTTTCTAGGTATGGAACACCGGATATGGATTTGTTCGCTTCAAGATTAAATCATCAATTACCAAAGTATGTTGCATGGGAACCAGACCCAGGGGCAGTAGCGATAGATGCGTTCACACAACATTGGGGTGCAATGTTTTTCTATGCATTCCCCCCATTTTGCCTTGTTAGTCGCTGTCTGCAAAAAAATCAGCAAGACTCTGCCTCCAGCATTCTGGTAGTCCCTGACTGGCCGACACAGCCATGGTATCCTCTTATTCTGAGCATAGTTGTAGAACCTGTGTGGATGGTTCCTAAAGACAGGTCTCTGTTAATAAACCCGGTTTCTGGTGAAATACTTCAGATCGGCTCAATTTATTGATTTGCAGGTTTTAAGAAGACCTTTCCTTGGACTGGGACTAGCTAATCGTACGGTGGATATGCTAACTGCGGCCTGGAGAAGCAGTACTCAAAAACAATATGACTCATACATTAGGAAATGGGAAGTGTTCTGTGCACAGTCTGACATTTCTTATGAGGATGTGCACATTACAAATATTCTGGAGTTCCTCTCGAAGTTACATTTTGATGACAAATTAAGCTACAGTGCTCTAAATTGTGCCAGAAGTGCGCTGTTGTCTTCCTTGCTGCCAATTTCAGAACACCAATCAGTGGGGTCTCACCCTTTAGTATCAAGATTCATGAGGGGAGTCTTCAATTCGAACCCTCCTAACCCCAGATATTCTGAAATTTGGGATGTAATGGTGTTTTTAACTTTACTCCGGTCATGGTCTCCACCAACTTCCCTGTCTCTACTCCGACTCACGCACGAGGTGGCTATGCTCATGGCATTAGTTTCAGCTCAAAGAGTCCAGTCCTTGCAAAAGCTACAATTGGACAGGATGCTCACCTCTGCCGGTAGTTTCACCTTTTTTGTGTACGACCCTATAAAACAGAGTAGACCAGGTACCTCGGGGTTGAAATTACAGTTCATGGCATATCCTTTGGATCCCAATTTGTGTGTAGTTGCTCACCTCCGGCAATACATTAGCCTCAACAAGGGGCTTAGGGGGTCTGAGTTAGCATTACTGATCAGCCACAAGAAACCACATAAGCAGGTCTCAACTCAGACCATTTCCAGGTGGCTAAAACAAGTTCTAACAGAGGCTGGGATTGATACTAAAATGTTTAAATCTCATTCCACCAGGGCTGCAGCTAAGTCCGCAGCGAGGGTCATGGATTTCCCGCTAGACCAGATTTTATCGGCTGCTGGATAGTCCTCAGCACGCACGTTTCAGACATTTTATAACAAACTTTTAGCCGGAATGAGCGCGTTTGCTACCTCAGTTTTAAGTTCGCGTTAATAGCCCTCTCGGGTAGAGAGGGAACTGTTATTGTTATTGTTATTGTTTAATTACTCATTAAATTGTCAATTTGTTCATTATGTCATGACTGAACAGTTTTGTCCACTCTTCTTGGTCAACTATACAGTATGTGATGCATGGATTCGTTCCACGGCATGGAGTCACAGAGCTTTAAAATCTTCACGTAGTCACTCATGTGACTCTGAAGTAAAATAGTAAGATTAAACGAGAACTTACCAGTTTGAAGTTTGATCTTTATTTTATGAGGAGTTACGATGAGGGATCATCTGACGCCTCTCCTATTCTTACCACTTTGATCTCAACGACTGGAAGGTTGGGTAGCCTTCACAATATTGCTATCATACAAAATAGCCAGTAATCTTATTTGAATGTTTACAGTTTACACTGAGCCCCAAGCCTGTTGTACCATCCCATCACAATGTTCAAAAGTCCCCTCTATCTTCCACCTACTGCATTAAGCTTGTTCATTATGTGATTATCTCATTCCTACCACCGCACACCAAAATAACCATAGGTATGCGTTTGGGGGGCTCCATTCAACAGAGAATATACCAGATTTCTTGCCCACTCACCTCTACCCCTGATCAATGAGCTGATTGTTAACTACTGCTGACCTTGTGTAGATCACTAGACAAATGAACATGGGACCTGAGTGTGCAAATGGTTTATGGCCCTCACTGGTGCCATCTGTCAGTCAGCAGATTCATACAGCTTACCAGAGTCTACCCAGTTCATTACAATGAGGCTCTGCTATATTTCAGTAATATCCCCCATCATCCACAGTAGAAACACCAGGTTATAGGATGTTTGAGCAAGAAGGGTAAGGATTGAAGGCCTGGTCCAGCCATATAATCTCCACATTTGCTTTTATCCGCAGTTCGCTGGTTGTTGCTAAACTGCGATCTAGACGTTCAGGTTATAAATTTAACCGGCAATGAAAGTTGTTAAGAACAACCTCCAGAGCCATGACATTTTAAAAAACATGTAAGGCACGTACTAAAGTTTTCAAAAATGAGGGTGGCATGACAGGAATGCAAGCATTTTATGTGAAATAATGTGCGCGCAGTGCAAAGTCTTTTGCAGCCGGGGTCCAGGGCCCTCAAGCGGGCCCTGGAAACTCTGGGGTTTTAGATGCTCTCTGGTGCATTCTGAGCCTTATTTTGGAGCATTTTTGCACCAAATTTATGACCAATGTTTCAGAAAATGGTTGAGTCAAGAGTAATGAGTGGGTGGAATGGGATGATTGGGGTCATTGTTGTATACATGTTTTTAAATCAAGAATTGAAGTTGTCTTTGTTTTAATAATCAAGTTGTACTGTTGGAAAATGTTATGTAAAATGTTATAAAGGAGCATGCACAAACTGCAAATAAAGTACTGTAAGTTTTTGCAGTAAAGAAAACCTTTTTTTAGAAAATGTTTTGTGTGTTGATTTGATTGCCTGTTACTGTTAGACTGTGTTAGTGTGTGCAGTTCACCTTTAATGGTCCTCCTGGCCTAACAACTTCACATCACACCAATTTCAACATGGAATAGTGATGTGAATACAACATTTAGTTTGACTTCAATTTCCATCATGAAAATTGAAGTCAAACTAAATGATGCATTTACATTACTATGATCGCTTTCAAACTAACCTATTTTACTGTCATACTATTATAAGATTCTAGTTGCATGATGACTCATAAACGAGATCACAAATCACTTTTTGAATTCTTAAACATTGTGAATTGTGATTGTGAATATTTGCAGTGCTGCCAAGTTTCACTGAGCATTTCCGTACTTTGATGGCAGAAAATCAATATTTTGTTGGGGAAATCGGTATTTCTCACATAAATGCAATAGAACGTACTACACAGAAACTGGATTTTTCAAAATCAGTATTTTGCATGCAACCTCATGTATTCTCAAATATCAGTGTGTAATACTGAAAATCAGCACTACTGATTTGTGAAACCATTTTAGAAATGTGAATTTATAATTCTTGATTTTGATTCAATAACATATAAAAATATATAATAACATTCCTCCATATTATTAAAATCCTGATCTTGGATGTGTGTGTGTGTTTGTTCGTGTGTGTGTGTTTGTTCGTGTGTGTGTTTGTTTGTTTGTGTACAATCACATCTTCTTGAAAAAAACGACGCACTCACGGTAAAATGTTTACATATGACTAGTGATTTTTCCCCTGGTCCAAAATCGCCTTATCTGAAAATTTCAAACTTTATTTCTCGAGATTAATGAAAATGTTCAAAAAGTCTTTGAAAAACAACCGACTGTCTTTCGCTGATGATGTCACAATAGATCTGCGTGCTGTTCCTCCTCCCACTGCTCATTTCTCCCTGTTGCTCGCTCCTGCCGCTCGCTCCCGGCCGCTCGCACCCTTCCGCTCGCTCCCTGGCCGCCCGTCCCGCTCCCCTCCTCCTCTCCCCTCCTCCTCTTCGGCCCCTCCTCCCCTCCCCCTCCTCCCCTCCCACCTCCTCCCCTCCCCTCTTCCTCTCCCCTCCTCTCCCCACCGCTCACCTTCCTCCTCTCCCCCCTCCTCCTCTCCCCCTCCTCTCCCAAGCCCCTCCTCTCCCTTCCTCTTCTCCCCCCCTCTTCTCCCCCCTCCTTCCCCCTCCTCCCCCCTCCCCCACCTCCTCTCCCCCCCTCCTCGCCTCCTCCCTCCTCTCTCTCTACCGTTTCTCCCTCTCCCTCTCTAGACGTGCTTGCAAGTTGGGGGGTATGCATGAGTGGATAGGGCGGGGATGGGGTAAAAGGAACAAATTAATAATATTAATATAATATCAAGGGGGGTGGTTAGTGTCTGTGTGTGGGGGGGGTGGTTAGTGTGTGGGAGGGAAGATTGGTGGGTGTGTGTTACGCCGCAGGCCGCCGCCCCCCCCTCCCCCCCCCCCCCCCCCCCCAGCAATTCTTTGCAGTGTGGGAGGAAACCAGAGCACCCAGAGAAAATCCATGCTGCTCCAGGGACAACGTACAAACTCCAAACAGATAGCATCCATCGTCAGGATCGAACCCGGGTCTTTGGCGCTGTGAGGCAGCAACTCTACTGCTGCGCCAATGTGCAACTCCAAATAATGTTTTTTTAACGTATTACTATTTCTTTTGTTTGTTGTGTTATCTATGAATATATAATGGTTAGATGAATAAATATTGTGTTACCTATGAATACTGTGCTTGTAGACTTGTTATACTGAGGCAAGTAATCATTTAATTGTCGCATTTTTTGGTGCATATACAATTAAACACTCTTCTTGCCTCTCGCAGCAGGTAACAGAGAGTCTGAACCCAAGAGAACACTACAGCCTGAGTCATTCAGGGAACCGCAGTGAAGTTATATTTCAATATAATTGCGTGGCGGTGGGGGGGGGGGGGGGGGGGAGGGGGGTAAGTTGTGCAAGACAACTTTAGTTTGATGTAAAAGATGGACACAAAGTGCTGGAGTAACTCCATCGCTGGAGATAAAGGATAGGCGTCGTTTCTGGTCAGGACTCTTCTTCAGACCCGACCTGAAACGTCACCCATCGTTATTCTGCAAAGATGCTGCCTGACCCGCCGAGTTACTCTGTGTCTATCTTCGCTATGTAAACTAGAATCTGCGGTTCCTTTCTACACACTCAGTTTAATATAATTTGATCTTGTCCTCGGGTCACAGAAGTATAACATTTGAGGTCAGAATTGTATCGGCATTTGGAGAGGACGGTATTCTGCAGAAGATAGACACAAAGTGCTGGAGTAACTCGGCGGGTCAGACAGCATCTCTGGTGGGAAGGAATAGGTGACATTTTGGGAGGAGACCCTTCTTCAGACAGCGCCAATTACACTTGGAAATATACAGCTAAGTGGGGAGGTGGAGTGGCAGTGAATTAGGGAACAAACAGCCCACCAAACCTGACCGCAAATCCATTAGGTTTCCTTTAGCATCTTGCAAGCTGCACAAAACCGATTCCGTGATCATCACCATCCATTTCATGGGCTGATACAACCAACAACTTATTCAGTAAAATACATACCCCCCCCCCTCAAGAACAATTGCCAAATCTATAAGATATTCCCCCCCCCCCACAACCCCCCTCCCGCCCCCACCCCCAAACCCGTTTTACACTAGATCCACAACAGGCATTCTGAGAGTTGACTTGTGTTAAGAGATATTTTCTCGACACTTACCTCCCCTCGCTTAAACATCCCGGATAACTAGTAGTTACTTGTTAGGGGTACCAAATAAAAAAATATTGCACCCCATTTTTTTTACTCCGGATTTTTTTTTACTCTGGAATAAAAGGGGTGTGTGACCGCACCTATCACACCCCCCCCCCCCCCCCTTTATTTATCCCTTTGGATATCCACTTTATTAATGTTTATGGAATCTCACTATGTATAAGTTAGTGGATGTAACAGCCTACGTAACCACAATTGTTATTGTTCAATGCATGTTTACACTTCTTAATGTGATATAAATATCTCCTCATGTTCATTTTTGAGATCCTTTTCACTTGTGTTCTCTCAGCCTGAAAAAATATATATTTAAAAACTTTTCCTCAAGGTCAGACACTGTCTTATTATCTAAATTAAAAAAATGAAAGCATAGAAACATAGAAACATAGAAATTAGGTGCAGCAGTAGGCCATTCGGCCCTTCGAGCCTGCACCGCCATTCAATATGATCATGGCTGATCATCCAACTCAGTATCCTGTACCTGCCTTCTCTCCATACCCTCTGATCCCCTTAGTCACAAGGGCCACATCTAACTCCCTCTTAAATATAGCCAATGAACTGGCCTCAACTACCCTCTGTGGCAGAGAGTTCCAGAGACCCACCACTCTCTGTGTGAAAAAAGTCCTTCTCATCTCGGTCCTAAAGGATTTCCCCCTTATCCTTAAGCTGTGACCCCTTGTCCTGGACCTCCCCAACATTGGGAACAATCTTCCTGCATCTAGCCTGTCCAACCCCTTAAGAGTTTTGTAAGTTTCTATAAGATCCCCTCTCAATCTCCTAAATTCTAGAGAGTATAAACCGAGTCTATGCAGTCTTTGTTCATAAGACAGTCCTGACATCCCAGGAATCAGTCTGGTGAACCTTCTCTGCACTCCCTCTATGGCAATAATGTCCTTCCTCAGATTTGGAGACCAGAACTGTACGCAATACTCCAGGTGTGGTCTCACCAAGACCCTATACAACTGAAGTAGAACCTCCCTGTTGCTATACTCAAATCCTTTTGCTATGAAAGCTAACATACCATTCGCTTTCTTCACTGCCTGCACCTTTATAAAGCATAAATTATGTTATGACTTATAGGATCTATCTAAGGCCCTAGATATTGGATGCTTTAACAGTTGAAGTACAAACCAATATGTTTCAGTTTCCTCTATCAAGATCGGCTCCAAAACAGGGGGAGAGAGAGAGGGAAGGGGGAAGGGGGAGAGGGAGGGGGTAGAGCTGGGGGGAGGGAGGGTAGCGAGGGAGAGGTCGAGGGAGGGAGAGGGAGGGGGGTAGAGAGGGAAGGGGTAGAGATGGTGGGAGTATTTGGATACCGGGCCCAGCAACACTCCCCCAACTGCACAGGCATGCCTGACGAGACATGTTCTAATGTTCTTTTTACAAACCTTGTTCATGGGGTATCTAGAATCAAATACACAGGACAAGGTGTTAAGAAGTCCCTTGTGCCAGTAGGTGGGGAGCATTTCACGACATTCGTTGATTGTTGAGAGTGGTAGACGCTCAACATCGGGGGGGGGAAGGGGAGGGGGGGGGATACGTATACGTATATCTTGGGCTGGGTAACTTTCAGGACAGTTGGGCACAGGACACATCATCAGTAGTGTACCCTTGCATCACTGGGTGTTTCGGCCTTTTAACACTAAACCTAAATTTTATTAGCCGTTTAAGTTATGACATCGGATGGAAGTTGCAAACCAAATCTCGTTGCACTTATGTGTAATGACAATAAAATATATTATTATTATTATTATTATTAAGAGGACTGAACTTTATTGCCTTCCCTCACAGTGGAAAACGTTGATTCTGCTCATGTTCATGTTAAATTCTATCGTGTATTGTATTATTTTTATTCGTATGGCTGTACGGTAATTCAAATCTCACTGTACCAATTGGTGCATGTGATAATAAATGTCTCTTGAACTCTTGAACTCTTGTTGCAAGAGGATTTGGACACCAGTAGCTGCTAAATTTTTCGTAAATTTGAATTTGCAGAGCTAAAAATAACTTGTAAAATATAACGTCAATCTGAGCTAAACTTGACACAAACCACCACAGGACAATTGTGAGTAAGGTGGTGCAAACATTTTAGCACTATCGTGTACATTTTTGGCGTAGTTCCGGGATCACTTGTACAGACATGCATGCACGCTCACACGCGATAGATAGATAGATAGATAGATAGATAGATAGATAGATAGATAGATAGATAGATAGATAGATAGATAGATAGATAGATAGATAGATAGATAGATAGATAGATAGATATTGTTTTTAATATATAAATAGAAGATTGCAAGGCAAATTATAGGAATTATAGACAATAGACAATAGACAATAGACGCAGGAGTTGGCTATTTGGCCCTTCAAGCCAGCATCGCCATTCAATGTGATCATGGCTGATCATCCACAATCAGTACCGCATTCCTGCCCTCTCCCCTTATCCCCTATCTTCAATAGCCTTATCTAGCTCTCTTGAAAGTATCCAGAGAACCGGCCTCCATCGCCCTCTGAGGCATATAATTCCTCAGGCTCACAACTCTCTGTGTGAAAAAGTGTTTTCTCAACTCCGTTCTAAATGGCTTACCCCTTATTCTTAAACTGTGGCCCCTTGTTCTGGACTCCCCCAACATCGGGAACATGTTTCCTACCTCTAGCGTGTCTAAACCCTTAATAATCTTATATGTTTCGTCATCATCACCATGATATGTTCCACTAATCATCAGAGGGGGCTGTGTGGAGAAGGTGGCGGATTTCCGCTTCCTGGGAATCCATATTGAGGAGGACCTGACATGGAGCGTGAACACCTCTGCGCTGCTGAAAAAGGTGCAGCAGAGACTGCACTTCCTGAGGGTGCTCAGGAAGAATAACATCACACAGAAACTGCTGCTGTCCTTTTATCGGTGCTCCATTGAGAGCATCCTAACATACTGTGTATGCGTGTGGTACACCAGCTGCACAGTGGCTCAGAGGAAAGCGCTCCAGAGGGCCATTGACAATGCCCAGAGGATTGTCGGCCCTCTCCTCACCTTGGAGGACTTACACAGTTCCCGCTGCATCAAAAAAATCCCAGAATATTATAAAGGACATTTCCCACCCCGGACACTCCCTGTTTGAACTGTTGCCGTCAGGCAGATGGTACAGATCTAAAAGGACAGGGACAAACAGAATTTAAAACAGTTTTTACCCCACTGCTATAAAGGCACTAAATGTAGCCGCCAAGGAACGCGGGGAGTAAGGGACTGTGCTTGGTACACTGTGAAATCGACAGAAGGATGTAGGGTTTGATGTTTATGCGTGCTATTTTCATATTTCATATTTATTTTAGTTGTTTATCTTTTTTAATATTTTACCTTGTATGTATCGTTAGCTTTTATGGTTTGATTGGTGCACTGACTGGCTGACATTTTTAAATTTTGTTGTACATGGTTCATGTTACAATGACAATAAAGAAACTATTCGATTCTACTCTATTCTATTCTATTCTATTCCATTCTAATGTTTCAATAAGATTCCCTCTCATCCTTCTAAATTCCAGAGTATACAAGCCCAGCTGCTCCATGTATGACAGCGTATGACAGTCCCGCCATCCCGGGAATTAACCTTGTGAACCAACACTGCATTCCCTCAATAGCAAGAATGTCCTTCCTCAAATTTGGAGACCAAAACTGCACACAATACTCCAGGTGTGGTCTCACTAGGGCCCTGTACAACTGCAGAAGGACTTCTTTGCTCCTATACTCAACTCCTCTTGTTATGAAGGCCAACATGCCATTCGCTACCTGCTGTACCTGCATGTTCACTTACATTGACTAATGACCAAGGACGCCCAGATTCCGTTGTACTTCCCCTTTTCCCAACTTGACACTATTTAGATAATAATCTTCCTTCCTGCTTTTGCTACCAAAGTGGATAACCTCACATTTATCCACATTAATCTGCATCTGCCATGCATCTGCCCACTCACCCAACCTGTGCAAGTCACCCTGCATTCTCATAGCATCCTCTTCATAGTTCACACAGCCACCCAGCCTTGTGTCATCTACAAATTTGCTAATGTTACTTGTAACCCCTTCATCTAAATCATTAATATACATTGTAAATAACTGTGGTCCCAGCACCGGGCCTTGCGGTACCCCACTAGTCACTGCCTGCCATTCTGAAAGGGACCCATTAATCCCTACTCTTTGTTTCCTGTCTGCCAACCAATTTTCTATCCATGTCAGCACTCTCCCCCAATACCATGTGCCCTAATGTTTCCACTAATCTCTTATGTGGGACCTTATCAAATGCCTTCTGAAAGTCCAGGTACACTACATCCACTGGCTCACCCTTGTCAATTTTCTTAGTTACATCCTCAAAAAATTCCAGAAGATGAGTCAAGCATGATTTCCCCTTCGTAAATCCATGATGACTCGGACTGATCCTGTTACTGCTATCCAAATGTGCCGCTATTTCATATTTTTTGATTGACTCCAGCATCTTCCCCACCACCGATGTCAGGCTAACTGGTCTATAATTCCCTGTTTTCTCTCTCCCGCCTTTCTTATAAAGTGGGATAATATTAGCTACCCTCCAATCCACAGGAACTAATCCTGAATCTATAAAACATTGGAAAATGACCACCAATACATGCGCGGTTTCTTGAGCCATATCCTTAAGTACCCTGGAATGCAGACCATCATGCCTTGGGGAATTTTCAGCCTTCAGTCCCATCTGTCTACCCTACACCCTTTCTTGCCTAATGTGGATTTCCTTCAGTTCCTCCATCACCCCAGATCCTCTGGCTGGTACATCAGGAAGATTGTTTGACTCCTCCTTAGTGAAGACAGATCCAAAGTACCTGTTCAACCCATCTGACATTTCCTTGTTCCCCATAATAAATTCACCCTTTTCAGTCTTCAAGGGTCCAACCTTGGTCTTAACTAATTTTTTTCCTCTTCACATACCTAAAGAAGCTTTTACTATCCTCCTTTATATTCTTGGCTAGCTTACCCTCGTACCTCATCTTTTCTCCCCGTATTGCCTTCTTAGTTTTCTTCTGTTGCTGTTTAAACGTTACCCAATTCTCTGGCTTCCCGCTCATCTTTGTTATGTTGTACTCTTCTCTTTTACTTTTATACTGTCCCTGACTTCCCTTGTCAGCCACGGTCGCCCCTTACTCCCCTTGGAATCTTACTTCCTCTTTGGAATGAACCGATCCTGCACCTTCTGTATTATTCCCAGAAACACCTACCATTGTTGTTGTTGTTATATCCTGTAACTAAACAGCTACCACTGTCTCCTTCACAACTGCTAGTATAGGTTCCGAGTCAGCCTTTCATTCCAGAAGAAAATCATCTGAGTACACGATAATTTTTGAAATAAAAAGCTGGATAGAACAACAGCCACAAATCAAATTGCTGGCTGTCCCCACATGCATTACTTTCCTAAGCCACCACCAGGATGTGCATTATGGTTATCCATACTTAGCATGCCTGCTGCTAGTTCAGTGCTTCCCCAGTAGTACAACTATTCTCTATCACTAGATTAGCCAGTCGAGCACATGACACATGCTTTGTCAATAAGTAGAATTCATGAATTATTGCTCCATATTTAAAATAATTAATTGAACATCCCCAAACAGAACATTTAAAGTACTTATCTAACATTTTTAATTACATAATTCAATTAGACACTGAGTAAATTTAATTACAGCTACTAAACATGGTTAAACTTCTCATAGACCAATAAACAGATTTCTTGCAATGCGTGGCTGTAAACAGGTGCATTTGAAGTACTGAAGAGCAGAAACCAGATGGGCAATGTTATTAATGTGCTTTTTGTGGATATTTTGAGAAGCATTGGAAGCTTCTGTCAGAACGACTGGGAAATTCATTTAAATATTTAAAGGAAAGCAAAATCATAGAACTGCCTGCTGCTCCCTGCTTTTAAGGCAGATCCATTTTCATCCATAAATTCCCCATAATAAACCGAGACTGCTGGGCAGCTCATTGATTCGGACGTGTTAACTTAAAGATATTGTGGAAACCAAACCAACTGATTTTATAGCTGAGAGATCCTGACAATGGCATTCCCTTTTGGAACAAGAGTAACAATAGAGCTAGCTTAAAGAACCAATAAGCCCAATTTATCATTCATTTCCACACATTTGTGCGGGGAACTCAGTGTACATTGATTGTGACTCCCCAGAGCAGCATTATCATAGCTATGCTTTGTGCTGTAACTTAGTCTGCAACTTAGCCCCACCACAAATCCACAATTTTTGTTTTACTTTTTGAGCTGTGGATGTTACTCCTATCGATTGCCCTTCATTAATTACCCTCAAAAAGGCGGTGATGTCATTTATCTGAACTGCATCAGTCCATCTAGTGAAGTTGCTCCCAAAATGCTGTTGAGAATGGTGATTCATGATTTAGACCCGGTGATAATGTAGGAATAGCAATATATTTCAAAGTCAGGGTGACGTGTTATTTAGAGGGGGACCTACAGAATTGGTGTTCCCACACATCTACTGCCTGTTTCTTGGTGCTAGAGGCTGCAGGTTTGGAACGTGTTATCAGAGTATCCTATTAACTGTGGCACATTTGGCAAACTTGGTACATTAATGAAGACAATGATGGTGGTGAATCAGGAGGCAAACAAGCTGTCTGATTCATCCTGGATGATATCAAACCACTCAATCAGGCAAGTGAAGAATATATCATCAGGCTTCTGGTGTACTTGCATTTATTTGGCTAACCCAGTTGAGTTTCTGGTCAAGTGTGACTCTGATGGTATTGGTGGTAGGGGATTTAGTGATTAGTAATCCCATCAAATGTGGGTATTAGCGTATTTTTTGTTGGAAATAGTATTGGGCTGTCATGGTGTGAATGTTACATACTACTGATCTGTCCATGCCTGAATGTTATTTAAACCTTATTGCATGTGGCTTTGATTGCTTTGTTTGCTGAGGAACTGCAAATGGAATTGAACATTGATCAGAAACATCCCTATTTTTAACACATCTATTTTTAAACAAACACCCTTGCGACTCATGTGGCCTCCATGAGGATATCCCTTTTCTTGTTTAAGGGGTATCCCCACTGGACACAGCTCCTTAATGTCCAGCAGGGGAAGGTCCCTAGACTGTGATCCTCCCCCACAGAGCCTATGCATTCACAGCTACAAGTGTGAAACCAATACAACAGCTGATCTACTGGATTATTATTAAACTTGGGGTTGAAGTAGTCACTTGACTTTCTGAGCATTTGCATAGAAATATGTATAT
This sequence comes from Raja brachyura, assembly GCA_963514005.1. The sequence goes on from OY740781.1 coordinate 120,229,143, forward strand.
ATCCAAGCTGTAACGGCTTGCCATGGTGGTTACAAAACTCAAACTGGGAAACATCCCCAGCTCTTGGAGAGTTGCTGCCCAATGTTCCAAATCTGCTCATCTTCTAGCGACATAATGAGCAGTTGATAATAGGTAGAATACCAGCAAACTGATCTAGATCTAGATATACTGACAAAGGGTCCTGAACCAAAATGTCACCTGTCCATTTTCTCCAAAGATGCTACTGAGATATTAAAAATACTGTCAATTGCAAAGTACAATGGAAAAAGATGAATGACTCATTTATGTTGAATTAAGATTGTGTTGTGAACACTATTAATCCAGTTGTTTTATGGCAGTGAGCAGCCGTTTAATTTCATTTGGCCCTTCCATTGCTGTGGTTAATACAAAATGTTATTATTTCCCTGCTGCAATGGTCTTTCAGTGTGTACTGCAGCGCCATCTGGTGCATTCAGGAACAAGACAATGACCGAGAGTCAGAGTGAGTGATTTGCCAGCAAGCTTTTTTCCATTTAAAGTCATTTGGCTGGGAGTGCAAAACAGTTCTCCAGCTCCAGGGCATACTGTGAGTGATGTTTCTCAAGTCAATTTTTCCTTTCCAGGCTAAGATGAGGTTTAGTCACCACAAAAGTATGAGCCTCCAGCGATGCTTTAGAAGGAACACATATTTATTCTACCCAGTAGCGACTGCCGAATAGTAAATATCTGTGCATGGAAACTTAGTATAAACATTCAGGCGCGTTAAAGATTTCTCTGGTTTGTCTGCAACACATTTTCCCAAGTACGCAGAGGCATAATATTACTGGAACCATCTATAAATTAATCTGGACTACACTTCTTCCCACCCTGCTTCTTGTAAGGACTCTATCCACAACTCCAAATTCCTCCGTCTACGCCGTGTTCCAGACCAGGGCATCGGAGGTGTCCTCATTCTTTAGGGAACGGGGATTCCCCTCTTCTATTATAGATGAGTCTCTCACAAGGGTCTCCTCTGCATCCCGCAGATCCGCTCTCACACCCCATCCCCTCACTCAGAACAAGGGCAGAGTCCCCCTTGTCCTCACCTTCCACCCTACCAGCAGTCGCACACAACATATCCTCCAACATTTTCGCCACCTCCAACAGGATCCCACCACTGGCCACATCTTCCCATCTCCGCCCCTTTCTGCTTTCTGCAGAGACCGTTCCATCTGTAACTCCCTGGTCAATTTGTCCCTTCCCACCCAAATCACGCCCTCCCCTGGTACTTTCCCTTGCAACCGTAGGAAATGCTGCACTTGTGGTTTTACCTCCCCCATCCATCCTGGGCCCCAAGCAGGTGAGGCAGAGGTTCACCTGCACCTCCTCCAACCTCATCTGCTGTTCCAGGTGTCAACTTCTCTACATCGGTGAGACCAAGCGCAGGCTTGGCGATCACTTCACCCTACACCTCCTCTCAGTTCGCGCTAACCAACCTGATCTCCCGGTGGCTCAGCATTTCAACTCTCCCCTCCCATTCCGAATCTGACCTTTCTGTCCTGGGCCACCTCCATAGCCAGAGTGAGTCCCACCGCAAATTGGAGGAACAGCACCTCATATTTTGCTTGGGTAGTTTACACCCTAGCGGTATGAACATTGACTTCTCCAATTCAGGTAGTCCTTGCTTTCTCCCTCCTTCCCCTCCCCTTCCCAAGCCTACTGTCTATGTCTCTTCCTTTCTTTTTCCAGCCTCCCCCTGACATCAGTCTGAAGAAGGGCATCGACCCGAAACGTCGCCTATTCCATCTCTCCATAGATGCTGCCTCACCCGCTGAGTTTCTCCAGCATTTTTGTCTACCTATAAATTATGTAACGTAATTTTGCTTTATAAAAGTTGATCTTCAAACTCTGTAAAATTTCTACTTGCACCTGCAACCTTCAAGATAAAAACAATTATATTATTGCAATGACAGGATGATCTGACATTAATATGGAAAATGTGGTTTTCTTGCTCACTGCTGGCCAAATTTGGACGGCATGCATACACTGCGGTCACGGTGGTGCAGCAGTAGAGTTGCTGCCTTACAACTAATGCAGCGCCGGAGACCCTGGTTTGATCCTGACTATGGGTGCTGTCGGTACGGAGTTTGTATGTTCTCCCCGTGGCTGCGTGGGTTTTCTCCGAGATCTTCGGTTTCCTCCCACATTCCAAAGACGTACAGGTTTGTAGGCTTGGTAAATGTAAAAATTGTCCCTCGTGGGTGTAGGATAGTGTTAATGTGCAGGGATTGCTAGTCGGCGCAGACCCAATGGGCCGAAGGGTCTGTTTCCACGCTGTATCTCTAAACTAAACTAAACTAAACTAAACCAGGTGATATTATGATTGATGACATTTGGTTTTTTTTTTCCTTTCTTTCTAATGAAATGATCCTTGTTCTATATTGTTGCTGTAAATTCAGTGTAAAGTGGAAATCCTTTATCAGATTACGGATGTATAATTGGAGATATGGAGGCCAATTTCAGGTAACTGTTTTTAAAGATAAATCTCCTTGAACACCCAGGTCCAGCATGCTCAAGAGAGGTCTACTTCCCTGTTCTTCTAAATCAGAAGACTAGAGCAGAATCATCCCAATTGACCTCTATAGGCAGGGCTTTCTCTGCACAGGCAGACAACAAGGAACGGAATGCAAACAGCTCAGTAAAAATCCTCCATAATCTAAGACAAATTCACGACCTTGGATTATATCTGCTCAACAGAAAAGGCTTTGTAATATTCTACATAATTAATTATTTCTGAGGCGCCATGGTGATGCAACGGTAGAGTTGCTGCTTTACAGTTTCAGAGTCCCAGTTCGATCCTGACTATGGATGCTGTCTGTACGGGGTTTGTATGTTTTTCCTGTGACTGCATTGGTTTTCTCTGGGTGCCCCGGTTTCCTCCCACACTCCAAAGACATACATGTTTGGAGGTCATTTGGCTTCTGTTGGGGGAAGCGGGGGGGGGAAACTGCAACCTTCACATGGTCCACCCTGTTTTGACAAATGCAATCAACCTGGTGTGCACAATCAAATAAGATCAAATAGCACAAGTTGTCCTACAACTTTAGGCTGTGCACGCCATACACAAGAAGAAGTAGAATTGTCTTCGGTAAAATTGTAAATTGTCCCTAGTGTATAGGATAGTGTTAGTGGACAGGGATCATTGTTTGGTGCTGACTTGGTTGTCTAAAGGCCCTGTTTCCATGCTGTATCTCTAAAGTCTAAAGTTTAAAATTACTGAGATGCCAAGTTCCAAGAAGGAAAAGTTCATTTTACAAATGAAGGTTTCCAATGCCATAAATTCTGTGGATTTACAGATTGTAATGTCTGAAAGAAACTTTGGTGCATGCTCACTCTTTGTTTAGAACTTCCTTTACCTTCCCTTCCCGAGCATTTTCAAAACTGGGATGGGTTTCTCCAGTGCCACCGTTGACAGGTAGATAACTAACTGAGGGGCGCAGATTTAAAGCAATTGGGTAGTAGGTCAGGGAGAGGAAAGAATATTTCTTCCAGTGTGAGTTATATAGACCAGTGCCTCATAATTGGATCACATAGCTCAACATATTTCCATACTATATGTAGGAAAGAACCGCAGATGCTGGTTTAAATCGAAGGTAGGCACAAAATGCTGTAGTAACTTATCGGGACAGCATCTCCGGAGAAAAGGAATGCGTGACGTTTCAGGTCGAGACCCCTCTTCAGACCCAGCGATGCTGTCTGTCCCACTGAATTACTTCATCTTACGTACCTGCCTAAACCAACCCTGCCCCCTCCCAGCCCCCTCCCCCAGCACCCACCTTGTAGATTTCATGGAATGGAAAATCATGTTGGGCATAAAATAGGTGAATAAATCTTATTTGTCCATTTTACACTCCACCCAAAGCTACTTCGATTTCATCATGTTTGATCATTTTGATCCTATTTATATGAAGCAAACAGCAATTCATGATATGACATTAGTTGAATCTCTGCAGATGTGTACGTTTGGATTTTTTCCTAACAGAATCCCGCATTTGCTGCAGCTGCATTTTCTGTTCAGTGGTTAGAGGAGATAGAATGGACGTGTTTAAAATATTCTCCCACAATCTACTGGTATTCCATTTAGCCTTTAAAGTTCAGAACAAGTTATCCTCAATTAGTTGATTAGAACTGCAAAATGCACAACAAAAGACATGCATTTAATTCTCATAATGAGAAATTCAGTTTGAACGGGGAGTAAAAGAATAAAAAATTGCCTTGCATGCTTGATGGGCTCCTTATATCAATTACTCAGAAGCCAAGATTTTAATTAAATAGGGTGTTGAGTTAGTGAGCTGTAATCCTGATAGAATAATGAGTTATTTCCATGACCTGCAAACAGCAGCACATCTCAGTATTAAGTTACTCACTCAAACATAATAATTACCACCAGAGGTTGAAGTTGAAAATATGTATCTGTAATGTTTGTCAAAAAGGTTAAAGCAAGTAATTAGTAACTAGCTGATGTCCTGGTTCGTAACCCTCCATGATCCATGGACTAATTTGCAGTGGATTTATTGTATCCTTTTCCGAGAAGCAGCAAAATAAATTAGCATTTCCAGTAAAATACTAATCCATTAAGTGAGGGTGAAGGTTCTTTTCTTTCAGAAACAGCTGCCATTATTTTAGTATTTCTGAGGCACTTGACAAAAACCTCTTCGGAAAAATAGGTACAGATTTTCTATATAGCCAGCGGAAGAGTAATAGTAAACGAAACAAAATACATATTACTCCAAACATATAGAATAGAATAGAATGCCTTTTATTGTCATTCAAACAACTTGGTTTGAACAAAATTGCATTTTCTACAGTTTTACATTACAAAATAACCCAAGACCCACACTTAACACAGTTTACATAAACATCCATCACAGTGCATCTCCAACATCTCCTCACTGTGATGGAAGGCAAAGTCTTATATCTTCCCTATCTTCTTCTCCCACGGTCCAGCAGTTCAACTGCAGCGTCGAGGCGAACTGGGGCTCCCGATGTTAAAGCCCCCGGCGGAAGATGGTAAGTCCTGTGGCCGATTAAGCTGTGCCGATCGATGTTAGTCCCCGCTCTGAGTTCTTTAAACCCCCTGATTCCAGCGGGAGAAGTTGCATTTGAGGGAGCTCCGAAAAGCGGTCTCCCACCAGGGATCTGTGAGCTCCCGATGTTCCTGTCCACCGGGCCTGCAGCCGGAGCCTCCGAAGCTCCGAAGTCGGGTCGCAGCCGCGCGCCACCACAGCTCTTCCTGCTCCGAAGTCGGCCAGCTCCGTGATGTCAGGTCCGCAGGCTTCGCGACTGGAGCCTTCAGGTTAGTCCCGGCCGGAGGCCGCCACCGGCTCCTCGTTGTTAGGCCCAACGACATCGGAGACCCGACAGGGAAAAAGTCGGGTCCCCGTACAGGGAAGAGATTAATGGTTTCCCACTCAGCCTCCCCCCACCTCCCACATATACACAGCTAAAAAAATAATAAAAACTAGACTCAATACATACATTTAACAAGACTAAAATAAAATAAAAGACAGACACTTTAGTCGAGCCAATAGCCGCCACACACATAGGGCAGGTTGATGATAGGCGTGTGAAACAAGATTAGAGGCGTTGGAATAAATATCTTTGTTTAAAAAAAATACTGAAACATTTCAGGTTTATATAATTAGTAACAAGCTAGCATATCATTCACTCAGTTCAACAATGTTTCAAAAGGCTTTGCCTTCTGTTGATCTTTTTCATAACACAGAAGGAACACAGGTGAAGTGATGAAAGAGTGCACGGATCAGTGGAGAGGAATGCTTGAAGCAGCTCACCGACAGAACAACAGGGGAATTATTGGAACACAGTATATCCTATGAACAGCTCGCTCTACAGCGGAGAACTCATCAGGTGATTTTGCTGCAACTGACGAGCAAGACCTCTCTCATCACACATGATATTCTACAAAGCGAACACCAATAAAATGCAGACAAAGGAATTTGTAAAGGTGAAAGAAGGACACAAAGTGTTGCAGTAACTCAGCGGGTCAGGCAGCATCTCTGGAGAAAAAGGATGAGTGATGTTTTAGATCAGGACCCTTCTTCAGACTGAAAGTACATGGTGGTGGGGGGGGGGGGGGGGGGTGACGAGCTGGGGGAGAAGAGACCAGGATCATTATGGTCAGCCACAAATGACCTCAGGCAAGGCAGTGCCTGGTTAGCCCATTGTTGGTTAATGTAGGAGAGATCTCAAAAGAAAACAATGTGGAGAATTGTGAAACTGGTAAAATGACTAGGGTGGAGGAAGGGGGCAAGGGGGGGGGGGGGGGAGAGGAGAGGTGTGCTGTGTAGGTAGAAGTTACTTAAAATTAGAGAAATCATTGTTCATACCACTGGGGTGTAAGCTACCCGAGCAAAATATGAGGTGCTGTTCCTCCATTTTGCATGTGACCTCACTGATAAGTGTGAAAGTTTGATTGGGGAAGGGTTGGCCAAAGCAAAATCTGCGACCCACCCACCTCCAACTTCACGTCAGGCCAGTACATTTTAATGAGTGATAAACAGGGACAAGCAGGAAGGCAGAGAGGGTGAAGAAACCCAGCTGCACAAGAAAAAGCCTGGAAATATCATGGACAATATTGACAGACCTGAAATAATTTCTAAAGATTGGTCCCAGACTCCCGGCATTTAACTATTCACAATGAAAGCCTGGCTGGAGGGTGGGAGCTGGAATCTACACCCAAGGTGGACACCAGCAGCTAACAACAGTTCTGCCAAAGTCATAGATTTTTGATGGCGGAAGGGATAGGGATGTAACGAAGGATACCGTGTGTTACTGCAAGAAGATGTGTTATTCAATGTTAGTCTTCCCCTCAAACCTCATGCAGCTGTTTTGTCCCAGCAGGACACAACCAGATAATAAAAACAAAGTGCTGGAGGAACTCAGCAAAGTGCTGGAGGAACTCAGCACATGGCCGTCCAAAGGAGGGGTGCGATGGGTGCGGTCGCCCCCCACTTTTTTTCCAGAGTAAAAAAAATCCAGAGTAAAGAAAAACGGGATGCAATATTTTTTTTATTTGATACCCCCAACAAATAACTACTAGTTATTCGGGATGTGCAAGCGAGGGGATGTAAGTGTCGAGAAAATACCTTAACGCTAGTCAACTCTCAGAATGCCTGCTGTGGTCTAGTGTAAAACTGGGTTTGGGGGTGGGTGCGGGGGGGGGGAGGGATATCTTACAGATTTGTCTATTATTCTTGAGGGAGGGGGAGTTTTTTACTTGAAAACTTGAATCTTGTGTCTAATTAAAATATGGAACTAGAAGCTTGTGAACATTTGTTCCTGATCACATGTTTGATCTTAATAAACATCTAGAAGAGGAGACAGGGGGTCAGCAAATATTCAGGACAGTAAATAAATAAAAGATAATTGGATTGATTACAGGTCCCCCACTTTTACGGCAAACACCAGTTATAATATATTCAAAGGTAGAATTGACAAATATCGCCAGCAACAAGGTGTGAGGTTAAGTTGGCAGTTTGAGAGTAGTTTACACCTTGTAACATTTTGAAAGTGGCCTTCTAAACATCTTATTTGTCGAGAAGCAAACAACGCAAATCTTAAAGCAAGAAGACATTAAGGAAAGTAATATAACCTTTTGAAAGCTCAATAAAAAGCAAACATAGTGCCATAAACCCCTGATCTATTTGCCTAATGGTTTGAAGGCAGTACATATTGTCCTCAAAGAATAGAAAATCCCATCGAGGCCATAACGTTTTTTGGAGACAAAGCAAGGATGCAAAGTAAAGGTAGAAGTCTATGGTGTAGCGGCCATTTGGCTTTATTTTGTGTGGGATTAATTATGGCATTTGCCTTTAAATTTTAGTCTGCCCATAATTATGTGGGTGGGATTTATTACGTAGTCAGGGGCGTGTTTGCTGCTGGGTTTCTAAGAAGCTTAGTTTGTTAAGTTAGTTTTGGAGTTCGACATGGCCAGAAGGAAAACTCTTCGACCATGTGGAGTTTTGCCAAGACATGATGAGTTTTCTAACATGTAAAAGCGATATGCTGGAGTTTGACAAAGATTAAAGTGTACGTCAGAGAAGAAGGTTGGACGAATATCTTACTGTTTTTCTTCAACAATAAAGAAACTATTAATCAAAGAACTGTGTTATGAAGATTTATCTTTTGAGAAGCTCTGAAAGTCTCATGGAAAGCTCACATGCATAATATGACATTCTCCTGAAGCCATGTTGTTTCTTAAGTGGCTAGAGGGAGTAATCTATTGAACGATATAATAATCTGCCGCTACATATTGTACTATGAGAAAAGATCATTTATGTGTTTAGGCCCAATTCAGACGTCCCTAGTGAAAGAAGGCTTCATCTGTAAGAAACTGTGAAAGTATTATGTCTTGGATTTTATTCATAAATTCTAGCATGTTCAGAACATCTGTTCATGTTCAGCAAATGCCAACCTGCCTACTCAAAAGTGCAACATTAACGATTCTCCTTCCACAAATGCTGCTTGATCCATGGGGTTTGGCAGTTTTTTATTTCAGGTTTCTAATACCTTCAGTTTTCTGATATTCATTCCTGATTTTATTCATGATTACTGGCACTAATCTTTACAATATTCTCAGATGGTTGATTCCCTAATTGAGACCACCAACAAAACTAGGTTTTGTTGATATTTCCCTGCATCCCTCTCTATATTACTAAAACTTGCATCTTGTTTGTTTGTCCGATTGTTGGCACGGTTTGTATTTGCACAAAAATGGTACACAATAGTGCTACCATTTTTGGCCCACCTTACTCCCCATTGTCCTGTAATGTAAATTAAACATTTTGTTCAGATTGATGGTATATTTTGCGTTATTGACATTTAAAATATTTTTAATATAAAACAACGCCCCCACTTGCCCCTCCCCCACTTGCTCCCCACTTGCCCCGCCCCCACTTGCCCCGCCCCAACTTGTCATCTATACTTGACAGGCATCACAAAGGACAACCCAAGGGTCCTCAGCGCAGCCTTTGCGCAATTTCAGACCTCCATCTATTTTTCCAATTACAACGGTGACCTGACAGCTACACAGGTAAATTTCCTCCTACTTTGATTTCTGTCCCCCAGCCACCAGCTGGTGCGAGGACCGGGGTTGGAGAGAGGCTATGCCGAGTACGCTCTGCCTCTCCCTCCCCCTCCCTTGGCTCCAGGACGCTTGCCTCCCCCTCCCACCCCGACAGCCCCCGTCTCAAGTACAACTTTATCGCCGCCCTGCTGGATCTATTAATACATAACTAAAACTCAGCTCTTGTGCTCTTCAGGTTTGTGCGGTTTTTCTATTTGCGTAAAAACAGTACACGATGTCAGACACACAATTCTCCTGTGCAGCGAGTGCAACAAGCTTTCTTTCCGATTGTTAGTATATTGTAAAAGTTAGCGAGGTTTAAAAATCAGAAAAACTGCAGTGCCCAGATCGATTTGCTCTCCTGTCAATAAGCACCATGCAGATTGGTCTCTTCACCTGTCACCTGTCCACCCCTTCCTGTGCCATCCATCACATGTTTACAGTAGCTGAGGGAGGCCGGCAGAGTTGGCCAACCAGACACAATTTTTGGAGGGACTGGAAGCAGCCCAGCCCCGCCCGGAGATGTCGCCAAACAGAAAGTGCAGAGTCGGATCCCACCAGAAGAGTACATCCAGCGCCCACTGTGAGTCCCAAACGCACTGCCATTGCAATGCCCCAGTCCAAGTCAGCATGGATTTACATAAGGGAAATCATGCTTGATTAATCTTCTGGAATTTTTTGAAGATGTAACAAGGAAAATGGACAAGGAAGAGCCAGTGAATGTAGAGTACCTGGATTTTCAGAAAGCATTTGATAAGGTCCCACATAGGAGATTAGTGGGCAAAATTAGGGCACATGGTATTGGGGGTAGAGTGCTGACATGGATAGAGAAGTGGTTGGCAGACAGGAAACAAAGAGTAGGGGTTAACGGGTCCCTTTCAGAATGGCAGACTAGTGGGGTAGTGCAAGGCTTGGTGCTGGGACAACAGCTATTTACAATATACATCAATGATTTGGTTGAAGGGATTCAAAGTAACATTAGAACATTTGCAGATGACACAAAGCTGGGTGGCAGTGTGAACTGTGAGGAGGATGCTATGAGAATGCAGGGTGACTTGGATAGGTTTGTGGAGTGGGCAGATGTATGGCAGATGAAGTGTAATGTGGATGAATGTGAGGTTATCCACTTTGGTAGCAAAAAGAGGAAGGCAGATTACTATCTAACTGGTGTCAAGTTGGGAAAAGGGGAAGTACAATGGGATCTGGGGGTCCTTGTACATCAGTCTATGAAAGTAAGTATGCAGGTACATCAGGCAGTGAAGAAAGCGAATGGCATGTTGGCCTTTATAACAAGAGGAATCAAATATAGGAGCAAAGAGGTCCTTCTGCAGTTGTACAGAGCCCTAGTGAGACCACACCTGGAGTATTGTGTGCAGTTTTGGTCCCCTAATTTGAGGAAGGACATTCTTACTATTGAGGGTGTGCAGCGTAGGTTTACTAGGTTAATTCCCGGGATGGCGGGACCGTCATATGCTGAGAAAATGGAGCAGCTGGGCTTGTTCACTCTGGAGTTTAGAAGGATGAGAGGGAATCTAATTGAAATTTATAAGATTGTTAAGGGTTTGGATACGCTAGAGGCAGGAAACATGTTCCTGAAGTTGGGGGAGACCAGAACCAGGGGCCACAGTTTAAGAATAAGTAGCAAGTCATTTACAACGGAGACGAAGAAACAATTTTTCCCACAGAGAGTGGTGAGTCTGTGGAATTCTCTGCCTCAGAGGGCAATGGAGGCAGGTTCTCTGGATGCTTTCAAGAGAGAGCTAGATAGGGCTCTTAAAAATAACGGAGTCAGGGGATATGGGGAGAAGGCAGGAACAGGGTACTAATTGGGGATGATCAGCCATGATCACATTGAATGGCGGTGCTTGCTCGAAGGGCCGAATGGACTACTCCTGCACCTATTGTCTACTGTCTTTTCTATTGCCCCACAACTCCAGTCCCTTCCCCTCTGGGCCCCTTCGCTAGCTCATGCCTCCCTCCGCCATGATACCCCCTTCTCTCACGTGGCTCTACCCCCCCCCCCCCCCCAGCCCGTCTTTTCTCCGAGCTCTCCCTCCCCACCACCCTGCCCATACGCCAGCATGTCCATTGCTTCCGGGTCGAGCCATGGATCCAAGGCCTGGCACTAAGGGTGCCGATAGCTAATGCTCCTCGGGGGCATGCAAGAATGGAGAGCTTTGTAAATGTTAATATTCCCTCTCTAGAGCTGCACCCAATAACCCATTAACAAGATGATTTCCTTGCCTCACCCTATCAACAGTATTCCCTACCACATCTTCTCTGCAATTTTCTCTCTTTCCCAGTTTTACCCAAAGGGTCTTTGACCCAAAAATGTAACTCTGTTTCTTTTTTTACGAAAAAAAAAACTGCCCGATTGCTGCATTCCCGGCATTTCTGTTATAAAGCAAAACAATGTAAGTAATTTGCCATCACATCAATGTGTGGAAGTGCATATTGTGCCCCTGGCCATGCAAGCTTTATTACCCTTTACTGTCTCCACCACACCATTCTTGGGGCCCCAGTACTAATTGCATTTAATTGCTGTTATTGCCTCATGGAAATTTATGGTTTTCTGGGTTTGATATCGATAACACACAGTAATATTAGATTTTGGTACAATGCAAATAATAAAAAAATAATAATGCAACTTATCAAAGAATTTTTTAATAAATATGTGAAATTCTTTGAAGATATAAATTGATTCTAACACAATTGTATCAAGTAAAAAAGAAAAATCATAATTAAAAAATAATTATTGTAATCTGGAAGACAAGTGACTTAAGTGACAACAAATAAAATTATTATTGTTCAAATTCATTTACTTCAAAAGATTTATGATTTTTAGACCTATTTTTCAATATGTCTGTTTCATCCATGTTTTGCATATTACTCAGTTGCTTGCACCTTCCATAGCTAATCCAATAGGTTTTACGGACCGACTGGATATTAAATATAAGCAGTAAATCCCCCTTACAAATTCTTTCTGATTAAATTTGCTGAGCTCTGTGTTTAGTCTTCAACTTTGCCAATCCAAACACAAATACGTGTTTATTTGTAATACAAAAATGCACTCATTAATCTTCATATAGAGGCATGGAGTCGCAGTCATGGAATCAAATTTATTGGGTATTTATTGTTGTTGGATTTATTGTGCCTGAAAAGCTGCAGCAGGTAGGAATTACATTGTTTTGCTTCATATTTTGCGGGTATGAAAAATAAAATTCTTGACTCACAATTGTTGACTCATGTGTTCCAATGCAGCAAAATTGGTCTTTTGGCCCACCATGTTCATTCCAACTTTTTTTCTATCGAAGCTAACCTCATTATGTCAATTAGGACCATATTCTTCTCTATCTTAAATCTCTTTCTATAGTTGAACATGGTGATTGTATCTTATTCCACCACCTCATCTTCCACGTCGTACCTCTAACCTAAACTAAACTAATATCCAATGTGCGCTGACCATCTTATCTCTTGGAGGATGAGCCATCTCGGACATCAGTGTGCAATCCCAATATCATCTCCCGAACTGGAACCCACATATATTTCCTGCTAAAACATGGGTGGAGTGTTGCTCCAGCCATTTAAAAAAAAATTGAAATCAGTTATTCTCAATACCTTACATTTAATGAGCTGGAAAAATATTTCATCCACAGCCTTTAATGCTTCTATCTCCATTTTGTTCAGTACTTTTGGATGCATTTCACCAAACTCTGCTCCCTTATGAGTATTAATATGTCCCTATTTCTTAAATAACGCTTTTGTTCTTAAACTGTTCATGAGTTTGGATGTTTCACCACCAGGGGTGCCGCACGATTGGCAGCCCCGCCAACAGTCCATCTGTTTTTTCGTCTTTTAAAACATTTTTTAGTGTGTGTTAAAAGTTTATGTAAATGTTCTCCGGTTTGTTTCATGTGGGGGGAGAGAGAGGGGGTCAGGGGAAATCCTTTTTTTGGTTTCTTGTCTTGCCGGAGATGCGATTGTTTACCGGGTCGCAACTCTGGTCGCTCTGCATCGATGGAGTTGGAGGCCTCCTCGGACTGACTTGAGTCCCACCGTGGGGTGTAGACTTAACATCGGAGCTGATGCCTTGCCTGGGGTCGCTCTAATGGCCTGCAGACTTACCTTCAAGAGTTTGCCGTCTCGGGAGAGGCCGAGTCGGGAAGCTCCAACGAAGCAGAGGCTCGACCAGCCCGACCTGGGGTCCGATCGCCGGCGCAGGGGAGCTGACATCCCCCCCATGCAGGAGCTGATTGCCCCGATGTGGAAGGCCCAAACACCGTCGGCTACAGAGATCGTCCCGTCAACGGAGGGCTCAAGGCCCCCGACCGCGGGAGAGCATAGAGGGTAGAGATTTAAACATTTTTTCGCCATCCATCACAATGGGGAATGTGTAGGAGTCACTGCGGTGGATGTTTATGTTAAAATATATTTTGTGTGTTCCGTTGCTTTTTATTTGTGTGACTGACTAGGCAAATGAAATTCCTCATATGTTGCAAAACATATTTGGCTAATAAAGTATTATTGCAATTGTGATTGTGATTGTTTTACAGTTTACAAAAAGTCATCTTTAAAAAATCATTTATGGGATTTGAGGATCAATGGACAAGTTTGCATTTATTTTCCATGCCTAATTACTCTTGAGAAGATGACAGTGAGCTACCTAATTGAACAACTGCAGTAAGTTTGGAGAATGTACCTTTTTTATTACAACCATACATCTGTTTACAAAAGGGACACATTCCTGGGAACGTTTTGTGAAGTGAAATGTTGTCAACTTGAAAAGCCAGGCTAAATGCATTCTTGGAATTTTGTTGCGATGGAGAGTGCTGCACAAATTATTTTATCAATAAATAACTTCAGTAAATCAAAGACATGAACCCTTAAGAATTAATGGTGTTATTGTGAAAATCGGTAAATCAAATATTTATAACTTGACAACATCTGTGTTATTCTATTTTCATAAGATCATAAGATCATTGTGATAGGATTAGAATTAGGCCATTCGGCCCATCACGTCTACTCTGCCATTCAATCATGGCTGATCTATCTCTTGCTTCTAACTCCGTTATCCTGCCTTCTCCCCATAACCTCCGACACCTGTACTAATCATTTTGAGGATAGAGGCATTCCTGGCAAGGACAGCATTTATTACTCATCCCTAATTGCCCTTGATAATGTGCTGGTGAGCTGCCTTCATGAAAGCTGCATGCCTTTGCTGAAAGTGTACCCACAACGCTGTTTTGGAAAGAGTTCCAACTTTAGGCCCAGTGACGATGATGGAATGGCAATATTTTTCCAAGTCAGGTTATTGTACGACGGAGAAAAGTGGTGGTGGTGCATGCTGCCAAATAAACTAAACTGGAACCGCTTCTTTGCCTTTCTTGATGATAAAAGGATGCTGGGTGTGGTATCTCCATGCAGCCCTGGAAGGCCAGTAGTGATGGTAACAAATACTCTGGATGGTGAATGAGCAACAGGTCACATAGTTTTGTTCTGGATGCTGCCATTTGTCAATGAGTACATTCTTTTTGTTCTGTGAAAAATATAGATTGGGAAAAAAAAGGCTTCATAAATCCATCTATGGTATTTCGAGGGTTTCTGACCATTAGGCTGCAATACAAAATCAATTATATCTCCATTATTTAAAGGCAGTCTCAATATTTGAAGGACTCTACAGTTGGCTGCTCAACACTCAGAATTGAGATTGCCTTAATGCCAATATTATCTCTGACACCTCTCTCCCCTTTCTTCATCTCCTCGTCTCCATCACAGGATACAGACTGACTATTGACTGACATCTACTACAAACCTACCATTTCCCACAGTTATCCGGATTACCATTCCTCCCACCCTGCCTCTTGCAAGGATGCCATTCCCTACTCTCAATTTGTCCGTCTCCACCGCATCTGCTCCCAAGATGAGACTTTCCATTCTTGGACATCCAAGATGTCCTCTT
The DNA here is from genome assembly GCA_963514005.1 of Raja brachyura. Next base: position 120,244,205 of record OY740781.1, read on the forward strand.
TCTTTAGTAAACATGGTTTCCCACCTTCTGTCATAGATGGACCCCGTCACCCGCATCTCCCCTGTATTCCATGGTTTTGCACTCACCCCTTTCCCTCCCCACATAGAGTTCCCCTGGTCCTCACCTATCACCCCACCAGCCTCTGCATCCAACACATTATCCTCTGACATTTCCGTCAACTCCAACGTGATCTCATCACCAGTCACATCTTCCCATATCCACCTCTTTCTGCCTTCTGCAGAGACCACTCCCTCCGCAACTCACCGTTTCACTCATCCTATGCCACATAAACCACCCCTTCCCGATAGTTTCCCTTGCAACCGCAGGAGATGTAACATCTGTCCCGATTCCTTTGCCTTCACATCCAACCAGTGACACCAGCAGTCCTTCTAGATGAGAGAGAGATTCATATGCACCTCTTCTAACCTCATCTACTACATCCAGTGGACAATGGTAGAGTTGGAAGCCATTTATCCAAACAATTGCACTCGGTCCACCAAGGCCTGCTGGATCTCTCGGTTGCTAATCATTTTAACTCCTTTCTCATTCCCATACTGACCTTTCAATCCTGGGCCTCATCCATTGCCAGAGTGAGGCCACATTCAAACTAGAGGAACAGCACTTCATATTCCACTTGGGTAGCTTACAACCCAATGGTATGAACATTGAATTCTCCAATTTTAGCAACCTCTAACAACCCCACTCCTCAGCCCCTCCCCTTTTCTCCCCTACACTAACTTTCTCCTCCCTCCCCTGCACCTCCTGTACTTGCTCTTATTTCTCCACTCCCCCTTCTCCTACATTCATTCCGTCAGCTTCATGATTTGCAACTCTACATTTCGCCTCTCTCCCCTTCTGCTTTAATCTCTGGCCTTTGCTTCAACCATCTATCTATCATACCACCCTGCCTGTGTCCACCAGTTATTGTCACACTTAACAATGCCTCTCCCCTCATGCATCTTCAACTCCACCCCCACCTCCACAATCAGACTGAAGAAGGATCTTGGCCCAACCCGTTGAGTTACTCCAGCACTTAGTGTCCTTTCCAAACTCTCTCTGCTGGCTGACCTCTGCCTGTCAGGGCCTGCAGGGCTTCATATTACTTGGCAATGGGCAGAAAAAAGCTGTCAGCCACAGCTGGAGGCTGCTACGGAAATGAACAGTTATGGTATAGCCCCCTGCACTTGGATTCAGTTCTATTAGTGATCCACGGTATCACTCTGCCTTCATAATGTAGAAAATGTAGAAGTGATCCTTTCCTTTGCTCCCTTTAAACCAGATTGGACTTTTCATTTAAATTTCCTGACATTACTTAGTTGGATGTCAAGCACTGATTCTCTTGGGAGGGAGCAGAAAAACTAAAATGTTAGAACCAACAAATCTATAACAATTTTTTTTTTGCTATGATCTGGGCATAATTCAACAACTATTATGCTTTCAGTGTTTCTCCATTTTACAAAATGACAACATGGAACTCTCTGTGAGAGGGAATGAAGGCTAGATGGCAAGACCGTTAAGAGAGGATAGACACAAGAAACTAGAGTAACTCAACGGGTCAGACAGCATCTCTGGAGAAAAGGAATAGGTGACGTTTTGGGTCGAGACCCTTCTTCAGACGAGAGTCCAGGGAAAGGGAAACGAGAGATATAGACGGTAGTGTATAGGGATATAGAACCAAAGAATGAAAGATATGCAAAAAAATAGCGATGATAAAGGAAAACGGCCATCATTAGCTGTGCCTTGGGTGAAAAAGAATATAGATAATGCGAATTAACAAAACCACTTTGCAGTTGGTACGACTTGGAGGGATGGAGAGAAGGGAGCTGGAAGGGTTATTTGAAATTAGAGAAATCAAAAGTCATACCGGCCTCACTCTGACAATGGTGGAGGCCCAGGACAGAAAGACGGAAGAACAAGTTTGCTTTGATCTCTGGCTGTGTGAAGGAGTTTCCTTGTGGAGTAGCGTGTTTGTATATGGTTATTGTGGGATGTTCCTGAACTGGCATCTACAATACCTGTATAATCACATATTCACAGACTTTTTCTGTTTTCTATACATATTAATTTGACAATCTTTGAAGCTAAGTGCAGATATTAATGAGCACGGCATTAATTCCTGTATAATGCAGTTCAAAATGAACAACAAAATGCCAAAAAAAAATCTACAATCTTAACTTTTATCTCTTAACACCAGGTGTTTCTGTCACTAAGTCACTGAGTAGATCTGCTGTGAAATAGATTCATATGTTCCACAACTGATTTTGAAAAACAAGCATGGAATGAATATTGATTTCTCTCACTTCAGGTAGCCCCCTGCATTCCTTCTCTCTACCTAAATTTGCCCCACTCATGTCACATCAGCTTCTGATTTTCACCCTACAAACAGCTTACAATGGCCTATTTCCTTTATCATCATTACTTTTTTGCATATCTATCATTCATTGTCCTTTATCTCTCCACATCACTGTCTATATCTCTTGTTTCCCTTATATCTCAACAGTCTGAAGAAGAGTCTCGACCCGAAACGTCACCCATTCTTTCTCACCCATTCACGTCACCCATTCCTTCCTGAGAAACTGGGAACCGGAACGGCGACTGTCAGAGGAACACATACACACACACAAACACAAACATATCACAAAGGCGGGGCCCAGGGCAAGCGGGGAGAGCGCTGTTTGAAATTCACACGGTGCAAAGCCAAGGTGATACAGACACATACCGCAATGAACAGGAAGGTTAAGATGGCTAGCACAGTGTACGGTAAGTCCTTTAAAAGAGGGGGGAGGGGGGGCGGGAGAGGAGGGGAGAGGAGAAGAGGGGAGAAGGTGGGGAGAAGGAGTGAAGGAGTGGAGACACTTTTAGGAAGCTAGACAACTTTTAATAGCCAGAGATAAAAGCAATTAACTAAAACTAACTACAACTACCTCGCCTGCCTAAAACTACGTGGCAACCCCATTACAACTGAACCTACGACTACAGAATTAACAATATTCTCCATGGTGACCAATTTTTGGTCGCAGAAAAATTTTCAACCTGTTGCCAACTTCCCAGAATACGGGAACTCCTCACGGCCAAGACGGAGACTGACCAGATCGCCAGCGAACATGTGGCGATCATGTGGTGAGTGCAGAGTCTCCTGCATTTAACTAAAAAGTCGCATAAGTGGGACAAGCCCTTAAGGCTTTTAAACTCCTGTATCTTCAAACCACTAAATATAAGGTTTAGAATAAATTGCCAAGCTCAACACCATTCCAAACATTTCAAAGCTTAAGGAAGAACCAGAACATTTTCAATGTAGAGTGTCAATTAACGATAGAATACGATAGGATACGATACAATAGAACTTTATTGATCCCAGGAGGGAAATTGATCTGCCAACAGTCATAAAAACAGAAAATACATGAAACATGAAATTAAAGTGACAAGAGTGGAAAGAATTGGGCTATGCAAAGATTGCGGAGGGGATTTTAACAAAATGGAATAAGAAGTGGTGAACATCTTCATTCTGGCCATCTCGTCTGATGCATGGGACTTGTTCCAGCTTGCTCTTAATCTTGGACAGCAAACCAAGCAAGATCCAACCACAGCACCATTCCTCTGTACATAAATCTGTGCAAAGTGTGGTTACAGAAAGATCTGATAAAGTCTGGTGAAATATCTCGACCTGAAACATCACCTATTCCACTTCTCTAGTTACTCCAGTATTTTATGTCTATCTTACGGAAAGATCAGTAGCTTATCAGGAAGACAGCACAATTGAACTGAATCTGCATTACAAACTGCATTACAAACATTACACCAGATTGATTCCTGGGATGTCAGGACTTTCATATGAGGAAAGATTGGATAGACTCGGCTTGTACTTGCTGGAATTTAGAAGATTGAGGGGGGATCTTATAGAAACTTACAAAATTCTTAAGGGGTTGGACAAGCTAGATGCTGGAAGATTGTTCCCGATGTTGGGGGAGTCCAGAACAAGGGGTCACAGTCTAAGGATAAGGGGGAATTCCTTTAGGACCGAGATGAGGAAAACATTCTTTACACAGAGAGTGGTGAGTCTCTGGAATTCTCTGCCACAGAAGGTAGTTGAGGCCAGTTCATTGGCTATATTTAAGAGGGCGTTAGATGTGGCACTTGTGGCTAAAGGGATCAGGGGGTATGGAGAGAAGGCAGGTATGGGATACTGAGTTGGATGATCAGCCATGATCACATTGAATGGCGTGCAGGCTCGAAGGGCCGAATGGCCTACTCCTGCACCTATTTTTCTATGTTTCTAAACCTTCAACACTCCCAAAAAACACAAAAATATAAATGCTTCAGTAACAGTGGCAAAAAGCCAAATAGATGCACTACATTTTGTCATTGTAAAGGCCACATTTCAGGAGTTCGGATCGAAGAATTGGTTGGCACCTCTTCCCTAGATAATGCTATCAAAACCTTAAAGCCTCAGGTATGAGTGAGGATTGTGAAACGTGAGTGCTATGAGTACTTGAAAGATTTATTTTTTGAAGAATGTGGTTATGACAGTTAGGTATTTGGATCCAAACGTGTTCATTTCAATACAGCGATTCAGCCTCCCACAGCACAGGCAGAACTGCCGATTATGTTTTGCAATCGATTTTTAATTTCAATCGTACAAAAGCATGTAAAAGAAGATCTAATTTCTCAGCTGTAAGGCATCTTATTCTTTCCTGAGATAAGAATATTGAAGTTGCTTATGTAAGTTCCAGTAGGAAGAGTTTTGCAGATACTATGCAAGGTCTGACGTGCAAGATGCAGTAGAATATTCATCTTATTTTACGGTTCATTGATTTGTAAAGAAATTGCCATCTCAACAATGTTGCTGTCAAATTAGTCTAATTGGCTATAGTGTAGTTCTTCCTAGATATCTGTCTAATCCAATTTTGAAGGTTTCCCTAGATTTGAAACGATTCACTAATTATTTTCACATAATAAAGTAAATTTGAGCAAAGCTAGTTCAGTACCTTTATTTCCAGTATAATCTGTTTTTTCTTCATATAACAGCATACATAACAGTAACAGCTTCAGACACTTTGAGATTTTGAAATATAATTTATTATTCTGTAGAAGCTCCAGTCATTTTACAGATCTCTCTCACAATATTGGAGTTATTCTCTGCCTCTACTCACATGGGATTTTCTTTTAAATATTTTATGTTTAAATATTTCAGAAATTTCCAAGAAATAGTGTGCAATTCCACCAATAACTTTTAAGCAAAATACCAAAATTAGGGGGAACATTTTGGCCAGGTTGCGAATTCACACCCAAAAATGGACCAAAAGAGTGGTAGGATCTGTCATCACTGAAAATTATTATTCAATTATTTATAGGCAAGAAGATTGCAAGATTTTGATTGTCACAGCCATCTTGTGAATCAATCAAGCATCATTCTCTTTGTTTCCACTCCAACCCCTTCCTCATCCCACATCTCTCCTCCAATGGCAACACCTTTCTCTGTTTTACTCACTTAGGTGTTTTTTCAGCGGACTGCCGGCGACTGCCGACACACACACATACATACACACACATTGAAAAGGCGGGGGCCAGGGCAAGCGGGGGGAGCTCTACCTGAAATTCACACAGTGCAAAGCCAAGGTGATACAGACACACACCGCGATGAACAGGAAGGTTGGCGCTGTAATTAAGACGGCTAGCACAATGTACGGTAAGTCCTTTAAAAGTGGAATGGAGAGGGGGGAGAGTGGGGGGGAGAAGGCGGACAGTGGGGAGAAGATATGGGGGGGGGGGGTGGAGTGGGAGAAGGGGGAAGAAGGAGTGGAGACAACTTTTAAGAAGCCAGACAAATTTTAATAAGCCAGAGGGACACAGCTGTGTAGTTTGGCGGACATTTAACATTACTGGTCGGTTATCCTTGGTTCTGAAAACTCCTGCTTACGTTTTTTTTCCCCAATGAGCCAATGAAAATGACCGGTCAGCAAAGGCAATATACTAAAACTACTTATGACTACCAACAACTACATGGCATCCCCACTACAACTGCACCTATGATTACAGGATTATCGATTATAGAAACATAGAAACATAGAAACATAGAAAATAGTTTCAGGAGGAGGCCATTTGGTCCTTTGAGCCAGCACCGCCATTCATTGTGATCGTGGCTGATTGTCTGCTATCAATAACCTGTGCCTGCCTTCTCCCCATATCCCTTGATTCCATTAGCCCCTAGAGCTCTATCTAACTCTTTCTTAAATCCATCCAGTGATTTGGCCTCCGCTGTCCTCTGTGGCAGGGAACTCCACAAATTCACAACTCTCTGGGTGAAAAAGTTTTTTCTCACCTCAGTCTTAAATAGCCTCCCCTTTATTCTAAGACTGTGGCCCCTGGTTCTGGACTCGCCCAACATTGGGAACATTTTTCATGCATCTAGCTTGTCCAGTCCTTTTATAATTGTATATGTTTCTATAAGATCCCCCCTCATCCTTCTAAACTCCAGTGAATACAAGCCTAGTCTTTTCAATTTTTCCTCATATGACAGTCCCGCCATCCCAGGGATCAATTTTGTGAACTTACGCTGCACTGCCTCAATCACAAGGATGCCCTTCCTCAAATTAGACCAAAAATGTACACAATACTCCAGATGTGGTCTTACCAGAGCCCTATACAACTGAAGAAGAACCTCTTTACTGAAATCCTCTTGTTATGAAGGCCAATTAGCTTTCTTCACTGCCTGCTGTACCTGCACGCCAACTTTCAGTGACTAGTGTACAAGGACACCCAAGTCTCGCTGTACCTCCCCCTTATCTAACCTAACCCCATTGAAATAATAATCTGCCCCCTTCTTTTTGCCGTCAAAGTGGATAACCTCACATTTATACAAGATACAAGGTACATTTATTTGTCACATGTGCCAATTGGCACAGTGAAATGTAATCACCATGCAGCCATACAGTAAAAATAAAGAACACAACATAGAGTTGATAGAATTCAACATAAAACATCCCCACACAGCAGGATCAAAATCTCCCACTGTGAGGGAAGGCACCAAAGTCAGTCTCTTCCCCTGATGTTCCCCACTGTTCACCCATGGTCGGGGCATCCCCGAGCCCTCCGCAGTCACGCTACAGGCGGCCCGATGTTCAGGCCCCCTCACCGGGGCGCTGCAAGTCCGACGTCGGGGCTGGGAGACCTCCTCAGCAGCCTGGACCCTGAATCGGCCCCCTCTTACCAGAGTCCGCACTTCTCAAAGTCCGCAGGGCGCGCCGGGTGGAGATGCAATGCTGGAGGCCCTCGGCAAAGGGTCCCAGGACTCCACGGAATTGTTCAGCGCCGCCCGCGTTGGAAGCTCTCCCAAACCAGAGCACCACAATGTTGGAGCAGCGGCCCAATGCTCCGGAGCTCCAAATGGCGACCAAGGTAGGCATCGCCTGCTCCGCGGTGCATTCAGTGCCGTGCCACCGCTGTTGCAGCTCTGGTCCGGTTCCCGGTCCCCGGCAGGAAAGGCCGCTCCGATCCCGGAGGTAGGCCACGAGGTCTCCTGGCGGGGACGAGACTTGGAGAAATAGTCGCGTCCCCGCCAGGAAGCGACTGGGAATTAGTTTCCCCCTTACCCTGCCCCCCTCCCCCACATATAAAAGTTAAGGACTCCCCCAAAAAAAACTTTAAACTGACTAAAAATTAAAAAGAAAAATGGAAAAACACACGGGCTGCAGGCAGAGGCTGCTGTCAGTGCAGCACCCCTAGTGGTCCTATATTATACTATCTATAGTGGACCTATATCTATATTATACTGCATCTGCCACGCATCTGTCCACTCACTCAACCTGTCCAGGTCACCCTGCAACCTCCTAACATCCTCTTCACAGTTCACACTGCCACCCAGCTTTGCGTCATCCGCAAACTTGCTAGTGTTGCTCCTAATTCCCACTTCCAAATCATTAATATATATTGTAAAACAGTTGCGGCCCCAACACCGAGCCTTGCGGCACTCCACTCGCCACTGCCTAACATTCTGAAAAGGACCCGTTCACTCCTATTCTTTGCTTCCTGTCTGCCAACCAATTTTCTATCCATGTCAACACCCTACCCCCAATACCATGTTCTCTAATTTTAGTCACCAGTCTCCCATGTGGGACCTTATCAAAGGCTTTCTGAAAGTCTAGATACACTACATCCTTTAGCTTCACTTCATCCATTTTACTTGTCACATCTTCAAAACATTCCAGAATATTAGTCGAGCATGATTTCCCTTTCATAAATGTATGTTGACTTGGACTATTCTGTTTACTGCTATCCAAATGCCCCATTATTACCTTTTTAATAATTGACCCCAGCATCTTTCCCACCACCGAAATCAGGCTAACTGGTCTGTAATTCCCTGTTTTCTCTCTCGCTCCTTTCTTGAAAAGTGGGATAACACTAGCTATCCTTCAATCCACAAGAACTGATCCTGAATCTATTGAATATTGGAAAATCATCACCAATGCGTCCACTATTTCTGGAGCCACCTCCCTGAGGACCCTGGAATGCAGACCATCCGGCCCAGGGGATTTATCATCCTTCAGTTCCATTAGCCTGCCCAATACTATTTCTCGCCAAACGAAAATTTATTTCAGTTCTTCTACCCCTTTAGATCCTCTGTCCTCCAGTACATCTTGGAGATTGTGTCTTCCTTAGATGAAGACAGATCCGAAGTACCTGTTCAAGATCCAAAGTACCTGTTCTCTCCATGGCGACCAATTTTTTCAACATGTTGAAAAATTTGCGGCGACCATACTGAGGCCGCGACTAGTTCCCAGAATGCAGGAACTCCTCGCGACCATGAAGGAGATTCACCAGAGACCACCAGTGAACATGTGCCGACCATGTGGTGAGCACAGAGTCTCCTGCACTCCCCTAAAAGGTTGCCTAAGTGGGACAGGCCCATAAGGATCATTTGATTTCTAACTTTTCCTAACTTTTCTGATGAAATGTCTTCATGCTGATATTTATTTTTTGTACAAAATGTAATTTCTCTCTCCACAGGTGCTGCCTGACCTGTGGAGTATTTCTGACATTTCTATTTTTATTTCAGAATTTTGCCATTCAATTTCATTTTTGCCTTCCCCCGAAGTTTGGTCCTGGAAGATTTTATTTTTACTCTCGATCAGCTAAACTATACCTTACATGCGCCCAGAGAGGCAGTGCAAACAGTATATTTTCCATCCTACCCGGCTGCTATCCATTAGTTTCCCTAGGATCCAGGTGAGAAGAACTCGTTCAAAAGTGACACTCATACTTGGAAATTTTTAACTTTTTCCAAGGATCACCCAAAGGTTTAAGGAATAGAGCACATTTATTAATTCACAAGGAAATGACAGTTAACTATAATTATTGCCGTATAGCAATGCAATAGGTCTTTAACTTGTAGCAGTAATGCCCTCATAATAGACCAATTAGTCCGAGAAAGGTAAAAATTTAAAAGGTACAAAAGTGATTCAGCTGTATTATTAGAAACATTAAAGAAAGGCTTTCACCTTTCTGCTATTACACTGGCAAGACTAACAGAAATGTTTTCGCCATTCTTCCATAACACTAGCGAGATAACTGCACAACTACATGAATGTTTTCTTTTATGATATAAACAATCAGAAGAATGTTCAGACAATGGTTCTTTCCTTCTGCTCTACTGATTGCAATGTACAAAAATAGATCAACAAGGTCGAAAAACAAGAATGCTTGAATCTGCAAATAAAATAGCTTCTTTAGCATAACCATATATGGGCTAACCTTTCCTCTCTCTGAAGAACCTGTCAATCTTAAGAGGCAAGAGGCTGTACAATGCTCTGTAAGATAAAGTATTGCTGTAGCTGATGATTGGGGTATAAATATGTCTGATTGAATATTACCTCTGTGTGTGGAGATATAGTGAACCTATAGTCAGTATATTACAAACTGTAAGAGTTTATTGCCACAACCACCTGGCAAAATAAAGATTTTACTACTTGATCGCTAATTTTATTGCGTTTTTGTCTGTTTGAAGTGAAACGAACCTTAACATTGGCGTAGTCATAGAAACATAGAAAATAGGTGCAGGAGGAGGCCATTTGGCCCTTCGAGCCAGCACCGCCATTCATTGTGATCAGGGCTGATCGTCCGCTACCAATAACCCGTGCCTGCCTTCTCCCCATATCCCTTGACTCCACTAGCCCCTAGAGCTCCATCCAACTCTCTCTTAAATCTATCCAGTGATTTGGCCTCAGCTGCCCTCTGTGGCAGGGAATTACATAAATTCATAACTCTCTGGGTGAAAACGTTTTTTCTCACTTCAGTCTTAAATGACCTCCCCTTTATTCTAAGACTGTGGCCCCTGGTTCTGGACCCACCCAACATTGGGAACATTTTTCCTGCATCTAGCTTGTCCAGTCCTTTTATAATTTTATATGCTTCTATAAGGTCCCCCCTCATCCTTCTAAACTACAGTGAATACAATCCTAGTCTTTTCAATTTTTCCTCATATGACAGTCCCGCCATCCCAGGGATCAATCTCGTGAACCTAGACTGCACTGCATCAATCACAAAGATGTCCTTCCTCAAATTAAGAGACCAAAACTGTACACAATACTCCAGATGTCGTCTCACCAGAGCCCTATACAACTGCAGAAGAATCTCTTTACTCCTCTTGTTATGAAATACTGAAATCCTCTTGTTATGAAGGCTAACATTCCATTAGCTTTCTTCACTACCTGCTGTACCTGCATGCCAACTTTCAGTGACCGGTGTACAAGGACACCCAGGTCTCGCTGTACCTCCCCCTTACCTAACCTAACCTCATTGAGATAATAATCTGCCCCCTTGTTTTTGCCGCCAAAGTGGATTTGGCAGCAAAAACAATTTATCTATATAAAAACACATTTATCTATATTATACTGCATCTGCCACGCATCTGCCCACTCACTCAACCTGTCCAGGTCCCGCTGCAACCTCCTAACATCCCCATAGTCAGCAGTATCTTGCTGGAAGCTATCTCTGAAGACTGAGTAAGAGGCTACAGTTTGGCCGGGATCTCGAAGGGAGTAGAAAGTGCAGTATTGGACCCCTTGAGTCTGAACTCCTGAGAACACTGTGGTCTTTTGTCCAAAGTGATCTGGTTCCCTGCCAAGATCTTTCAGAACAGACAACGCAAGGTCAGACAATTTTTGGGATTGTTGACTCAGACTAAGTTGGCTGTCTGAGGTATTAAGCCAATATTGAGCCAAGTAACGGGATAGGCTCTGGATAAGATTACATGTGGGAGCTTCGGTACATGTGGCTGTTTTGGAACAGCATATGTGTTATTTGGATCCAGGAAAATGTAACGATTACATAATGAATAGATTTTAACAAAGAGAATATGTTGGCCAACATAATATTAAACAATTGGTATGTAAAAATGAAAACCTAGTAAAATATCCTCGTGGATCCCTTGTCTGCCATGGCGACCCCGTTTACAGAAAAGGGGGGGGGATGAGGAACAAATTCGGGGAGAGAAACAAATTGGAAATAGTGTAGACCACCTCCACCATGCCTGGCCACCAGTACACTAAGATCCCGTGAAGAGGAAGGGGCTCCGGTACACCTACAGGGAAGGGCAATCTCAGAAGAAGGAAGAACTGATAAGGAAGATGAGGACGAAGAAGGGAGAGGGCTTAAGGCAGAAGAGGAAGAGCAGTAATGACTCCAGCAGTGAGAGAGTTAAACAACACTGAGCACCAGAAAAAGAGAAACAGCAGATAATTTAAAGAAGACTGAAAGAGAAAAAACAGGATGTTGAGCTGGTGGCTTTCAAGGCACTGTACCTTAACTACCCCGCAAGAATCGAGGCTGGTCACTTTTGCCCCAAGAACTTTAACATTTTGCAGTGAACAGTCGGTACATTTGAAAACAAACTTGAAATAAAAGACTCTGACCTATTTGCAAATACAGAGCTCATCTACCTGATGGAGGGAGAGGGGAAAGTCTGTGAGTATTTGGGCAAGTGTAAGGTGCAACAAGACCCTGAATGACAGGGAATTAGGCCAATCCCATTTCTGGGTTTGGCTAATGCCAAGGCACCGCAGCAATTCTCTCTCACTTCAACAAAAGAAGAGTTTCGTAACATAAAAACAGAGCTGGCTCCTGCACGCTTTTGCCCTCTCAGTCCAACTGTCCATTATTAAGTGCAATGCCCATCAAGTGGCCACAATGAAGTCTCCTGGGGGAATGCCCTAGCTGACATTACTGTCCACACAGCAGATTACGAATTCTGCACATTGGTCCCCACAGAACCAAAGATTCTAGTAGACAGAACGACTCTGTCAGACAAGGGAGTATGAACATTCTTGGGTGCATCAAAGTGTTACTTGTTTATGGAACCGGTTCTGGGTGAATGTTGAATTAACCATATAATTCAGATGAAATATGATGTAATTGAATGAGCTTGCTCATTTACATGATAAACCTTTGTAGACTCATGTGTTTTAAAAGGATGTTGCAGCTGTGTGGGCGTTGAGCCGCACACAGTTATTTTCTTTTCCTTTGCTCCTTGGAAATGCATTGGCTATCTATGTGGAAATTAACTGTTTATTCTCTGTCTTCTCAACTTTTATTAGACAGCAGATGTGGCTCAGCAAAGAGACTGCATAACTTGGCATTAGGATTGGTGTCCTTGTCGATATTTTAAGTTTGATTTCTTCCTATTTCTTAACTTTTGAACTGCATTCAAGAAAGATCTGAATTGCGCACTGGCCATGTGGAACTCAGATTGAGGTATTGGATGAGAATTGGAAATGCCTTTATCTCAGAAACAATCTGTTAATTTAAAATTGTGAATTTGGGGAGATAGATTGAAAGAATTGGGAATAATTTTTTTATTGTTTTTTCTTTATAATTACATATTTTTAATTGGTCTGTCTTGTAAGTAGTTAAAAAAGTTTCAGTAAAGCCTTGACTGACTGGACAAGACCTTAGTGATGAATTAATTACAAATGCACAGCAATTGACCCAAACCTTGTCAGTCTTACAGAAACCACTGAACCAGAGAAATGCAGAAACCACTCTCAGATGACCATAACAGCGAATCATTACAACCAGGAGATCACGAACAGATAAGTAATTGGGATCAGAGGAAATTGGGAGAACGGTGGAAGGAGCCCTTCCCAGCACTATTGACTACACCTACAGCCCAGAAGGTCGAAAATAATCCTCGTTGGATACACATAACCGATTGCAAAATAATTGGATACTGGAAAAAGGAAGTATGAACTTGGATGTCCTCCTGCAAGAAAGCCATACAGAATTATTATTATTTTTTAAAGGACCAATATTTACAGTATCTTGTTAAAACCAGCCATGAACATAAGCAAACACATTGCACTGAATCATATACGTGCCTCCCTATGAGGAACAAGTCTCCCCCTGGTTGAATAAACTTGAACAATTAACAGTGACCCCTTATTTGTTGTTTGGGGTCCTGGGATTAGGAATAAAACCAAAGGGATCAATTTGAGATGGGAGACTCCTCTGAGTCACACTTAATCATAGCTACTAGACCTCTAGCAACAGTGAAATAAATAAGAAAACTGATAAAATGGCTGAAGGACAAACTGACAATTCATGTTTTTAAATTAGATTAGATTAGATTAGATTAGATTACCTTTATTGTCATTCAGACCTTCCGGTCTGAACGAAATTTCGTTGCCTGCAGTCATACAAAAATTCAAAATAACTTAAAAATAACAAAAACACACAAATTTAACATCCACCACAGTGAGTTCAGCAAACACCTCCTCACTGTGGTGAAAGGCAAAAGTCTTAGTCTTTGTCTCCTTCCCTCCTTGTACTCCCTCTGCGCTGAGGCGATCCAGGCCTCTGGTGTATTGTCCCTGCCGGGTGTTGGTACCGCTGCCGCCACCGGAACGCCGGAATGCCGCCGCCTCTCCAAATCGGGCCGCCGCCTCCTCCGGAATGCCGCCGCCGCTCCAGGCCGGGACGCCGCTCCAAATCGGGCCGCCACCACCGGAACGCCGGAATGCCGCCGCTCCAGGCCGGTCCGCCGCCGCTCCAGTCCGGTCCGCCGCTCCGCCGCTCCAGGCCGGTCCGCCACAGCTCCAAGTCGGGCCGCCGCCGCCAGGCCAGGTCAGTCGAGCCACCGCCGCTGCAGCGAACGCCGCCCGAGGCCGTCAGCTCCGCCATTAGGGCCTCAGCGCAGACGGAGACAGGGGGATACAACAAGAAAAGGTTGTATCCCCCCGAAGGAAGGGACTAAGCCCTGTTTCTCCCACCCCCCCCCCCCATACAATCTAATAAACTAACTAAACTAACATAAACTAAACAGACATAAACAAAAACAAACAAAAAAAAAGAAAAAACAGACGGACTGCAGGCGAGCCGCAGCTGCCAGGCAGCGCCGCCACTTCCGGTACCAAATGCGGAAGTGACACAGTGTTTCCAGTGACACAGAAAGAAAGATCACGTGGGTCAGAAGGAATGGGACACTATGAAATACATCAGCTGCCTACTGAGGATCTGCCTGCTGTGGCTCTGGTCCAGGTACCCTACGAACTAAGGGCAAAGCATAAGAATCATGTGGGATGGGTGTATTCTGCCCCTGAACATAAACTGACTATAAAAAAAGGGTGCTGCTTTGCCACGTTTAAAACAATATTGACTGGCCCCGAAGGCTGAAGAAGGGAAAGCCATGGTCTTTATGATTGACATGATTGTCTTTTTTGCAACAAGCATTATTAGTGAACATGTAAAGTCTGTGTAATACTCCTATTCTGCCAATCCTGAAAGCGGGAAGACATAATGAATGGGTGTTTTATCTAAGACCTGAGAGCTATTAACGATAGTCCTTTAGTACCTGATACCAAAATTAATCTGTCATTTATACCGACAGAAGCCGACACCCTTACAGTAATTGCCCTATGTTCAGCCTTTTTCTCCATACCCCTGCATAAAGACTGGTAACCTATTATTCCATGGCTTTACCAGTAGTAGTAAAATAGATGCCAACTTGCCTACGCGCTGTAACGGCAAAGGCTACAATGATAGAAATGTTAGCAGTGAACTCGCTGCTGTAATGTAAACAAGCTTCCTTATCTGATTAGGATGTTAGGTTTGTGCCATAACCCTTTACGAGCTCAAGGACAGATTCAAACCAAATTACAATCAGCCACACGTATGCTTCCATTCCTGCAATAATTCATCATCCTCCAAATCACGGGTTTTCTTATTTGGCCTGGGATTTAATAAGAATGGGAATGTGCAGGGAAAAAAAACGGTTAAAAGGCAAAGATTAATTTATCACGATGGGCAAATTAAAGTTTAATTTTGTGGAAAGGCTGCGAGAAAACAAAAGTCTTGTATCTGATATCGAGTTTGTATAATATGTTATTTATAAAAGTGCTTTTTATTTCAATATTTGACTTTGCAGAGCAACAATGGTATCCCATCACTGTATTTATACTCTCAGCAGACATTTTGTTCCCTTGAGATTGTTAGAATGGTAATTTAATTCTCTCCCCACAACCCAGCCCACACCCTACTACAACCCTTTCCCAAACTTACTCCTGGATGCCTGCTGAAATAATGCTTCTAGTTCATGGCATCTCGTAACATTTGAACTTATGGATGTTAATCTCTTAAAGAAGCTAAAAACTAATTTGCAGTTTCCACAGTCATGGATAAATGGCATGCAGCAATTCAATGGGGAGCTTTCAAAGCCACAGTAGGGAATATTTCTTCAGGGGGCTTGCCAAATCTTGAAGAGTTAATGCTAACAGCTGAAATGTATGAATTCTAAATATTACTCTTTATTTTTTATAAGCTCTGCATAAAGATAGTTGACAACACCATTCTCATTTTACCCCTACCATTTTGTCATAAAGCATGTTATTTATGTTTTTAATCTCACAACATGAATTTGACAAGGTTATTGTCATTGTCAAACTGCAAAAATTCTTGATAATCATTGTACATAATTGTGTTCACTGTTTTACAACTATTGTATAATAAAAAATGTTCTTACTATAAAATAAGTATTGATCAAAAAGATCAACAAAGAGACACCTGTATTATAATAAGATGAGTGTTGTACCTAGATCCCCTATGAATCCTATAATATCACTGACCTTGTTACCCACATTTCCCAAGAAATTGAGAAAATCCATAAGGTTGGCAGTGACATGCATGGGTACAATGAAGGAAATGGGAGCTGCTGGCCATTCAGTTGGTTTGGTGGACTCTGGAATACTGGATTACACTATGGCTCTATCTTTTTATTAATCATCGCTCTGATTTTTATTGTTAACTGCTTGCGACCATTATACACCTACCGAGGATTGTGAATGTTATCATAACTGATAAAGAGGAAGGAAAGAGAAAGTTTAAAGATTTAAAAGTTACAAGATGGATTCTTCTGTAGAATTAGAAGCAATAAAGAAAGGCTTTCACCTTTCTCCCATTACACCAGCAAAGCTAACAGAAATGTTTTTGCCATTCTTCCATAACACTAGCGAGATAACAGCACAACCACATGAATGTTTTCCTTTATGATATAAACAATCAGAAGAATGTTCAGACATTGGTTCTTTCCCGCTGGTCTACTGATTGCAATGTATAAACAATAGATCAACAAGGTCAAAAAACAAGAGTGCTTGAATCTGCTAAAAAATAGCTTCTTTAGCATAACTATCTATGGGCTAACCTTTCCTCTCTCTGAAGAACCTGTCAATCTTAACAGGCAAGAGGCTGTACAATGCTCTGTAAGATAAACTATTGCTGAATTGCTGTTTATTGGGGTATAAATATGTCTGATTGAACATTACCACTGTGTGTGGGGATAGAGTGAACATATAGTCTGTATATTACATATTGTAAGAGTTTACTGCCACACGTCTGGCGAAATAAAGATTTTACTACTTGATTACTAATTGTATTGCATTTTTGTCTGTTTGAAGTGAAACGAACCTTAACAAGTCCTGTGTCAGCACTGGGCAGTAAAGGACTTATATTCCCCTGTCAATAAAAATCAAAAGCACAGATATCCTAAATAAAACCTAGAAATGTTGGGAAACTCAACATGTGAGGCCGTACACAAGGAAAGAAAAATAATTAATGTTTCAGTTCCGGGTCTGGACATCAGAACTGTGGAAAAGAGAAGACACATTTGTTTTATGTACCAGGAGAAGTCCAATGGTTCAATCAATGGTTAAATGATTCATTGGTAATTTATTGTCACGTGTACCGAGGTACAGTGAAATTAAATTTTGCCAGTTCATAGGAATTGTTGTTCCTATGTTATGTATATCACTATACATAACATAGGAACAATGAAACATAGAAAAATAGGTGCAGGAGTAGCCCTTTCGTCCCTTTGAGCCAGCACCGTCATTCAATATGATCATGGCTGATCATCTATAATCAGTACCGCATTCATGCTTTCTCCCCATATCCCTTGATTCCTTTAGTCCTCAGAGCTAAATCTAAATCTCGCTTGAAAACAGTAGTACACTTTGAGACTATACAGCATCACCAGATTTAGCGCGATTTCCAAATCCCAGTTGTTGTAAATGCAGTGATCTTGACCTGACCATGAAGGTCTGTTATCCTGGTGGTGTTACAGGGTCTTCCTTGCCAAGCATGGCCATTGGTGTCCTCCACTGCTGCTCCACCGTTCTGTGCTGCTGCAGGCCATGTCCATTCTATATGCTTGGCCTCTTGGAGAGGCACCAGGTCCAGCCAAGCCCCAGACTGTTGCAGGGCCTTCAATGGCCAACATGCAATGTTCCGCTAATAGTGAGGCTTTGATCACATGCAGGAAGCCAGACACTACAAATAGAAAAAGAAAACATGAGCCAAAA
Organism: Raja brachyura; assembly: GCA_963514005.1. The sequence goes on from OY740781.1 coordinate 120,262,045, forward strand.
TGGTGACAGGCAATAATAGTCAATTCTGATACAAATAGAAAGATAGGGTGAATGTCTCAAGATGGGGGACTTGATTTTGAACCCTGTAGGATGAAATGGGGCATGGTGGAAGTTGAGATGTTACTCATCATGGTCAGTGGGAGAGCAGGTTAAAGTGGCAGGCAACTGGAAATTTGAGGGTATCCCTAGGGATTGAGTGCATAGTTATCACACAATCTGCATTTGTTTTTTTCCCCATTGTAAAAGAGGCCACATTGTGAACATTGAAGATAGTAAATTGGATTGGAAGAAGTGCAAGTGAATTGTTGCCTTATCTGGAAAGATAGTTTGGTTCCTGAATGGTGGGTAGGACAGAAGAAAAAGGACAAGTGTTGTATCTCCAATGATTGCACAAGAAAGTCAGATGAAATTGGGATGAAAGAACAGACACAGGAACAACATCTTGTTTTCTCTCTTTTCATGTGCCGATGAAGCTCCTTGACCTGAATTGTTAATTGTTTGGCTTTCCACACGTCCTGCCTGACATGCCGAATGTTCCCAGTTTTCACTTTTGTCTTCTCTTCTTTAGTGTTCCTGTTTCAGCTGATCAAGTTGTTAAGAAAAGCCAAAGACGAAGGATTGAACTTGAAGAGCTCACAGGGCCATCTGCCTGTCTTTTGTTCTCCATGTGCAAACTGAAATGCCCAGTTTCAATGATTTAGCACTAATTCCCTGCCATCACTACCTCAATGATCTCAGCACATGTACAAACTTATCACAAATAAAGAAGGACCCAACCAATTTTGCCCTGATAACTGTTGACATGACATACTCACTAGTTTATGTCTTCACTGAATAGCCATTGTACATCCAATTTGGACAATTATTTCTGCTAACCCATTCTTATGGCACTGGCTTAATTGGCTTCACTAGTTCTTCTGTTTGAAGGTTTTTTACACCAAAATGTCTAATTTCTGCAATCTGGATCACTGCTGCATCAGAATTTCAATCTGAATCTGCTAAGACATTGCTGTTTGCGAAGACGTAGAAACAAGACTTAAAATGCTGGTTTACCAAGGAAAGACCAAGGAAAAATGCTGGCTTAATTCAGTATGTTAGGCAGCATCCCTGGATAACATGGATAAGGGGATGTTTTAAGTCAGGACCCTTCTTCAGATGGTCTGTCTTTCATTTTGCTGATTGGGAATGAGGGCATTGAGTGGATTTTGTATGTGTGAATGATATTTAGCATTTTTGAACAGGAGTGAGACTCATTTTAAGTATGAATGGTGTGTATTATAGTGGTAGAAGCGTGGGTTGTGGTGAATACCAGTGTATAGGGTTAGTGTATAGATGGTAAAGGTCATGGCTTTAGACTTTTAGACTTGTGTGGAAACAGGCCCTTCGGTCCACCAGGCCCGCGCCGACCAGCGATAGCCCTCTACATTAACACTACTGTACACACTAAGGACAATTTCACAATGTATTTTACCAAAGCCAATTAACCTACAAATCTTTATGTCTTTGGAATGTGGGAGGAAACCCGACCACCAGGAAAAGCCACACAGACACAGGGAGAACATACAAACTCCATACAGATAACACCTAGGGTCAGGATCAAACCCAGGTCTCTGTCGTTGTAAGGCAGCAACTTGACCGCAGTGCCACTCTGCCACCCTGTGCCAGGATTCCTTATGTCTTTGTGCCAGGATTCTTGGCCTTGATAACTCGAGTGTCTTCTGTTGCAGATCAGGTGACATTTGCCTTCTTTCTCCCTTTTGTCTCCTTGCTCCACCAGGACCTCCAGCTTTTCATCAGATAACTCACCTGTCCTCAACCTTTCCCCATGAGGAACCCTTCCATTAGTCACCCTCACATGCCACATTTTCAGACAAACTGTATGAATGCAGGCAGCAAGCACCTCCCCAGTATGTCAGTTTCAAACCTTGTGAGCTTCTCAAATTATAGTTATTGTGGCGGCACCCGGTGGTTAGGCCACTTGCTACACGAACCTTCAGTAGTCGGGGGGTATAGGGGTGTGCCTTAGTATATAACGATCCCCGGGTCAACCTCCCCTCTCTCTCAACCTTCCTCTTCCTCTCTCTTTGCATGAGGTGTCCTGCCATCTCAGCAAGAGCCCAGCTCATAGCCTCACAAGAGCAACAATGATGTTGTGTTAGAAGACTAAACATGCATGTATATCTAACCTATAATGCCTGAATAAAGTTTATTCACGATGTTTGGTGCCTCTACAGTTATTATCGATTGACCCAGAACTCTGTAAAATTTAAACTTGCAGACTGAAACTTACACACAGCTGTCTTTTTCAGATGTGTTTGAATAGACAACAGACAATAGGCAATTGGTGCAGGATAAGGCCATTTGGCCCTTCAAGCAACACCGCCATTCAATGTGATCATGGCTGATCATCCCCAATTAGTACCCCGTTCCAGCCTTCTACTCATATCACCTGACTCCACCATTTTTAAGAGCCCTATCTAGCTCTCTCTTGAAAGTATCCAGAGAACCTGCCTCCACCGCCCTCTGAGGCAGAGAATTCCACAGACTCACCACTCTCTGAATCGCAAAATTCCATGGCTAAACTAAACTAATCCACCATGCCCACACCTTCCACCCCGAGTGTTTAAACAGTGGGTACTGTCATCCAAGCAACAACCATTTAAATTAGGTTATATCATGAAGTCGTTTTGATTTTTAAATCCCGACCTATGTGTCGCCATTATCAATTGGCTAGGAATGATAAATGAGATTTATCAGAGAAAGAGAAAAGTTTAAAGCAGATTGCATTGTCAATCTTCCAGAACTATTGAGCCTTTATATTTGTTTGTTAATAAAATGATTTTGATAATCATTGATATGGCAACAAAATCATTGCATGACATCACCCACCACTTCCCCTGCAATGTCCTCCAGCACTGTGCAGCACTCTGTAGGTGTAACACTATATTCTGCACTCTGCTTTCTTTTGCTTTTTTTACAGTATCTCTATACTTGTGGATAATTTAATTGTACACATATAGGGTATGGTTTGCCTGATTTACACACAAAACTATGTTTTTATTGAATTTCAGTACAAGTGGTAATAATAAATAAATACGAATCATAATACACCCCAATCCCCCTCCTCTAGTTCTCAAAAACGCTATTCTCATCATTCTGACCTCTTGTGCATTTCTCCTCCACCATTTGCAGCTGTGTCTGGTATCTCCCCTAAGCCCCTTTCTCTCTGATTTCTGTCTCTCCTCAAGGTAAAACCCACTTCTTGGGCCTCTGGTTCTTGAACAGTCTCTTCTTTTAGCTTGTTGGATTTTTTTTTTCTCTCCCTTATAGGCCAGTGACGTGGCTGGACACATTTTTCTTTGTTAAAGCACTGTATAATAAACCAGCTGCAGTTATTAGTGCCATTAATGATGAATATTTGCTGCGACTACAGTTGTACAGCCAGATCAACATCTGAGTAACTTACTCTATGTCAGATTTGAAGATAGTAGGTTTAATGAAGGAGAAGCATTAGATGTATCACCACATTATTGACAGGGGTTGAATAACTGCCAGGCACTATTCATAAATCAGCATGTTCCTAGTTGTCCTGAAGTCATTTTCCACTAAAGGTGTACATTCTTTTGCTGGTTTAACAAACTTTAGACATTTATATCACTTCAGTGGCTCATTTGCTGCCTAAGAACCATTAAAGAACCATTAGTACAGGTACACTGAGAATCATCTTCTATTTTTCACTAACGCTATCAGGAATTTATGTGTCATAGCAACTCTTATAAGATTGTTAACTGTAGAAACATTATTGCTGGATTTTTTAAATAAAAATAGAAAGATCAGATTTTGAAATTATTTTTTATGATGCAGTCGTAGACTATTTGGCCCATCGGACCTGTGCTGGCTCCAGCAGAGCAATCCCATCCATCCTATTCTCCTCTCATTTCCCCACAATTTATTCTTTCTCCCATGCTCATAAACTGCCCTTACCCACACTAAGGGGTAATTTGCATTCACCAATTAAACAACCAGCCCATCTTTAGGATAAGAAAGGACACCAGAATACCCAGGTGGTCAGAGGGAGAAAATGCAGACTCAATACAATTAGTACTAGGGGATGGGATTAAACCTGGGTTGCTGGAGCTGTGAGGAAGCTGCACTACCTGCTGCACTGCTGTGAATCCAAAACTATATCTGACCTTTCCCCTGACTTTCAGTCTGAGGAAGGGTCTCATCCTGAAACGTCGCTTATTCCTTTTCTCCAGAGATGCTGCCTGACCCGCTGAGTTACTCCAGGCTTTTGTGTCTATCTTCACTATATCTGACAATCTGATCATCAACAGTGGATGTATTTAACCTGATTCAAATTTGCGTGGCATTCTCTCAGTAGTCGCTGTTGTGGGAAAAGTATTTGTATCGCACAGTAACATGAAAAGGGCTCACCAAAGCTCAATTGCAGTTGGTCCCACAGGCTATGAAAAGTCCACGATGAAGACCTAGGCACACCTTTAAATGGATGGGTCTGTCACTGTCTGTCAGAATAGTCACTCCTCGCCAGGAACTCTGAGCCATAGATTCAGTGCTCTAATTGCAATTAATTAATGTAGGAAACCAATTATGGTTAGATATTCCAGTCACTATTTTACAGCGGAAAATGTATGAATTACCTTCTTTCCATGCCGTTCATGCATTGCAGGATCAGAGATTGTCCAGGAGCTGTCATTGCTAAGGCAGGCAAGTCATTTGATCCAACTGGGCCTCTTGTCAGGAATGGGCATTTTCTGACACCATTATCCATGCCTGATTACACTCAAACAAAAGAAAACTATCTGTAATGGTAAGTGACCTTTAATAATCGTAATGGTTTTTGAGGTCATGTTATTCCCGTTTTATAATAATTACCAAAATACAATGCAAGACAGTTTATACCATAGACCATCATATGGAGGATGTCACCAGTGAGCCTGCAGCTCTGAACTAATCCAAATGAAACAGCATGGCGACATGATGTTATGACCTAGGCTAGCTGTAGGCTGGATGGGGAAAACAATGCTGATTTGTTGCTTATTATTCTCTTTACACAGACTTTAGGAAAGAACAGCTATTGACTGTGTTATAAGTCATAGACCCATGGCTTGTATGGAATCTATCACCTGCCATCCTTGCTGAAACAAGCATTATCCCACCTCATTCACCTGACAGCTTGTGCTGCAACAGATGCCTTATCAAACGTGACTGATTACTGTAAAACAGACTCCATGCAGCCATTAAGCAAATTACCTGAATCATTGCAAGGATTAGTCTCATTAACACATGATTAGCATCAAATTAAAATAATGAGTGTTTAACTTCTGATGTCTTCCAGTTGTTTGAACAGCTTGATCAGCCACACCAGGCTGGCGGAGAGGTACAGCATGTCAGAAAGCTTTGGGGAAGAAAGAGAGCCACATGACATGTGACAAAGTGGCTGCAAAATGGAGCATGAAGCACTAAAACCAACAGTGAAGGTGATATGAGTACAGGCCAGTGCAGAGGAGGAAACATTATTGCCCTTGCAGTTTAATTCATTTGGTTATTTTCAAGACAAAAATTAGCCCATTATTTTTGAGTTGTTTAAGTTGTCAGTCAGAGTTGTGGCTATTATGGTCTATATATGCCATCCATGTTCATTTAAAATATTCCAGTTTTATTATCTTTATGATCATCTAAACTAGCCAGTGTTATGACACAAATTGTTTATGTTATATCTCAAATTAGAATAAAGCACAGAGGTTCTTCTTCAAAACAATAGAAAGTAATTACAAAGCATGAACAACGTGTATGTGTTTGGTATAATGTAGGGGGCATAGCAACTTTATGATGCTTGGTCATTTGATTTTACAGGGCATCGCTATGTTACAATGAGTTGGGTTTATAGATAACCATTGGTATTGAGATTTACTTTAGACTCTCGACTGTAGAGATACAACATGGAAACAGGCACTTTGACCTACTGAGTCCATGCCAACCAGCGAACACCTCTGACACTAACGTTATCCAACACATGAGGAACAATTTCCAATTTTACCAAAGCCAATTAACCTGCAAACTGGGGAAAACTCATGCGGTCAGGGGAGAACATAAAAACTCCATCTAAACAGCACTTGCAGTTAGAATTGGACATGGGTCTCTGGTGCTAAAACGCAGCAACTTTACCACTTTGCCATTATGCCGCCCTTTTTCCTGTAACTTTTTTTTTTCCCCATTAAATTGCTTGTTATGAGTTGAGTTCCTGCAGGATATCCTTTCTTAACAGTTTCAATGCAAACAAAACCATTTATGGTCCGTCCACTCATGGTCAAGCCCCTCTCAAAAGCAAAGATGGGTCAACCATCCCAAAGAGCAATGCTGACATCAATTCCAGATGGAGGGAGCACTTTGAAGATCTTCTAAATCAAACTGCCTCATTTGTCAGGAATGTGATCAACAACATTCCAAAGCAACCTGTTCCCTAAGCAGAAGAAGTTCACTTGAAGAAGTCAAGTAAGCCATCAAAACCTTGAAAAACAACAAGGCAGCTGGACTCAACGGAATGCCAGCTGAGGTCTACAAAATTGGAGTAACCTGCTCCATTACCAACTGCATCAACTTCTCATCAAGATCTGGATAAATGAAGATGTACCAGGAGACTTTAGAGACTTAGCAATCATTACCATCTACAAAAGGAAAGGCAATCAATTTGACTGTGGAAACTATTATGGAATTTCCCTGTTAGCAATGGCAGCCAAGCTCCTCGCCCGCATCATAAACAACTGACTCAAGCCTTTAGCCGAGTAGATCCTTCTGGAGACACAAGCCGGTTTTAGACCATCAAGTGGAACAGCCGACATGATCTTCAAAATGCGTCAACTACAAGAAAAATGTTGTGACTTTCAACCTTTGTTCATGGCATTTATCTACCTCTCTAAGGGCTTCGACTCGGTATCAAGGGAATTCTTATGGAACGTCCTACCACATATGGATGACCTGAAAAGTACATTCAATTCCTGAGACTCCTCCATGATGACAATGCATGCCACAGTCATGGCCAGCCACAGCAACTGTGAGCCGTTTCAAGTCAGATCAGGAGTGAAACAGATGCCTGATTGCCCCAACTCTGTTCACCATCTTCATTGCAACAACCATCCACATTATCAAGGACGACCTACCCCCAGGAATCAAAATCGTCTATAGAACAGATGGCAGACTTTTCAATCTTGCCCGTCTCAAGTCCAAAACTAAGAAATCTATGAGCTCCCCCATTGAGTTCCAATACGCAGACGACAACTGCAGCTCTCTCAGAAAATAATCTGCAACAGATCCTGGCTGCCTTCAACAGTGCATACATGAAACTTGGTCATAGCATCAATTCCAAGAAGACACAGATCATCTACCAATCGTCACCAACTGAGACAAATCGGAAAGAACCATCAGTTCAACTTGGTGAAACAACCCTGGAAAATTTGAATCACTCTCCGTACCTTGGAGGTCACCTCTCCTCCAATGTCAACCTTGATGACGAGATCCAACATCATCTTAAGTGTGCTAGACCACCTTTTGTACATCTTCGAACAAGAGTCTTTCAAAATCGTGACATCCGAACAGACAGCAAAATTTTAGTGCACAAAGCAGTGATGATTCCAACGCTCCTGTATTCATCAGAGACCTGGACAACATACCGACACCATCTGGAAACTTCCATCAACGATGTGTTCTAAGCAGCTTAAATATCAGCTGGGAAGACAAAAGAACCAACGTCAGTGTGCTGAATGAAGCAAAAACATCTAGTATCGAAGCCTTCGTCATCAAGAACCAACTAAGATGGGTTGGTCATGTTGTTTGGATGGAAACATAGAAACATAGAAAATAGACGCAGGAGTAGGCCATTCGGCCCTTCGAACCTGCACCGCCATTCAATATGATCATGGCTGATCATCCAACTCGGTATCCTGTACCTGCCTTCTCTCCATACACCCTGATCCCTTTAGCCACAAGGGCCACATCTAACTCCCTCTTAAATATAGCCAATGAACTGGCCTCAACTACCTTCTGTGGCAGAGAATTCCACAGATTCACCACTCTCTGTGTGAAAAATGAATTCTCATCTCTGTCCAAAAAGACTTCCCCCTTATCCTTAACCTGTGGCCCCTTGTTCTGGAGTTCCCCAACATCGGGGACACTCTTCCTGCATCTAGCCTGTCCAACCCCTTAAGAATTTTGTAAGTTTCTATAAGATCCCCCCTCAATCTTCTAAATTTGGGAATACAAGCCAAGTCTATCCAGTCCTTCTTCATATGAAAGTCCTGCCCTCCCAGGAATCAGTCTGGTGAACCTTCTCTGTACTGCCTCTATGGCAAGAATGTCTTTCCTCAGATTAGGAGACCAAAACTGTACGCAATACTCCAGGTGTGGTCTCACCAAGACCCCGTACAACTGCAGTAGAACCTCCCTGCTCGTATACTCAAATCCTTTTGCAATGAATGCTAACATACCATTTGCTTTCTTCACTGCCTGCTGCACCTGCATGCCTACTTTTGAAGACTGGTGTACCATGACACCCAGGTCTCGTTGCATCTCCCCTTTTCCTAATCGGCCACTTTAACCTACTTTAAGTCTACTTTAACCTCACATTTATCCACATTATACTGCATCTTCCATGCATTTGCCCACTCACCCAACCTATCCAAGCCACCCTGCAGCCTCCTAGCATCCTCCTCGCAGCTAACACTGCCCCCCAGATTCGTGTCATCCGCAAACTTGGAGATGTTGTATTCAATTCCCTCATCCAGATCATTAATATATATTGTAAATAGCTGGGGTCCCAGCACTGAACCTTGCAGTACCCCACTAGTCACTGCCTCCATTCTGAAAAGGACCCGTTTACTCCTATTCCTTGTTTCCTGTCTGCCAGCCAGTTCTCTATCCACATCAACACTGAACCCCCAATACAGTGTGCTTTAAGTTTGCATACTAATCTCTTATGTGGGACCTTGTCGAAAGCCTTCTGAAAATCCAGATATAACACATCCACTGGTTCTCCCTTATCCACTCTACATCCTCGAAAAATTCTATAGGATTCGTCAGACATGATTTACCTTTCATAAATCCATGCTGACTTTGTCCAATGATGTCACCACTTTCCAAATGTGCTGCTATTCCATCTTTAATAACTGACTCTAGCATTTTCCCCACTACCAATGTTTGACTAACTGGTCTGTAACTCCCTGTTTTCTCTCTCCCTCCCTTTTTAAAAAGTGGGGTTACATTAGCTAACCTCCTATCCTCAGGAACTACTACAGAATCTAAACAGTTTTGAAAAATTATCACTAATGCATCCACTATTTCTGGGGCTACTTCCTTAAGTATTCTGGGATGCATCCTATCTGGCCCTGGGGATTTATCGGCCGTTAATCCATTCAATTTACCTAACACCACTTCCTGGCTAACCTGGATTTCACTCAGTTCTTCCATCTCATTTGACCCCCGGTCCCCTGCTATTTCCGGCAGATTATTTATGTCTTCCTTGGTGAAGACAGAACCAAAGTAGTTATTCCATTGGTCTGCCATGTCCTTGTTCCCCGTGCTCAATTCACCTGTTTCTGACTGCAAGGGACCTACATTTGTTTTAACTAATCTTTTTCTCTTCACATATCTATAAAAACTTTTGCAGTCAGTTTTTATGTTCTCTGCCAGTTTTCTTTCGTAATCTATTTTCCCTTTCCTAATTAAGCCCCTTGTCCTCCTCTGTTGGACTCTGAATTTCTCCCAGTCCTCTGGTAGGCTGCTTTTTCTGGCTAAGCAATGGATATGTCTGGATTTTCTGGAAGACGAGCGTCTACCAAAGCAAACCTTCTACTCCCAGCTTAAAGAAGGCAAACATAAAAGAGGCAGACAAAAGAAGAGATTCAAAGACGCCTTAAAAGCCAGCATAAAGAAATGTAAAATCAACATCGACAATTGGGAAACCAATGTCAAGGACAGGAAAATCTGGTGAACCATCATCCAAGAAGGAACAGCGACCTTTAAAGCCAACAGATGCATAGAATTAGAAGAAAAGAGAAGAAAACGGAAAGAGAGGCAGCAACAAACAAAGCCCGATCTGCCATCTGGAATTACCTGTCCTGAATGCCGAAGAATCTTCAAAGGCCGGATTAGACTCATAAGCCACCTGAGAGCCATTAAAACAACAGAACGTAGATCATCATCCTCGACCTCGAAGGGTCGCCACGACGACCTTTCCCCATGCGTGGAAGTTAATAGGCAAGGCATTTTTGATTGTATTCTGAGCAGAAGAGAAATAATTGTTGTTTTAATGAACAAGAAATAGATGTTACATTTTTTAATAGAGTTTCATTGTTCAAGAGAAGAAATCACCCTGTTAGTTCCAAAGCAAATCTCTTAAGTAGCCCCGTGCTGCAAACTGCCCACATGTGATCATTGTAAAAGCATCAATAGATGAGATTGCCTTATCAGTTTCCAAAATAAATCTTTTAAACCTTCTTACATAAATCTTCTTAAATGAACTGAGAGCCTGTGATTATTGCCCTTCATAAAATAACTCTGTTCTTTTGTGCCCCACAAAAAGCCTTTCAGAGTATACTTTTATTTTGTAGCTCAGATTTTATCTGAAACAGATGCTGGTAACTGAAGCAAGGTTCTGACCCACAAACCTATTACAATACAAAAATAAATAAACACCCCACTTCCCCAGGTTACATAAGTTTTGTGAGGGAGGATGTTAAATGTTTATATTTTCATAGTGGGAAGCATTCAAAGGACAAAAACCAAGAGTTCAAGGACAATATGTCCAGGTGTAAAAATCTATGTGCAAAAAATCCAGGTGTAAAAAAAAAAATTGGCAGTAATGGAGAACAAATCATGAAGAAGGTCTGTCAAGAGCATAAAGAGTGTGAGGAGGTGCTTAAAATGGAAATTAGGAAGGCATGAAAGGGTCTTGAGAATTTACTGACAGATAAGAATGAGGTAAATCTGAAGGTGTTCTATAAATATGCTAAGAGCTAATAGATAATTTATCAATTAAATTTAGGGACAACCGGGACATATTATGCATGTAGTCAGAAGGTACAAGACTGTCCTAATTGAACACTTTTCAATGGTATTCACAAAGGAAACCGACATTGTGGTTGAAGAATTCAGTAACGGGGAAGGTGAAAGTCCAGTGCGGGTCTCCATTAATAATGAGGACGTACTTGATGCCTTGGCAGCCTATATTCCCAGGATCAATTGGGATTTGTCCCTGGCTGAGGTAAGGATGAGATTGAAGAACTCAGGATGGGATACTTAAACCTCCACTGACCACAGGTGAGGTACTAGATGACTAGGGGTCAACAAATGGGGCCCTCCTTTTCATGAAAGGCAGCTGTTAACTGAAGCCCAGGTGTGGTGGCGTAAATGCTGGAAAAAAAAATCTGAAGGAGAAGTCAATTGATAATTTGAAAAGGGAAAAACTAATCAGAGTATGCCAACATTATTTTACCTGGGACAGAACCTGTCTGACCACTTTGATTGAATTTGGTTAAATTCTCCTCCTGGGATAAATACATTTCTATCAAAAAGGTTACAAAGTGTGTTGAAGACGATGTGGCTTCAGTGCTGAGGCCAGAATTGGCAGTGACCACACCAGCACTTGCAATAGGGTGAACTCTTGTGACCTATTTTATTTACTGTATAGGATCGCATGGAAGGGTGTGCTGTCCTTCCCTGTCAGGGCGCATGTGCAGTTGGGCTGGCATCTCCGACTTGTCCCACAGCTCAGTCCTGGTTTTGAAGAAGGAGGCGGGGCAATCTCATGCTTCTCCCAACAGTTCACCCTTGCCTTGAGAGGAGGCGCTGTTGGTCTCAGGCTTGGCTTTCAAGAGGCAATGCTGGTGGTCTCTGGATTAACCTGGCAGCTCATTTTTTGCTCATCTTATGCTTTGCAATTTGTTGACCATATTCTATGAAGAAGTTTGGGAGGAATTTCCTTAAGCTCCAAAATGCCTGCTACAGGTCTAATTGGAACTTCCTATCTGAAAGTGACTCATTTATAAACTTAACTCTCTGGGACAGTTTCGCTTTACCACAGTCTGATGACTGTGTATGGGCTTTACATGAGTGGCATATCAATAGGAATGCACTTTTGGTACAATGGAACATCTTGAAACCAATTCCCTGATTCTACTTATTCTTTTTGATTTAACTAAGCATTAGGATGCACTGAAGGTTGAAAGGTGTGAACTTTCTGAGTTCAAACACATTAATGTCATGAGAGTAGGCATTTAATTGCTATGAAACATGCTTCTGTACTTGGATAACTAGGTGAATGTCGCAGGGCCCCATAGGGCTCAAAACATGGCGCTTCATGTCAAATTAACAGGACAACCAGTTTGCAGGGGTGAGGAGTGGGACAGAATCATTAATGAAGTTAAAGTCAGGTACGTACAGTGCATTCAGAAAGTATTCAGGCCCCTTCACATGTTCCCCATATTGTTATGTTACAGCCTTGTTCTAAAATTGATAAAATTCATTTTTTTTATCATACAATCTACACAATACATCATAATAAAAAAGTGAAAACAGGTGTTTAGAAATTTTTGCAAAGTGATTAAAAATAAATAACTGAAATATCACACTTACATAAGTATTCAGACCCTTTACTCAATACTTTGTTGAGGCACCTTTTGCAGCGATTACAGCCTCAAGTCTTCTTGGGTATGACACTACAAGCTTATTACAACACTACTACCTGTATTTCGGTAATTTCTCCCATTCTTCTCTGCAGATCCTCTCAAGCACTGTTAGGTTGAATGGGGAGCATTGATGCCCAGCTATTTTCAAGTCCCTCCAGAGATGTTCGATTGGGTTCAAGTCCGGGCTCTGTCTGTGCCACCCAAGGATATTCACAGATTTGTCACGTAGCCTTTCCTGCCACACACTTGGCTGTGTGCTTACGGTCATTGTCCTGTTCGAAGGTGAACCTCTGCCCCTTTCTGAGGTTCATGATGCTCTGGAGCAGGTTTTCATTAAGGATCTCTCCGTACCTTGTTCCATTCATCTTTCCCTCGATCCTAACTAGTCTCCCAGTTCCTGCCGCTGAAAGACATCACTACAGAATGATGCTGCCATCATCATGCTTCACTGTAGGTATGGCATTGGCCAGGTGATGAGCGGTGCCTGGTTTCCTCCAGACGTGTCACTTGGCATTCAGGTCAAATAGTTTAATCTTGGTTTCATTAGACCAGAGAATCTTGTTTCTCATGATCTGAGAGTCCTTTAGGTGCCTTTTGGCAAACTCAAAGTGGGCTGTCATGTGCCTTTTACTGAGGAGTGGCTTCTGTCTCGCCACCTTATCATAAAGGCCTGATTGATGGAGTGCTGCAGATATAGTTGCCCTTCTGGAAGGTTCTCCCATCTCCACAAAGGAACTCTGGAGCTCTGTCAGAGTGACCATCAGGTTCTTGGTCACCTCCTTGACCAAGGCCCTTCTCCACTGATTGCTCAGTTTGGCCGGGTGGCCAGCTCTATGAAGAGTCCTGGTTGTTCCAAAGTTCTTCCATTTAAGAATGACAGAGGGCACTGTGCTCTTCTGGACCTGCAATGCTGCAGAAATTGTTTTATACCTTTCCCCAGATCTGTGTCTGGACACAATCCTGTCTTGGAGGTCCACAGACAATTTCATTTCGGAGTCACGTGAGTGACTTCGTGAAGAGCCCGCCGGCGCGCATGCTCGACATATCGTCGTACCGCGTTGCTGCGACGGCTGGCGGTGGAGCGCGCTCCTCGCCAGCCCTTCATAAGGGGCCACGGAGGTAAGTATTCTACCTTTAGTTGGTGGTCCTTGTTGTCTGATTATGTCTTGCAGCAAGGATATGGATGGGAGTTTCAAGGGCCGGAGGATGTCTGGACGAATTCGACGGCCAACAGTTCCGGGGCCATTACCATCGGCAGTACCTGCAACGCAGGCCGGGACTCAGGCGGAGATGTGGGTAAGCCCTGTGATTACAGGTCCAGATCCGCCAGCACACCACAGCTCGGAGGAGTTCGACGAGGAGGAGTGTGGTGTGCCGCCAGAGCAGGGGGACCCTGCCATGGCAGTCAGGTCGTCAGCGGGCTCGCTGGTGACCTTGAGCTGCGCACGTGCCGTAGCACGGCCTGTTCCACTCAGCCCTCCGAGAAGGGGGAGGGCAGGAGCCCAGAAGCCTAACCCTGTCAGGGCCAAGGCATTGCCTGCCGCGGAGGAGCGGTCAGGTTCCAGGGCGAGACCCGGGGCGGCTGTGAGGTCCAGCCGGCACACCCCGACTCTCGACGCCGGGACGGGTCGGTTGAGTCGGGTCTCGTCACGGTCGCCGAGCCCCCCATGGATGGGTGGGCGAGACCATTCGTCGGCAAGGTCCACGATGTGGGCAGCCGGCAAGACTGCGCGGGCTTCCGGCAGCCATGCTTCGGCTGGTGCCGACTCCACGCCGCAAGTGTCCTTAGTGGCAGCGGCTTCAGCTCCCGCTAAACGGAGGCGGTTGAACACGCCCGCGCAGGAATCGCGCAGTTTCGCCTCGGCGGCTGTTAGCGACAACTACCGGCACCGGCAGGGCCTTGACGAGGTGCGGGCCGATGACAGGAGCCCGGTTTTCTTTTCAGAGCCGGAGGACTCCGACCACCTGAGTGTTCAGGGTGAAGGGCGTATTGACCGTATGGAGCGGCTGCTGGAGCTCCTGCTTCAACGTCAACATCAGCAGGGCAGCAACAGGCACAGGGCGTCTTCACCAACATCTACTATCAGCCTGGAGCAGCAGGAGGAGGAGGTTCTGGTGGATCCCGTACCACCTCCGTTGGAGGTGCCGGCGGAGGAACTCTTGGATGTGGCGACCAAATTCGCGGCCCCACATTCATCTGGTCTTCCTCTAAATACAAAGATGGCAGCCACAGTGGACTTTCTTAATAATCAGGTGCTGCAGGAAGAAGTCCTCATCCAGGCTATGAGCCGTCACAAGGCTCCATCAAACTGCAACTCCCTCAACGTGCCTGTGGTCAATATGCCAATATGGGGCAACATCAGTGTGGCTATCCGTCAACAGGAGCTAAAATTGCAGCGGATCCTGAAACTCCTCACGGCCGGTATTACCGCCTTTGCGCGGTCGGTGGACGGGGACGAACTGAATTTGGACCAGGAAGATGCTCTGGCCCTATTGTGCGCGACCCAGCACGAAATCAACGGGTTTCGCAAAAACAGCATCCGCCCAGCACTCAACCCGAAGTTTGCAGGATTGTGCAAACCACCGCCGCCGCCCCGTCAGCTCTTTGGTGAGGACCTCTTGAAGAGAGTCAAAGAGCTTGACGAACAAGCCAAAACGGTGGGGATCATGCGCTCTCAGAGTGCCCCCACACCGTCAGTCTCAAAAGCTCCATACATTCGCTCACGAGGGTCGGCCAGTGCCTCGACGAGGACTCACCCTCCAGCTCCACAACGACAACAGCACCAGAACCAGCACCAAGGGTCTTTTTTAGGACAGGGTCGGCAGAGACCTTGGTGGAAATCGAAGACGCCGCGCCCTCAAGCCAACCCAGCACCTCCACGGCCACCCACACGTGTGAAGGACCGCCGGTAACCATGGAGGTGAGGGGGTCTGGTTCTCTTTTTTCCCTCTGTTTAACTTCCCATGTTGGTGGTCGTTTACGGTTGTTTTTGGGTGCATGGGGTAATTTTACTGGTGATGAGTATGTGTTGCGGAATATTCAGGGGCATAAAATTGAGTTTATTAATGGCGACATTCCTCCATCCCAGCACATGCCTGGTCGTACGTTTAAATTGTCTGCTGCAGAACAGGCAGCAGGTTATAAGGAAATTTTAAGTCTGGAACAGAAGGGTGTGATTGAGAAAACGGTGCATGAGCCAATTGAATTTGTTTCGAACATATTTACTAGACCGAAGAAGGATGGAGGCTGTCGTGTCATTATTGATCTAACCCGTTTGAATACGTTTGTAACATATACTCATTTTAAAATGGATACGTTTGAAACAGCCAAGTCATTGATTTCTCATGGTTGCTTTATGGCATGCATCGATTTGAGGGATGCATATTATTCAGTATCCATCCAGAAATATGATAGGAGGTTTTTGAAATTTATCTGGATGGGGCAACTTTGGCAGTATAAGGCTTTGCCTAATGGGCTCACTACAGCCCCTAGATTGTTCACTAAATTGGTGAAGCCAATCATGGCTTATTTGAGACAACGACATCATATAGTTATGGCCTATTTAGATGATGTCTTTATTGTGGGCCACACCCTGCAATTGGCAGAACAGGGTGTTGCAGCTGCTGTCAATATATTTCAACAATTAGGATTCATTGTCCATCCAGAGAAATCAAAGTTCTGCCCTGCCCAGGTAATTAATTACCTAGGGTTCACGGTGAACTCAATGAGCATGAGGATAACTATACCAATTAACAAAATTGAGGAAGTCACTCAGGTGTGCAGAGATTTAATTGGCACCAATATACCATCGATTCGGCATACAGCCACAGTAATTGGCAAGCTAGTGGCTTTGTTTCCGGCAGCACGATATGGACCTTTGCATTATCAGAATTTGCAACGAGCTAAAATTACTGCGTTAAAACGGAACGCTGGTCATTATGATCGATCAATGCAGCTGCCGTCCGAAGCGATAACTGAGTTGCAATGGTGGGTGTGTCACATTAGCAACTCATTCAAGCCTGTTAGGGAGGCTAATCCGGTGGTATATTTACAGACTGATGCAAGCTCCAATGGCTGGGGAGCTACTGATAATTGCTCTAGTTGTGGGGGCAGATGGGACACCCTTGAGTCGTCGATGTTGTTGACTCAAGGGATTAACTATTTGGAGTTGCTGGCAGCATTCCACGGACTTCGTGCATATTGTTCCAAGCTTGTTGGAGCACACGTCCGTCTCCAAATAGACAACACCACAGCTGTGGCATATTTAAACCATATGGGTTGTACCAGGTCAGTTTCATGTGACAAATTGGCTAACTCAATTTGGCTCTGGTGTGTTCAAAGAGACATTTGGATTTCAGCTACCTATTTGCCAGGTGAGCTTAATACTGTGGCAGACACCAGGTCACGCAAATTTAATGACAATATTGAATGGATGTTGCATCCTGAGATTTTTTCTAAAGTCACAGCCAAATTTGGTAAACCGGACATTGACCTTTTTGCGTCACGGTTAAACCATCAGGTACCAGCCTACGTTTCATGGGAACCAGATCCTGGGGCAATAGCGCTAGATGCATTCTCGCTGGACTGGGGGAATTGGTTTTTCTATGCCTTCCCCCCGTTTTGCCTCATCAGTCGGGTATTGCGAAAGATTCAGGCAGATGCTGCCAAGGGCATCCTTATTATACCCGACTGGCCCACGCAGCCTTGGTATCCGGTGGTCTTTGACATGCTCAGCGAACCTTGGGTCCTTTTGAAGGGTTGCCCACAATTGGTTACTCACCCTGTCTCAGGGGAGCCACATCCCTGCCATGGCTATTTAAATTTGTTGGCTTGCAGGTTCTGAACAGGCCGTTAGTCCAATACGGCCTCTCGGCTCGGACCATGGATACCATTGGGGCGTCGTGTCGAGAGTCCACAAGGCGAAGATACCGCTCGCATATTAAGAAGTGGGAAGCCTACTGCAGCCGCTCTCGCATCACGTACGATGACGTGACAATAACCGACGTCCTGGAATTCCTCGCGGGGTTGCACCATGATGAACACTTAAGTTACAGTGCCATCAACAGCGCCAGAAGTGCGCTATCATTCTACCTCAATACTGGGGTAGGATCCAACAGGCTAGTGTCCAGACTCATGCGGGGTATATTCAATATGAATCTGCCTACACCACGCTATAATATCACCTGGGATGTCAGGGACGTATTAACCCTGCTCAGGACGTGGTCTCCCATGGAAGGGCTCCAACTGGACCAACTCACCATGAAGCTGGTGATGTTACTAGCGCTGACTTCAGCTCAGAGGGTACAGACACTACACAAACTTCGTGTCGACAGAATGACATCTACCCCTACAGAAGTAGTATTTTTCATTGACGAGCTACTAAAGCAGCATAGACCTGGGTGCACAGGGCTGCAGCTGAAGTTCCCGGCATACCCCGCAGATGCTAGGCTATGTTTAGCCTCACATATCCGCCACTATGTCAAGGTGACGGCACGCATCAGAGGACTGGAGAGATACCTGCTTGTCACTCATAAGAGACCTCATCATCGAGTGACAGTCCAGACGATATCCAGGTGGCTTCGAGTCGTCTTGGGTAAGTCAGGTATCGACACTAATGTGTTCAAGTCTCATTCCACCAGGGCTGCATCGACGTCAGCGGCGAGGGTCATGGAGGTGCCCATGGACCAAATTCTCGCCACAGCAGGATGGGCTAATGAAGCTGTGTTCCAGCGTTTTTATAACAAGCCTGTTGCTGCTCCGCTACAGTTCGCAGAAGCCGTGCTGAATGCAGGGTCAGAACGTGGAGATGTCCCCGCATGAGGGGTTTTTGATTTGTTATTAATAAATATGCTCTTGTTTTGCAGTATGAACTATTGAGCAAGTTTGTTCCTCCCATCCATCCCTGGTAGTGGTGTGTCAGCATGGACGTGGTCCAGGGCGTGTAATCGCAGAAGCTTTGAAGTCTTCACGAAGTCACTCACGTGACTCCGAAATGAAATAGTAAGATTGAACGAGAACTTACCAGTTCGAAGGTTGATCTTTATTTTATGAGGAGTCGAAGTGAGGGATTTCGTGCCCTCCTCGCCCAACCCTCAATCACCTTCATCTGGTAATCTTAGTCACTTCAATCTTACTATGCGAAGTCATTTCTATTGTTGGTTTCTGTGATTCCACGCCGCTACTTTGAAGTATGTCGAGCATGCGCGCCGGCGGGCTCTTCACGAAATCCCTCACTTCGACTCCTCATAAAATAAAGATCAACCTTCGAACTGGTAAGTTCTCGTTCAATCTTACTATTCCTTCATCTTCATGGTTTGTGTTTTGCTCTGCCATGCACTGTCAACTGTGGGACCTTACATAGACAGGTGTGTGCCTTTCCAAATCATACAGAATCAATTTAATTTACCACTGGTGGACTCTAATCAAGATATAGAAACATCTCAAGGATCATCAATGGAAACAGGATGAACCTAAGCTCAATTTTGAGTGTCATAGCAAATGGTCTGAATGCTTACATAAAGATTTCAGTTATTTATTTTTAATTACTTTGTAAAAGATTCTAAACACCTGTTTTTGCTTCTTCATTCTGGGGTATTGTGTGTAGATTGATGATTTAACAAAAAATAATTTAATCCATTTTAAAATAAGGCTGTTACATAACAAAATGGGGGGTAAAGTGAAGGGGTCTGAATACTTTCAGAATGCTCTGTATATTGGGCAAACAATATTTTGCATGAAGTTACCATGTCGTGACGAGGATGGAAAATGACGTCTATTTGGTGGCATTATCTATAATGACCGTAAGTATAATTTGAGCAGTCAGAATCCTGAGCTTCATCAACTGAGGATAGAAGGAAATCAATTCTCCATACAGCAGATCTCTGCCTCACTCTGTCACCACTGCGTGATCCTCTAGCGTACAATGATCCTCATTCTTGAAAATTTGTTATCACACTAGACGGCGATGCACAATCTTAGTTAGAGTGGTTGGTGCTGGGTCGCTTGTTCTTTTGATGCTTATTTGTAACTTGCTCTTGAATCTAATCAGCATCATTTCCAAATTCACAGATAAATCAGAACTGGGGCATACAGTGAACAATAAGGAGAATTGTAATGGCCTGCAGGAAGTCAACATTGCTGAAGCAAAATACCACATTTCAGCCGACTGGTTAGGTGTGAAGTGATGCACTTTAGAAAGAAGAACAATGAATGTGATTATAAATTAAATGACATAAAAAGGATATCATGCATCCCTGGAAACCTGAAATAAATGCAAAAATCGATGCAAATATCAAAGATATTTACCACTTCAATCTGCTGACCTTCCATCTGAATGAGGGAGAAAGATGCAGAGAAAGTGGGAGTGGTAGAAGGATGTGCTCATGGGACAACAAATTGGAGGTATTCAGGAGAGATTTATTTTTAAAATGGATAACGTTGCATGTGTTATTAACAAGAGAAACATAGAAAATAGGTGCAGGAGTAGGCCATTCGGCCCTTCGAGCCTGCACCGCCATTCAATGTGATCATGGCTGATCATCCAAGAGAAGTAGAGAAATAAAAATTGTAATGAGGGTGGTGTAAATAGACACAATAGAATCAAACAAAATTATCAAATTTATTGCTAAGTTCTAAAGACTGTAATGTGTTCAGTTGGAAATTAAGGTGTGGCCCCAAGCTCCTTATTTGAGGAAGGACATCCTTGTGATTGAGGCAGTGCAGCATAGGTTCATGAGACTGATCCCTGGGATGGCTGGACTGCCATATGAAGAAAGATTGAAAAGACTAGGCTTGTATTCAGTGGAGTTTAGAAGAATGAGGGGGAATCTTATAGAAACGTATAAAATTTTACCATATAAAATGCATCCATCGCTACTGCTCCTGGACCAGGTGCCCATGAAACATATTTAGACAATTGGTGATTTAGCCTGGATGCAACAGATCAATATCTGGCAACCCATAGCAGCTGACAATCATTTTAAAACTTCAGGATTTAATCATCCATTCCATGTTGTAATTGAACTTTCGTGACCTGTTGTCTGCCACCACATATTGTCTACCTGGTAGGTAGATAGCTGAGACCCAGATGTTTCTGGAAATACACCAGTGCCACATGAGATTAGCCAGAATAGCACATGATACTGACCTTATTACTCCCATGGGATTGATATATGGCACAGCCGTGGTATTATCAATCTGAACATGTAAATTATTCATTGTTAAACAATAAACTTTTACTCCATAGAATGCACCCAGCAATTCCAAGTAATTTGTACCATGCCTGTGCAGAATCAAATCCTCTTGCACACTCCACTACCACCACAGCTAGACTCGCTGTCCATTACTCCCCATCCGGTAGCACTCGCATATGTCTGTAAAAGCACTGAAGGTTGCTGAACCAAAATGTTTTTGGTAGTTTGTAATTGAGCTATGGCTCTGGTTGGTAACTGCATAGGTCTATCAAAATGACCTGCATGTTCTTTAAGTGCTAGTTCTCTAGCTCATTGCAGACTTCGATAGTGCAGTGGTACAAACTGTACTGCAGGGAAAGCTGCCACCAATTTACCAATAACAGTAGCTACTTCCCGATGGAGGGATATTGTTTTTCAGCGTGACTAGTGGAGAGCTATCTGATCTCCACACCATTGGCTGTGGGCAAAGTCACTGACATATCAACTGAATCATGACAAATGAACAATTTTTTAGGATGGCTCTAACTTGGATTTGGTTGGATGGACTAGGAACCCTACCCTTTCAAACAGGTATTTGGTTGCTGAAACCGATTCCTCAGCTGTCTGCTGAGTGTTGCTTATGATTAAATATTATCTAGATAAGCCATTACTATGTGATTGTGGGCCCAAAGTAGCGCCAGCACTGGTTTCCACTATTTCTTGAATAGTCTAGGAACTGAGGTTAACTCATTGGGTAATGCTTTAAATTGCCACAGCTGTCCCATCCAACTAAATTTCAAGTATCTCCGATACTGATGATGAATTGGTACTGAATAATATGCATCTTTGAGATCTACAGTTGCCATATAACAGCCTTGTGATAACAGCTGTTTCACAGTATTGAAGGAGTCCATTAAAAAAAATGCCTATAGTGAACATAGGAATTTAACTGGTTTAGGTACAGAATGCCTCCACATCCCCCATCTTTTCTCTGTCTGGGGAATATATTGGACACAAATTGTTGAGGATGGTTTATCGTCCTCTCAATTACCCCTTTTTTGGGACAAAACCGTAATTTCTTCTTTTACTTGATGAGTTTGTGCAGAAACCCCAATACTCTATTAGGCATATTCTGTACGGATCAATTCCTGACATAAACTGTATTCGAGCTTGAGACAATGTGTAGTATAAACCGATGAGATGTTATGCAGCACCATTGATCATAACTAATTGCAACCTACCCCCAACCGGAGGTCCCAGAATCTTATCCTGGACAGAATGAATCCCCTGTACCTCTACAGCCGGCCTTTACTCCTTCTACCCATATTGAGGTTGTAGCTGGGATACACAGGTGAGTAATACCGTCGTCCCACTGCCCCCCCTCTGCTTGGCCTTGTCCCTGGATCCATCACCTTTCGCACTGAAATGACCTGCGAGGTGGCATCCTGGCAGAAGGGACGTATGTCTTCGTGAGACGGATTGCTTTGGCATGTTCCTCCAGGTCCTTGACTTGTTCGAGGAGGACAACCCCAAATAAATAATCTGGGCTTGGATATTGGTGGACCTACATAGAGCTGCAACTTTGGGTTCAACTTAGGCATTGCAGAACAGGCCAGCATATCTTGTTGAGTATCAGACATCGGTGCCCCCTGGACCTTCTCCGAATGCCTGCTGCCAACAACTTGAGGACGCGTTGAAATCTCACTTCTTGGCCCCGCATAGTTGCACTCATTTGTGCCCTTTCCGTGTTCACTGTGGGCATTTTGAGTCTCCATGAACGTATCCTGGAGCTGGTGAGAAGCCATGTAATTTACATTGGCAGCTAGAGTTTTCTCGAAAGCCTCTCCAGTCCCTTCCGAGTTTAGCGAAGTTTAACGCTACGTCCGGGCTACCTGGCTCGTGTGCGCTGGTGTGTGCACATAAGCAGTGACACCAGCTTAAGCGTCAGACTCCTTCTGCCCTGCTTCTCCCGAGTCATGCTCTAGGGAAGTCTCATCCAGCCCTAAACAAGGTGCTGGAGAGGATGATTCCCACTGTTATCCATAAGCGGTGTTTTCTTCTTTGCTGTATGGACCTCTGCGAGAGGCTGTGTGGGAATCCTAGGGCATTCAATCCCAATTGAAAAATTTCCATGGCTCTTTAAATTTGGAGCATTTTCCCCAAACCTTTAAATTAAAGGAGAGAGTCTTGCATATCATCAGACTCATGAGACAAATGAGCCTGAGAGTACTTTAGTTTGATATTTCTGAGTGCCTTGAAGCACTGGAAATTGATTGAGATTGTTGAAAAATAAAGTTAGCATTTCATTTTATTTCATTTCATTTTTATATTATTTCATTTCATTTCAGCTGCAGTAAAACAGTAGCGGGTATTGGAGCCAGCATTTAGCGCAGCCGTTATCTCCAAACCTGATCTTAATAGCGGGAGCCGGCTTTAGAGCAGCTGTTATCTGCCGACCCGATCTAAAAGCGGTAACCGCGGTCCCGTGCATTCCACTCCATTACCGCAATTTAACAATATACATTTAGTAACTCTGGCTGGCTCTGCGAGCCAGACTTCCAGAGTTTAAAAAACACTCGCAGGAAAGGCAGAATATTGACTTGCGTGCGGGTTACTACTTACCGCTGGCGGAGCTGAGCTCTCCAGCCGGTCGGTGCGACATGCGTCGACGTAATGATGCGCATGTGCCCGTGGGGCTTCTTCACGTAGTCACTCACGTGACTCCGAAGTAAAATGCATTTTTGCATGTGGGCAGTGAACTGCATGGGCACTCATGCAGCAGCAAACTTACCTAATAGACAATAGACAGTAGACGATAGGTGCAGGAGTAGGCCATTTGGCCCTTGGAGCCAGCACCGCCATTCAATGTGATCATTGCTGATCATCCCCAATCAGTACCCCGTTCCTGCCTTCTCCCCATATCCCCTGACTCCGCTATCTTTAAGAGCCCTTGTAAGTTATTGGGGCAAATCCTCTAAAATTATGGAAGAACTTTGGGCTACGGACATGGACATTTTTAAAACAGACTTGCTGGATGCACAGGAAAACCCCCCAATCCACAAAGGAAGAACCAGTTTAAAACTGTCTGTGGGCCTGGGCATTAAATGATTATGCGAATGGTGTGAACAGGAAAGGCCAGGACGGAGATAACGAGATTATCTTGGAAAGATAAAGGAAGGAACCGAGCCTCAGCAGACGGGGGTAAACAACCCAACAGCAAGACAATCGCCATGGTAAATGGCCCATCCATCGGGACAATGGGAGCCCATCCAGGTGATGGGATAATGATCAGGCTGAGGTATCGTGACATCAGCAAACCCACTATCCTTGGAAGCTTTGTGTTAAAGAAGGAACTGCAGATGCTGGAGAATCGAGGGTTATACAAAAAGCTGGAGAAACTCAGCGGGTGCAGCAGCATCTAAGGAGCGAAGGAGATAGGCAACGTTTCGGGTCGAGACCCTTCTTCAGACGGATCAGGGAAACGAGAGATATAGACAGAGATGTGGAGAGATAAAGAACAATGAATGAAAGATATGCAAAAAAGTATTGATGATAAAGGAAACAGGCCATTGTAAGCTGTTTGTAGTGTGAAAATGAGAAGCTAGTGCGACTTGGGTGGGGGGGGGGGAGATGGAGAAGGAATGTCAGGGCCTGAGGGCTGAGGGAGAGGTGGGGAGGGGGAGGAGGCAGTCTGGGTTAACAGAATTGAGAACATTCAATGTTTATGCCCAGAGGATGCAGACTCCCCACGCGGAATATGAGGTGCTGTTCCTCCAACTTGCGGTGTTGCTCACTCTGGCCGTGGAGAGGGCCCAGGACCGAGAGGTCGGATACGGAATGGGAGGGAGAGTTGAAGTGCTGAGCCACTTGGAAGCTTATTGTTCATGCCAGATCGAAACTGGGAATCATCGAAAGACCCTTTTGTCCAGAGGACCACCTGGGAGATTTCAAGGGAGAAACTGGGGTATAAAAGGGACAGGCAAGCTAGAACTCGCTCTCTTTTCTACTCTGTTGGACGGCTTCTAACCCTGCAACGATCTAGCTGTAAGTACCTCCAGATGACTTGGTGAAGTTCCTGAAATAGGATAGAGGTTGAGAGAAGAAGGGGAAAGGGGGGTGCATCTGTAATTCAAATTGTGTAAAGTAAGTTTTTATGACGTGCCCGATAATTTTCTTTCCATAGTCTTAGTTTAAAGCATAAGTTTAGCCACGTATTATGTAGTGTTGCTGAGATTCGATTTCCCATTGTTTAATAAAGCCTGTAAATTTTAGACTTTGAGTCCGTCTTGGTTTCTGTTTTCTCTCATCAGCATGCTCTGGTCAAGTCAACCTTTTTTTTATCATATCCCACCATAATTCTGAGGTCTAGAACTCAGGTGGACCTTTTTTTTGTATTCTCTCTTGGGAACCGCTCGAGTGGAGTGGTGGCCGTTTGACCCACCGACAAGGGAGAGAATCACTAGGGTGTTTGGGTCCGAAGTGGAGTAAAGGGAACCAAAACCCCTACAGCCTATCCAGCTCTCTCTTGAAAGTATCCAGAGAACCGGCCTCCACTGCCCTCCTGAGGCAGAGAATTCCATAGACTCACGACTCTCTGTGTGAAAAATGGAAGGTGGAACCTGTCAGAGTGCTGCTTAAAGGGATGCAGCCTAACCAAGTTTGAAATCCAAGGAACTGCAGATGCTGGTTTACAAAAAGGACACAAAATTTTGGAGAACCCAATGAGTTAGGCAGAATGTTAAAGAAGGAACTGCGGATGCTGGAGAATCGAGGGTTACACAAAAAGCTGGAGAAACTCAGCGGGTGCAGCAGCATCTAAGGATCTCTGGAGAACATGGATAGGTGATATTTTGATTCGGGATGTGAAAGCTGGAAGAGAGGCGGGGTTAATGATGGGTGGATGACAGGGAGTGTTTGATTGGAAGATGGTTGGACAAAGGCCTCCGATGAAAAGACAAAGTGTGAGATAAGGAGATGACAGAAGATGTGCAAATTGTGAAGCCAAAGGAAGGAATCTCAGTCTGATGCTATATAATTTGAATTATGGGTCCTTTTACTTGGAGATCAATTTAAGATTTTTATTTGGCCGTCACTTCTCACCATCTGTACACTTGTCTCTGCTAGCAGCAGATTGCCAGTCCAAACATCCCCTCGACCAGCCCTGCCCCAACTCCTGAGGTCCTGATTCATCCCCAACAGTATTCTGATTTTCTTCAATGTCTCTCTAGCATCTCATCTAATACATGCAATTAACATCCCACCTGAATTCCTCCCACAGATTCCACAATGATGGATTTACCACAGGAAATGCCTGTCCTCATGTAATCACATGAAGCCTTAGATCTTATAAGCAATCGGTTATCATTATGGAAGACCCAGATCCTTTCTGGTTTAATGTTTTTACTGAATTACTGTGAACTCTCTGCTTCTAAGTTAAGGGTCCACTCTACCTTTTCAAGAAACTAGCTAAACTTGTTCTGCCTCATAAAGATAATTTTGTACAGACACCTCCCGGCCTCTGTTCTGACAATCATTTTAATATGCTAGTATTCTACTTATATTCTATCCTGCAATAATTATTTTCAAAATTAATCACAGTGTAGTTCTCTGCATTAAATTGCATCTGCTGTGTTTCTGTCCAATTCACCCATCTGCTATATATGTTCTTATCCTCCTCATTTTTATTACATTTTCAAGTTTTATGTCACTGCCAAACTTTGTAATTAGACCGTTAATGGTTGTATTAAAAAGTCGTCTCGAGTGGGTGAGACAAATTGAATCACAGATCCAGCATTATCAAGTAGTGATTGGAAAGGCCAGGATTGGATGTGAATTGGAAAGGCCAGTTGCATTTTGAACAAGATGTCCCATTTTTTAATTAGAAAATCATCCTTCCTGTGTGATTTCAGGGCGAGATACTTTCGAGCCCATATAATCTTTTGACCTGGGATTCAGTACCAGAAGACAAAAAGGTACAATAATGCAGTATTGTGCACTCAGATATGCGTGCTGTCTGCTTGCTCATGACAAACTTTGCTGTGATTTTCCCAGTGGAGGTTACTGGGAACTTATGGAAGGAATTATTCATAGTGAGCAACAGGCTTCAGGTGCAACAATAATGCAGTTAGATAAACCAGAAGCCCTGACCTGAAATGTCATGTGTCCATTTTTTCCACAGATGCTGCCTGACTTTCTGAGTTTCTCCAGCACTTTGTGTTTTGCAGTTGTGTAAGCGAGCTGTCCACACTCCATCAGCGGTCAAAGATTGATATTTGTCGGCTGCTGGTGCACGAGTGTAGATGTGAGAGTTGAGCGTGGGGTTGGAAAAGGTGAAGGAAGGGAGTGGGGCAGATGAGGCAGAGGGAAGGGAGTGGGAGTGAATGGGATTAGGAGAGATGGCAAAGAAAGTGAGAACCAAGAGGGGGGAGGGAGTGAAATGGGTTTGGGAGATGGAATGAATGATTTGAAGAAAGAAAGAAGGATCAAGGAAGAGTAGTGTTGTCAGCATTGCCGTAATGGATGGATAGAATATTGTAGTTTCACACTAATTTCAGGAGAAATACTAAACAACATGCCCATACTTGAAATTACAGGATCAAGGGTGCGAGACAGATTGTTTTGAGAAATTGAGCTGACCTTAGAGAAAACAGATGAGGTTTGTCATGTGAGAGAATGCTGAGAAGTTCAACTCAAAGTAATTAGTGAATCAACAGGACCAAATGGGAAGGCAGAATATAAAACCAAGAGAGTCTCTAGAGTCGCATGAAAAAGCTGCAAGCTAACACCAAAGAAACCTCAAGGACACGAGCATGTTGTATCTGTGGGAGGAAATATGATTCCAGGTGGAAGAATCGCATCCTGTTTTGATAAAACATGCAATGTTGAGAAACCGCAAGCAAGTTGCAAATAAATGTTGAGGAAAAGAATGATTTGCCAGAACAATTGATGAGAAGAATCGAAGCTTTTGTTGTTGATGAGGTGGTGTTTTCTGTTTAGATAATGAGGAGGTAGAACACTAAAATTAGAATTAGGCAACTACCTGCTATTTCAAATCAATTCAGGAGCCAAATGTTTTATTATCTGCTTCACATCAAAGAAGGATACCAACGTTTTTTTAATGTGCAAAGGTAGAATTGCCTAAATTTGTGATTATAGAACATGGTTGAATATTTTCCTGTCAGTGAATAAACATGATTGCAATCAACTTGTAATGGAATAATTGCCATCTCTTCAGAAGTTCTGACCAGAGATTTGATAAATGATACAAGGCCAGAATTCCTTATTCTGATACAATATACCATTAGTTGTGATGGAGAGATTATAAGGATCTTCATGTGACAGCTGATGGTACCATTCAGCCCCACTCCCACTCTCTACACTATGAGCTGTGCATCACATACTTATGAATGTCTCAGGTATTAATGAACTAACAATTTTGATTCGGTATGTCTTCTGGTGATAGATCAGGTCACACTGAATGAAGGCAGCATTGTCTTTGTGGCTGAAATGTAGTATTTTAAAAATAAAACTCCATTACCTATTGACAATTTTGGATTATACCCAAGTGGTCAAACACAATTGCAATAAGTACAGAGCATTTGGGTAGAATTTTAATTGGAATTATTTATTTAACTTAGATTAGGTTGGATAAGATGGATTCATTGTCATATACACCAAGCTGCAATGAAATTCTTTGATCACATGGAGCTCACAGAGTAACAGGGGAACACAGAATAGTGATGAATCCAATAATAGATACAATAGCAAGTGCAAAATAGTAGCATGGTGCAATATTGCAATCTAAAATAGTTCAAAAAAGATTAGAAAATAATAAATGAATGAGGTAAAGAGAAGAGCACTTCTCAGCACCTGCGGGAAGGATGCGTGAAAGAAAGTGATTGGTTCAGGAGGCGGATAGCAGTGGTGAAGAAGCTGTCCTTAAGTCTGGATGTCCAAGTCTTTCAAGCTCCTGCATCTTCTCCCAGAAAGTAGAAAAGAGAAAAGGGAAGGGCCAGGGTGACAGGCATCCTAACCATTACTTCAAGCCTTCCTAATGCAATATACTGTAAAGATGAAGATGGATATTTATAGTGGGGTTGCATTTCTGGTTGGAAAATACAAATGTCAAAACTTTCCCATCTGCATACTTTAGTTGATATGAGCCAACTACATGATAACATGAAATGTGTAAACAGACAAGTTTGGTTCCAACATTGTATCTCTCAATTAATTTACTTAGTTGCAATGCCCTTTTTGTATTATGATTTTCCTTTACTCATCAGTCTACAAGATACAAGATACATTTATTTGTCACATGTACCAATTGGAACAGTGAAATGTGTGGTCGCCATACAGCCATACAAATAAATAATAAAGAGCACAGGACACAATAGTTTTTTTTAACACGGGCATCTCCACACAGCGGGATCAAATTCCCACTGTGAGGGAAGGCTCCAAAAATTCTGTCATCCTCCTCTGTTGTCCTCCCGTAGTCGGGGGGGCTCCCGAACCCCCCGCTCTTGCCGCTCCGGGCGGCCCGATGTTCAGGCTCGATCGCCGGGGTGATGGAAATCCGACGTCGGGGCTGGAGGACCTCCTCAGTGGCTTGGACATCTGAGTCTGGCACCTCCTACCGGAGTCTGCGACTCCCAAAGTCCGCAGGCCGCGCCGGGCGGAGATGCAACGCTAGCGGCCCTCGGCAAAGGACCCCAGGACTCCGCGATGTTGTTCAGCACCAGCCGCGCTGGAAGCACTCCAAACCACAGCTCAACGATGTTGGAGCAGCAGCCCAGCGTTCCTGAGCTCCAAACGGCGATCCAGGTAGGCATTGCCCCCTCCGCAGTGACTCCAGCACTGCGCCGCCGCTATTGTAGCTCTGGTCCGGTCCCCGGCAGGAAAGGCTCGCCAATCCAGGTGGTAGGCCACGAGGAGCGAGGATGCGACTCGGAGAATTGTCGCGTCCCCACCAGGAAGCGACGGAAACAGTTTCCCCCTTACCCTACCCTCTTCCCCCACATAGAAAAATTAAAGATTCCCCAAAACAAACTTTAAAACTGACTAAAAATAAAAAAAGATTTCAAAAACAAACAAAATGTAAACAAACAAAAAAACAAACTGTAGGCAGAGGCTGCCTACAAGTGCGAAACACAAAGAAAATAAATCCATAGCATTGCAACTTAAGACATGATATTTCTGTTGCTAAGATAAGATTTTGAGTCTGAAGAAGAGTCTCGGCCCAGAACGTCGCCCGTTCCTTTTATCCAGAGATGCTGAGTTACTCCAGCATTCTGTGTCTATTTTAGGGTTATGCAGGTCTGTTCTAGCATCTAATGGTGTAGGACATTAGTTGTTCCTGAAACTGGTTGTGTGGGACTTCAGGCTTCTATACCTCCTGCCTGATGGTAGCAGTGGGAAGAGGGCATGTCTCATATAATGTGGATGCTTGACAATAGATGTCACCTTCTTGAAGCATCCCTTCATGCAGTTGCTTTAGATGTTGGGCAGTGTTTTGCCTGTAATGTGTTGGATTGAGTCCACTCTGTGCAGCTTCCGTGGATTGGAATTGCCATATCAGGCTAAGGTGCAACTAGTCAAGATATCTGCATGCAGTGCAGTGCATCTGTAGAGGTTTCTTAAAACATTCAGTGACCTGCCATAGAAAGTAAAAACACTGGCATTCCTTCTTTGTGATTACATCTACTTTATGTGCTGGGCCCAGGAAAGGTCATGGAAGATGATAATGCCGAGGAATTTGAAGCTGCTAACTCTCTTCACTGCCAACCCACCAATGAAAACTGGCATGTGGTCTCCCGACTTTTATTTCTGAAGTTAACGATTAGCTCCTTGGTTTTGTTGTCCCTCTGTGAGAGGTTGTTGTTATGGCATGACTCAACTTGGTATCCATCTCTCCTGCATGCTCACTTATCACCAACCAGATTCGACCAACAACAGTGTTGTCATCAGCAAATTTAAAGATGGCATTGAAGTTGCGCTTACCCACATGGTCATGGTTTAGTTTAGTTTAGTTTACAGATAGAGCGTAGAAACAGAACGTTTGGCCCACCAAGCCCGCGGCAATCACCCGTATACTAGTTCTATCTTACACACTAGGAACAATTTACAGAAGCCAATTAGCTGACAAACACACATGTCTTTGGAATGTGAAAAGAAACCGGAGCATCTGTAGCAAATCCACACGGTCACAGGGAGAATGTAGAAACTCCGTACAGATGCCACCAGTAGTCTGGATGGAAACCTGGTCTATGGTGCTGAAACACACTGTGTGGCCCCAAGAGAGTAACATCTGGGGTGAAGCATGCAACCTTGAGGTGCGCCTGTGTTCAGGGTCAGTTAGGAGGAGGTGTTGTTACCGATCAAGACTGATAGTAGCCTGTCCATTATGGTGTCAAGAATCCAATTGCAAAAGAAAGGTCAGAGGCCCAGATTTTTGAACTTGGTGATAAATTTGGAATTGATGATTTCGTTGAACACCAAGCTCCATTCAATGTTTAAGAAAGAACTGCAGACACTGGAAATATCAAAGGTAGACAAAAAAGCAGGAGAAACTCAGCGGGAGAGGCAGAATCTATGAAGCAAAGGCGTAGGCGACGTTTCGGGTCGAGACCCTTCTTTAGACTGATGTCGGGTGGGGGGTGGAAAAAGAAAGGAGGAAATGGAGGGAGTAGCCTTGTGGGAGAGCTGGGAAGGGGAGGGGAAGGAAGGAGAAAGCAAGTACTACCTGAAGAGTTCATACCGCTGGGGTGTAAACTACCCAAGCAAAATATAAGGTGTTGTTCCTCCAATTTGCACTGGGCCTCACTCTGGCAATGGCGGAGGCCCAGGACAGAAAGGTTGGATTCAGAATGGGAGGGGGAGTTGATGTCCTGAGCTACCGGGAGATCAGGTTGGTTATTGCGAACTGAACAGAGGTGTTCGGCGAAGCAATCGCCAAGCTGCGCTTGGTCTCACCGATGTAAAGAAGGTGACACCTGGAACAGCGGATGCAGTAGATGAGGTTGGAGGAAGTGCAGGTGAACCTCTGCCTCACCTGGAAAAACTGCTTGGGGCCTTGGATGGAGTTGAGGGGGGAGGTAAAGCAACAAGTGTTGCATTTCCTGCGGTTGCAAGGGAAAGTACCGGGGGTTTTGGGTGGGAAGGGAGAAATTGACCAGGGAGTTATGGAGGGAACGGTCTCTGCGGAAAGTGGATAGCTGAAAGGGGAGGAGATGGGAAGATGTGGCCAGTGATGGGATCCCGTTGGAGGTGGTGAAAATGTCGGAGGATTATATGTTGTATGTGACGGCTGGTATGGTGGAAGGTGAGGTCAAGGGGGACTCTGTCCTTGTTATGAGTAGGGGGATGGGGATTGAGAGCGGAGCTATGGGATGTAGAGGAGACCCTGGTGATGGAAATGTCCTCATTCTTTAGGGAACGGGGGTCCCCTTTTCTACTATAGATGAGGCTCTCACCAGGATCTCCGCTATATCCTGCAGCTCTGCTCTCGCTCCGCATCGCCGTACTCGTAACAAGGACAGGGTCCCCCATGTCGTTTTAGTGTCAGTCTCCATAAGAATTGGAGAGGATATTTAAAGGTAAAACGCAAAGTGCCATGATAACTCAAAGGGTCAGGCAGCCTCTGTGGAGAGAATAGATAGGTCATGTTTCAGGTCGGGATTCTTCTTTAGTCTGAAGAAGTGTTCTGACATGGAACATCAGTTAGCAATTCCCTCCACAGATGCTGCTTGACCTGTTGAGTTCCACCAGCACTTTCAATTATGCTCAAGATTCCAGCATCTGCAATTCATTGTATCTTCAAGATATTTAAAGGTGCCAACTAAAGAAAATTGGTGCTTTTACCAAAATGTCTGCTGAGGCTTAGTTGGTAGCTTTCTTACCTTTTTCTAATCTACCTAATTAGTAGATATTGTGTCTTAACTTTATTTCAGACACTGCAGGGCTGAAGGAGTACTACACTGCTAGTAAAGTTCATCTTTTTTTGGTATAATATACAATAAAAACTCTGCTTCATCCTTGAGTATAGATTATAAATCATCGCCATAATAATACATACGCAGACAATAAAGCTTATATGAGGTTTATATTGTGCAGAGGATTTTGGTTAGCTTGCTAATGTCATAACAAAAACTCAATTTTCACAAACATTTTCATATTAAAAATAATCATTCCATCAAAAATACATCACCTGCAACGAGCTGTTGATTGATCATAAAAATACCAGGACATGATTCTTTTCCCTCAAATCGGAAGAAGTTTTGTAAAACATTTTCATGATAGTAAATGTTTATTTCAGGCAAACCTTTCGAGAAGTAAATTATATTGGAGATGTGGGAATAATGCAGGAAATGCACAAGGTTTGGAAAAATAAAAAATTACACATTTTTGAGAAATTACACATGGTTGCCATGCGTGACAATTTTTATCTCTTTTTGAGGCAAATTCTCAGTTAAGAGTTGTCAATGAAGAACCTCATACAACTTGGATCAGGTAATGTTGCATTCTGGAAACTATTTCCAAGAAGGGCCCTTTTAGGTAGAAACGTATTTCAATCTAATGGATCTATTACACTGGTAATATAATATTTCAGAAGAGTTACCTTGCAGAACTATGGCGACTAATTGATCATCATGAAGTTCATCTTATTGCTAGGCTGATGTCTTAAGCTAATGATAATGATACAGTGGAGAAGGAGGGAGGGCATGATTCATTGCTCTTGCCTTTGCTTTGCTATGACCATCTGATGAGCAGGGTCAAGAAGTTAATATACCTGAACAGAAAGTAGCTGTCAGCAAGGCAATGTGTGCATGATGATAAGGACTTCATTATTGCATGCAGCTGGCAGACAAATTACAAAGGAAGGCCAAGAGGTACAGGATCTGTGAAGATCTACAAATGGCTTTGTTTGAAGTTCTGAAGCACATTTTGGAATCAGCATGAAAATAGTTAAATGCAGGCTTGCACATTTGAATAAATGACTGCTTGACAAAGGGTACAAGATTTCCACGGATTGCGTTTTCCATGCCCGCGCTTATCCAAAGAACTGGTAGCAAGGAAAAATAATGGAGTTGGCAAAGACTGAATGCACAAAGAAATGCCAGTACTTCTGGTGCAATTCTCAAAGGGACAGATGGACCGGTTTAGGCGTGGGCAGATTCTAGCTGTGAAATGGAAGGAGTAGATAGAACTCCGTATGCTTCCAATCCTTCATTGCCCTGAAATAATGCAGCCAGCTGCCAAAAAGTGCATGTGTGCTCAGGCAGTAATATTGAAAACATGGGCGAGGATGATCATCTTGTTCTGGCAATTGCTTTACTGGAACCAAAAACTACTCAGATTATTTCAGTAATATTGCAAAAGGAACATTTACATCTTCCTAATAGCTGTGTTAAAGTGTTAGCAATGGAGAGTTAGTTTATCGGAATTTATAAAATATGAATGTGACATGTGTACCTGTGTCTTATCTGCAATATTGATATTTATCTGCACCCCTTCTTGTACTTTATATTTTTCTTGGTGGACCGTTAATCAATTGTTCCACTTTCCTCAAACTGTAAAGGCAGGAAATATGTTGAAATGGGAACTGCCTTGTTTCACTGTGTAGAAAGGAACTGTGGATGCTGGTATAAACCAAAGATACACACAAAGTGCTGGAGTATCTCAACGGGTCAGGCAGCATCTGTGGAGAAAAAGGCTGCGTGAAATTTCATGTCTGAAGACGGGTCCTGACCCGAAATGTCACCCATCCAGACCTTTTGAGTTACTCCAGCACTTTGTGCCTGCCTTGTTTCACAGTTTAATCACATTTTTAAAATTGTTTTACTCTGCAGCATGTCATCATTTGCAAGTTCGATAATTGCAGAAGAGTTGTGTCCAGTTCCCACCAACTTTTACTTTGAAAATAATAGAGGAAGAACAACAAAACAATAATACCCAGTACTTTTATTAGCTAGCACCTTCAATGTAACAACTCGTTCTAAAGTGCTACATATGAACATTTGTCTTCAGAATATGATGCCACACCATATGGGTAATCATAAGGCTGAGGAGATACCTGTAGGTTGAAACAAGAATCATAAAAGAATAATGTGAGGTCGAGAGGTGGAGAGTTAAGGATGGAAATCTCACAGGTCACGGCAGCTGAAGGTACACCCGTCCATGAAGTTACGATTGGAGCATGGCCATGGATCACTGAGATTTAAAGGTTACCGAGTGAAAATTAGGAGTTGAAAACTGGCGACTCTGTTTACTGTTTCAGTGTACTACTGCTATACACTTGTACTGTATCTGAGATGCCTATCTAATATGTATCTAAGTGCTTATGTAAAGTGATGCTTGCACTGAACTGTATACAAAAATGAATTTCACTGTACCTCGGTACACGTACAAATATACCATACCATGAAAATTGATATGAATCATAACCAGGCAATAAAATTAGATTGAAAACCAAAAAAATACACATGTTCAAAATCCTGAAATTAAAATAACTGGCAACAGTCAAAGGTTCAGCAGCATCTGCAGAGAGAGAAAAGGAGCAATATTAGAGGTCAAAGATCTTTCAGAACCGGTGATGGAAGTAATTTTTTTTTGTCAGATCTCATCGGACATAAGAAGGGAAACAGATATCAGTGAACGTGAATCAAATAAAAGAGCCAAATAGAAATCAATTCAGAGAAACCAGTACAGCTTTTTCAAGATAAACATGCCTGGAGGAGAGGCGATGGTGAAATCAACAGTAATCAAAAAGCAAAGACTTGCAGATCCTAAAAATCTACAATCCATATGATATACAATCAGGAGCTAATGTATGTTAGAAAGCAAAACAAAACACTGTTGGTGCTGAAAATCTGAATTTAATTCAGAAAATGCTCAAAATGGTCAACAAGGCAGACAGCATTGGTGAAGAGAGAGAGTTAATGTTTCAGAACAATTCTCCTTAATTGTTTCATTAGCCAATATAGATCAGCAAATTCAGTGGTGATGATTTAACAAGACCTAACATCAAGCTAGCGACCTATCGAAAATGTATTTGAACAATGTTTCTCAACCTTCCTGATACCAGTTGACATGGTCCAATAATGACAAGTTCCAATCATAATTGCCTTTGATTTTACTACTAGATATCTGCATTAAAGCTTGAAATTAAATGAAGGTGCACTCATTTGGATTTCATTAAGTTCCATTATCTGAAACTAATTAACAATACAGTTAACAATATTTAACACAATTAACAATACCCAGTTAATGATTTTTTCTTGTTGAAGTAGTGAGCATGCTCATTTTTTTAATTGTAATTCCTACCTCATTGGTAGAATTGTAGAAGCAAGTTTTACTCGTCATAAGTTTTCTGTTCTCAAATAGCTGATCAAAAATTATTTTTTACAAAAGCACATTTCAAGATCAAGCACTCTTGTGATTATACTATATTTGCATATTACAGAAAATTCAAGGCACAAAAATGATTCAGTTATCATTTCCTAATGAGCGTTATGTGCTTTTGATCTGGATGAATGTTAGACAAGGACGCTCAGAACATCTTCTCAGTGCTCCATCTGTTTTAGTGTTTGGTTTTAACCGCAGTCATTGTTGAAAATCCACTTTTGCAAAGGTAAATAGAATAGAATTGCAGTCAGGTGTTGATTGCAAATTCTGGATAGTTGGTGTTGAGCTTAATCCAGAAAGCTGGTGAAAACTATGTTTCAAATGTGTAACTTCGTCCTTGTAACATGTCAGCTCCAGTAACGTCCTGTAATATTGGCAACAGCGAGGTCTTGGTGTCTACAGATGCGAATGGGTTACAAATCCACTGCTTTTCTTTCAGCAGACCAGAATCAGAGGTAATTAATTTTTGAGAGAGTTGATTTTGGACGGGACGATATTATTTTAGAGCATGTTATCAACAACTTTGTTCTCAACACTAGAGATTGATGTAAGAGATGAGAACATGTTCATCCAATTATTTATTTACTAACTTGAAGTTCCTCTTTAAAAGCTGTGTGATTCTCTGCCATTTCAAACACATTGCATACATTTCCCAGCATAGATAGTTTTAGGTGATTGGAATCCAATGTATCTGCCAGATAAGCAAGTGTGGTGCCCAAGTGTGGTGCGCAAGTGTAGTTCCTGAAAGGATTTAAGACAAAGAGTCTTCAAGATCCCATCACAGTTCATGGATTCAAGTTTCGTACTTTGCCACAGGATAGCCACTCTAGTAGGTAATCGTGGTCAGCCCTCATTTCTTCACATTTCACAGCAGTGATTCAAGAACAGAGGACATTTGCTTTCACAAAATGTACAACTTCAATTCTATAATCAGGATGTCATTAAGTTCTGGGAACAATTTATTGGCTGCCAATCCCTCACAATGCATGAGACAAGGTGTTGCTTGAGCACCTGGTACAGTTTCTACCTCTCCGTTACCACACCTGAAAGGGGTTAGAACAGCCAAACTGCAGACGCTGAAAATATGAAGCCCAAAGAGAACATGCTGCCATTACTGAGCAGGTTATGCAACATCAGTGAAGAGAGAAGCAAAGTCATCGTTTCAGGTTATGCATCCTGCATCAGAATGGGAAAGCTGTGGAAACAAGCATATTTCAGGTTGGAGGTGTGTGGGGGGGGAGGGCATGGGTGGAGAGAACAAAGAGTATCTCTGTGATGGAGTGCAGATCAAAGTTAGCAAGGTAACAATTTCATTAATAGCTATCTGTTAGAGGCAGAAGAGACGTAATATAAATAATTTGAAACAGAAATGTTAAGCCACATCTGTTAAGTGAGAGTTAAGGAATAAAGAGAGAAAAAGAATGGTAGTAACTAAAATAGTTACATTCAATATTGATTGATAGGAGGTGCCGTGGTAGTCTGGCGCGTCGCTCTCTGCAAAGCGGAGGCCACGCGCCAACTCTCGGACACCTTTTCCTACTTACCCCTGGAACGTGACCCCACTGACGAGCACCAGGCCACCATCTCTAGCACCATAACTGACTTCACCAACTCTGGCTCCCTGCACCCCCCGAGCCTCCAACCTCATCGTTTCCCAGCCCCGCACGGCCCGATTTTACCTTCTCCCCAAGATCCACAAACCTGACTGCCCCCAGCAGACCCTGTTCATGCCCCACCGAACACATTTCCACATACCTTGACTCCATCCTATCCCCCTTTGTTAAATCCCTCCCTATCTATGTTCAAGACACCTCAGACACTCTCCGTCGTCTTTGCGCATTCCATTCTCCAGGCCCCCATCCTCTCATCTTCACCATGGACGTCCAGTCACTCTACATCTCCATCCCCCACCAGGATGGTCTCAAAGCCCTCCGGTTCTTCCTCGACCAGAGAAGCAACCCATACCCGTCCACTAACACCCTCCTCCGCCTAGCGGAGTTGGTCCTTACCCTCAATAACTTCTCTTTTGACTCCTCCCATTTCCTCCAAACACAAGGCGTAGCTATGGGCACACGCATGGGCCACAGCTACGCCTGCCTCTTTGTCGGGTACGTCGTACGTCGAACAATCCTTGTTTTCGGCGTACCAGGGCCCCATCCCCGACCTCTACCTCCGTTACATCGACGACTGCTTTGGTGTCACCATTCTTCCTTTTCCTCCCGCTCCACCCCTTCCCCGGGCACTTTCCCTTGCAACCGCAAGAGATGCTACACTTGTCCCTTCACCTCCCCCCTCCACTCCTTTCAGGGACCCAAGCAGTCCTTCCAGGTCAGGCAGAGGTTCACCTGCACCTCCTCCAACCTCATCTACTGCATCCGCTGCTCTAGATGCCAGCTGATCTATATCGGTGAGACCAAGCGGAGGCTTGGCGATCGTTTCGCCGAATACCTCCGCTCGGTCCGCAATAACCAACCCAACCTCCCGGTGGCTCAGCCCTTCAACTCCCCCTCCCATTCTGTATCCGACCTCTCTGTCCTGGGCCTGCTCCACGGCCATAGTGAGCAACACCACAAATTGGAGGAATAGCACCTCATATTCCGCTTGGGGAGTCTGCATCCTCTGGGCTTAAACATTGAATTTTCTCAATTCTGTTAACCCTTGCTGTCTCCTCCCCTTCCCACCTCTCCCTCAGCCCTCGGCCTCCTCCTCCTCCTTTTTCCTTTCTTCTCCCCGCTCCCCCCCATCTCCCATCAGTCTGAAGAAGGGTTTTGGCCCGAAACGTTGCCTATCTCCTTCGCTCCTTAGATGCTGCTGCATCCGCTGAGTTTCTCCAGCATTTTGTGTACCCTTGATCGGTAAGACTGCAGTCTGCTCCGATGGACGATTATGTGCTTTTCCTTGATCTTACACTGGGGTTAATTGGAGCAAAG
This sequence comes from Raja brachyura, assembly GCA_963514005.1. The sequence goes on from OY740781.1 coordinate 120,301,247, forward strand.
TGGGAGTTCATTGGAGAATTAAAGCAACAAATATCACTCTTGCAGAGTAACTAAAAATGACCTTCAAGGCATTCACCCAGTCTGTAATTGGTTTCTCCAATTTTTGAAGAGACCAAATTGTGAGCATTAAATGCAATTCACTAAAGTGGAGGAGCTGTTTGCTGTTGGAAAGCAAAGAGTCATTGCCTCTCCTGTGGCTGCAAGGTTCCTTTGCAGCCACCCTGACATTAGATGGACACAAAATGCTGGAGTAACTCAGCAGGACAGGCATCATCTCTGGAGAGAAGGAATGGGTGTTATTTCGGGTTGAGACCCTTCTTCAGACTGAATCAGGGGACAGGGAGATACAGAGATAAGAACATATAACGTGAAAATGAAACAAAGGGGATGCAGATAAGGCGAAATGTAGAATTGATCATTGTTAGCTAGGAGAAGGTAACAACAAAGCAAACAGATAAAATGTAAGCAAGGACAGTCGGACATGTTGGAGAACTGATAAGGGGGGAGGGATGGAGAGAGAGGGAAGGCAATGGTTACATGAAGTTAGAGAAGTCAATATTTGATGGGGCGTAAGCTGCCCAAGCGAAATATGAGGATTTGTTCCCCCAATTTGCGCTGGACTCCACTCTGACAATGGAGGAGGCCCAGGACAGAAAAGTCAGTGTGGGAATGGGAGGGGGAGTTAAAGTGTTTAGCAACTGGGAGATCGGGTAGATTTAGGCGGACTGAGTGGAGGTGTTCAACGAAACGATCGCCGAGGCTGCACTTGGTCTCACCGATATATAGGAGTCCATACCTGGAACAGCGGATACGGTAGATGAGGTTGGAGGAGATATAAGTGAACTTCTGCCTCATCTGACAAGACTGTCGGGTCCTTGGACAGAGTCGAGGGGGGAGGTTTATGGTCAGATGTTGCATCTCCTGGTTAACTCGTTCCTTCCCACCCAAACCACCCCCTCCCCAGGTACTTTCCCCAGGAACCAGAGAAGATGCAACACCTGTCCATATAAGTACCTCTATACACTCTATAAAGCATACTATATGCTTTGTTGTTACCTTCTCTTAGCTAACAATGATCTATTCTTCAATTTCCTTGAACTTCATCCCCTTTGTCTCGTTTTCGCACCTTACATTTCTTTATCTCTGTATCTCCCTCTCCTCTGATTCAGTCAGAGGAAGGGTCTTGACCCGAAACATCACCCATTCCTTCTATCCAGAGATTCTACCTGTCCCACTGAGTTACTCCAGCATTTTGTGTCTATCTTCAGTATACACTTAGTACAAGATAAAGTCTGATAGAGTTTGATTAAAGATTGAAGATAGTTCAAAGGTGTTCAATGAGGTCAATACCGTGCTCTGGCAGGTGATAGGACAGTTCAATTGAAGGACAATTGTAAATTTCTTCACAGCTGTATCATAGAACAGCAGGCATCTATTGTTGCAAGCATTATTGTCTTCAGATATTATAACAGTGATTTGCATTTGACAAACTGATGGCCCAGAATTTTAACATACTTAACTTTGTCTTTATTATAAATGTTGTTGAGATGTCATTTATTCTCAATTTCATTGGAAATTTCTGTAAACTTGCCTTTCAAGTTAAGGCATTTGGTCTCATGGTGATTAATCATTATGAAAGATGTTAGAGTATTGTTGGTCAGAAAAGACACAACTTTTACATATCTTTCCTAACATTTCTTGCCATTCATAACATTGCACTTCATATGCATTATTTCCATTTTGTTTCTTCAAACTTTTACTAGCTCCAAAAAAGGGATTTAAAGTGATCTTCTTCTGTATGGTCAAATTACGAAGCAGTAACTTGCCGATTTATAGTCCTGCTAACGTCAGTTTAAAAACATACATAAATTTAACTTTAAATGGAAGTCCTGAAGTGAACCTGCAATTGACTCAAATATAAACTTACTTTGATCTTTTTAATTTTCATCTACTCTCACAGAAAGATAGAGACACAGCGTTGTATTGGGCCACAGATCAGTTATTGTGAAACCAAGTATTTCCCTAGTATACTCAAGATACCAGGCAGCTGTGAAGGTTTCAGCAGCCTGTGAGTTGATGCAGGGACAAAGATCTACAAAGATACAGAGATGCAGATAACAAACTTGGTGCTAGCATGGAGATGTGGTCAAGCAATTTAGAGATGCACATGAGACTGCAGATGCTGGAATCTGGAGCACAAAACAAACTGCTGTAGGAACAAAACACAAAGCGCTGGAAAATTTCAGCGGGCCTGGCAGCATTTGTCGAGGAAATTTAACACCTGAATTAATTTGGGTTAAAACTCTTCTTCTTGAGAATCTCATCAGGTTGAACAGCATTTGTGGGGGCAAAGGTCCTGTGGTAGAAAAGGTAGGGTCTTGTCTAGAAACATAACAATATCTCTCTCTCCCACAGTTGCTGCTTGATCTGCTGAGTTCCTCCAATCCTTTTGTTTTTTGCAAGCAATTCATTTGGTTTCAAACAGTTGCGAGGCTGGAGATGGTGTGTAGCGAATAGGGTTTATGCATACGAATGAAAAAAATGTATTTGGTCATCACAAAAATGATAAAATATTGGAAGATTGGACCTGGTGAAAATATGTTGAGATGGCGAACATGTCACCCAACTCTTCATCAGTCCAAGGGTATTATGAGACTGCAAATCCAATGCTTTCCTGTTGTAGTTAATCTATTTGTAGAGCACAACAATGTGACCAGGAAAGTCACTTGTCCCAATGTATTCTCATTACAATGGCTTTAAGATATTTCATCTTATCTTTCTCTTTTTCCCCTTGGTGCGTGACATACCGAATAACTCAACCATTTGCGGAAACTGAGCTCTAAGCGCAAAGCTGACTAACAGGTCTCCCTAGCCCCCAGAGAACAGGGATGTATGCACAAAGAAATTTGAGAAATGCTTGTAATTTATTCAAATGACAACCATATCTTTAAAATCAAAAAAGCCTAGCCAATCCTGAAGAGATCAATGATGCTCCTGTACAAGAAAAGTAACATCAAAGCACCTATTGCATTGGGAAAGGAAGAAAATAAGTAATTTTTAGATGGAAATGGATGATTATATATATTTTCTAACCCTAAAAAAGGCCAGGATTGTTGTGGGGAAAACAATTGCTTCCGTTTTTTGAGAAGATTACAAAGATGATTGATGAGGTTAGGGCATTCAACGTTGTCTACATAGACTTTAGTATAGTATTTGAAAAGGTCCATCAAGGTAGGCTAATCCAGATTAAGACACATTGGATATATGGTGTCTTTATATATTACATTCAAAATGGGCTTAGCCATAGAGCACAGTGGATAGTAGTATTGTGGAGCTTCATGGACTGAATCAGTGACGAGTGATGTTCCACATTTATCAATGCTGGGCTGGGATCTTTGTTGTTTGTGACATATATAAATGACTTGGACAAAAATGTTGTTGGGATGTTTGGAAAAAACACCCAGATGTCATGGACGGTGAAGAAGATTGTCAAGGAATACAGAAAGATATAGATCAGTGGGTGATATGCGCAGATAAATGGATAATCTAGTTTAAAGTTGACACGTGAGATGTTGCACTTTGGGAGGTTAAATGTAGGAGTATAGTATACCTTAATGCCAGAACACTACAGAACATTGATGTTCAGAAAGATCTTGGAATACAAGACCTTACTTCCTAAAAGTGTCAACACTAGTAGATAGGTTAGTAAAGAAGGTATATAGCATCGTTATTTTCATCTGCCGGGTCATTGAGAGCGCAGGAGACTCGCTCGGATGTTGCTTGGATCAGAGCGTATTAGTCGGAAGGCGAGGTTGGATGAACGTGGATTGTTTTCTCTGGAGTATTGGAGGTTGAGGAGAGACCTGAAAGATGTTTATAAAATTATAAGAGTGGAAATGTCAAAGACTAGAGAGTACATTCCTAAGGTGAGAGGGGATAAGTTTCAAGGAGATGTGCAGAACAAGTATTTTTGCCAAGGGAATGATAGGTACCTGGAATAAGTTGCCAGAGGTGTCTTGGAAGAGATTCAATTGCTACATTTAAAAGGCATATAGACAGGCACAGAATGCTGGAAATCTGAGGCAAAACAGATCATGCTGGCCTGAGCAGATTAAGCAGCAAATGTGAAAAAAGAAAACAGAGTTAATGTTTTGAGTCAATTAAATATTGTCAGAATGATTTTGCACAATCATAGTGATCAATTTGTAAATGAACAGCTCAGAATCCCAGGGAATTAATATTAGAACAGTAAAGGTAACCAGCAGGAAAGAAAGATGAGTTTAAGACATAAGGAAATAAAAAGGACAAAAATAATTAATTTGCCTTATATGTCCAACTCCGATTCAATTTGCGAGGCACAAGAAATTGCAGATGCTGCAAACTTGACCAAAACACAAAGTGCTGGAGGAACTCAATGGGTCAGGCAGCATCTTTGGAGGGAATGGACAGATGACATTTCAGGTCACAACTCTTTTTTGGACAGTTTGGACAGATGGAAAGAAAGTTGGAAAAGAGAGGTAAGGGTAGAACAAAGCCTGGTAAGCAATAAGTGGTACATGTGTGGGGGGAAGGGTTCAAATTTATATGAATGAGACTGCACATTTTTAAAGGTGGAGTTGATTGACAGTAACCAAGATTCATTATGTTGTTAAAAGAGATAGTTAGACTGAAATGGATCAGTTGCTACAATGGATATCTTCGTTTTTAACTATCATGAAAGGGGATATACAGTTCAATATATTTGAGTGGGAAACAATTTTCACTGTGTTTAAAGTGCATCTTGCACAGCAACTTACACTTGGCCAAATATTCTTGACTAAAATTACTATATCACTTGTGTTACATAACAGTGAATGCCATATGCCTCACCATCATTTGTGCAATAAATTAAAGCTATTTACATCTTAATTCATAAAGTACTTTAGATTGAAGAGCCTTTCTCTCTTTTGCCAAAATGAAAACATAAAAAATTGCATGTAATTTCTGACAAAAGAAATACATAAGAGATAAGATGGGACATTTCAGCACCCTATATTATGGCCATTTGCTTTAACACAGAAATATTTTTACGAACACCCTTCACATTCCCTGCCCCACTTCCCACTTATCACAATTCCACATCTATTAAGGGATATTCACAATTGCAGCTTCATTAAGAGAATGGGTTACACTCAGAAAAAAAGCGTTTGAAAATAACGCAATGCAAGAACAAGAGATGATTTATTGCTAAATGTGGCCAAAACACCCATAGGATTGTAAGGATTTTACACAGAGTGGCGCAGAAGTCTTTAGATGAAGATGGATGAGATTTATTATGGCCAAACTATTACTACACACTTATCCAATTGCACCTAAGAGCGGTTCGTCATTGCTGGGCTTTATTCCACCAAGTGAGAATTCTTGGAATTCAACTGTAAAAATCTAATTTTCTAGTTATTTTGCAACTAGATTTATCTCCATTTCTAATTACATAGTCTCCTGATTTGCTGTACTGCAGTGGTATAAGGTTTTCCAGCAGATTACTGCTGGACAAATGATTCACTAAAAAGGATATACTAGATCACTCTCCAAACGTTCCTGCAAGTTCAGGTAGATTTTTGAAGAAACATTTGTCTTGATGAATAGAAAATGTGGTAAATTTGAAACCCTACTGTAAAAACAGGCATAGGGATTGCAATGTGCAACTAAATCTATGCCGTTGCTTTCAATGTAGGCAGTTTGCTAGCTTCCTGCTACCTATTAACAATATAGAACTAGGACAAACTATGCTACTGAGGACCTGCACATTCAATATTGGGAACAGTACTATGAATAACAAGTGTTACTCATTGCTGGCTTGCACACACACAGGCATCTTGTACGCTTAAAGGAATGGCATTTTCTTGCTGAATTAGGAAGCAAAATCATTTAATAAAAAAAGTTCATTCGAGCATGGCAAATAACGACAGAATGTGAAAAGAATGCAGAATCTAAGATTTATATTTGTTGCATTTGACCCCATGATAAAGGAGCCAAAGGGGAGGAGGAAGATTCCAGACATGGCTCATTTCCAAGATTTAAGCTCCAAACAAATGGATGCAATTGCCAAGTAATCTACCTCAAGTCCAGTGAATACAACTTCAGATACTATATCCCACCATTTTCACCAGTTACTGGTTACCAGTTACCAGTTACTATTTCATTTCGGAGTCACGTGAGTGACTTCGTGAAGAGCCCGCCGGCGCGCATGCTCGACATATCGTCGTACCGCGTTGCTGCGACGGCTGGCGGTGGAGCGCGCTCCTCGCCAGCCCTTCAGAAGGGGCCACGAAGGTGAGTATTCTACCTTTAGTTGGTGGTCCTTGTTGTTGGTCTTGTCTTGCAGCAAGGACATGGATGGGAGTTCCAAGGGCCGGAGGACGTCAGGACGAGTTCGCCGGCCAACAGTTCCGGGGCCTTTACCATCGGCAGTACCTGCAACGCAGGCCGGGACTTAGGCGGAGATGTGGGTAAGCCCTGTGTTTACAGGTCCAGATCCACCAGCACACCACAGCTCGGAGGAGTTCGACGAGGAGGAGTGTGGTGTGCCACCAGAGCAGGAGGACCCTGCCATGGGAGTCCGGTCGTCAGCGGGCTCGCTGGCGACCTCGAGCTGGGTGAGTGCGCTGCACGGCCCGTTCCACTCAACCCTCCGAGTAGGGGAAGGGCAGGAGCCCAGAAGCCTAACCCTACCAGGGCTAAGGCATTGCCTGACACGGAGGAGCGGTCAGGTTCCAGGGCGAGACCCGGGGTGGCTGTGAGGTCCAGCCGGCACACCCCGACTCTCGACACCAGGACGGGTCGGTTGAGTCGGGTCTCGTCACGGTCGCCGAGCCCCCCATGGATGGGTGGGCGAGACCATGCGTCGGCAAAGTCCACGATGTGGGCAGCCGGCAAGCCTGCGCGGGCTTCAGGTAGCCATGCTTCGGCTGGTGCCGACACCACGCCGCAAGTGCCCTTAGTGGCAGCGGCGTCAGCTCCCGCTAAACGGAGGCGGTTGAACACACCCGCGCGGGAATCGCGCAGTTTCGCCTCGGCGGCTGTTAGCGACAACTACCGGCACCGGCAGGGCCTCGATGAGGTGCGGGCCGATGATAGGAGCCCGGTTTTCTTTTCAGAGCCGGAGGACTCCGACCACCTGAGTGTTCAGGGTGAAGGGCGTATTGACCGTATGGAGCGGCTGCTGGAGCTCCTGCTTCAAAGTCAACAACAGCAGGGCAGCCACAGGCACAGGGCGTCGTCACCAGCCTCTACCATCAGCCTGGAGCAGCAGGAGGAGGAGGTTTTGGTGGATTCCATACCACCTCTGGTGGAGGTACCAGCGGAGGATCTTCTGGATGTGGCGACCAAATTTGCGGCCCCACATTCATCTGGACTTCCTTTAAACACGAAGCTGGCAGCCACTGTGGACTTTCTTAACAACCAGCAACTACAGGAAGAAGTCCTCATTCAGGCAATGAGCCGTCACAAGGCTCCATCCAATTGCAGCGGATCCTGAAGCTCCTCACGGCCGGTATTACCGCCTTTGTGCGGTCGGTGGACGGGGACGAATTGAATTTGGACCAGGAAGATGCCCTGGCCCTCCTGTGCGCGACCCAGCACGAAATTAACGGGTTTCGCAAAACCAACATCCGCCCAGCGCTCAATCCAAAGTTTGCAGGATTGTGCACACCACCGCCGCCGCCCCCGCCCCGTCAGCTCTTTGGGGAGGACCTCTCGAAGAGAGTCAAAGAGCTTGACGAGCAAGCCAAAACGGTGGGGATCATGCGCCCTCAGAGTGCCCCCACACCGTCAGGCTCAAAGTCTCCATACATTCGATCACGAGGGTCTGCCAGTACCTCGACGAGGACCCACCCTCAAGCTCCACAACGACAGCAACATCAGACCCTGGTGGAAAACGAAGACGCCGCACCCTCAAGCCAACCCAGCACCTCCACGTCCGCACATGCGTGTCAAGGACCGCCGGTAACCACGGAGGTGAGGGGGTCTGGTTCTCTCTTTTCTCTCTGTTTAACTTCACATGTTGGTGGTCGCCTTCGGTGGTTTTTGGGTGCATGGGGTAATTTTACTGGTGAGGAGTATGTGTTGCAGAATATTCAGGGGCATAAAATTGAGTTTATTAATGGCGACATTCCTCCATCCCAGCACATGCCCGCTCGAACGTTTAAATTATCTGCTGCAGAACAGGCAGCCGGCTATAAGGAACTGTTAAGTCTTGAGCACAAAGGAGTGATTGAGAGAGTGGTGCATGAGCCAGTTGAATTTGTTTCGAACATATTCACCAGACCTAAGAAGGATGGAGGTTGTCGTGTCATTATTGATCTAACCCATTTGAATACTTTTGTAACATATACTCATTTTAAAATGGATACATTTGAAACAGCCAAATCATTGATTTCTCATGGTTGCTTTATGGCATGCATCAATTTAAAAGACGCATATTATTCCGTATCCGTTCAGAAATGTGACAGAAGGTTTTTAAAATTCATCTGGATGGGGCAACTCTGGCAGTACAAGGCTTTGCCTAATGGGCTCACCACAGCCCCTAGATTGTTCACTAAATTAGTGAAGCCAATTATGGCTTATTTGAGACAACGACACCATATAGTTATGGCCTATTTAGATGATATCTTAATTGTGGGCCACACCCTAGAATTGGCTGAACAGGGTGTTGCAGCTGCTGTCAATATATTTCAACAATTGGGGTTTATTGTCCATCCAGAGAAATCAAAGTTCTACCCTGCCCAGGTGATTAATTACCTAGGGTTCACGGTGAACTCTATAAGCATGAGGGTTACCATTCCAATTAACAAGATTGAGGAGGTTACCCAGGTGTGTCAAGATTTAATCCGCACCAATATACCATCCATTCGGCACTTAGCTACAATAATTGGGAAACTGGTAGCTTTGTTTCCGGCAGCGCGATATGGACCTTTGCATTATCAGAATTTGCAAAGAGCTAAAATTGCTGCATTAAAACAGAACGCTGGTCATTATGATCGGTCCATGCAGCTGCCGCCCGAAGCGATAAATGAGTTGCAATGGTGGGTGTGTCACATTAGCAGCTCATTCAAGCCTATTAGGGAGGCTAATCCGGTGGTATATTTGCAAACTGATGCAAGCTCCAATGGTTGGGGAGCCACGAATAATTGCTCTAGTTGTGGTGGCAGATGGGACACCCTTGAATCAACGATGTTGTTAACTCAAGGGATTAACTATTTGGAGTTGCTGGCAGCATTCCACGGACTTCGTGCGTATTGTTCCAAGCTTGTTGGAGCACATGTCCGTCTCCAAATAGACAACACCACAGCAGTAGCATATTTAAACCATATGGGTGGTACCAGGTCAGTTTCGTGTGACAAATTGGCTAACTCAATTTGGCTCTGGTGTGTTCAAAGAGACATTTGGATTTCAGCTACCTATTTGCCAGGTGAGCTTAATACTGTGGCGGACACCAGGTCACGCAAATTTAATGACAATATTGAATGGATGTTGCATCCTGAGATTTTTTCTAAAGTCACAGCCAAATTTGGTAAACCAGACATTGATCTTTTTGCGTCACGGTTGAACCATCAGGTACCAACCTACGTTTCATGGGAACCAGATCCTGGGGCAATAGCGCTAGATGCATTCTCGCTGGACTGGGGGAATTGGTTTTCTATGCCTTCCCCCCGGTTTGCCTCATCAGTCGGGTATTGTGAAAGATTCAGGCAGATGCTGCCAAGGGCATCCTTATTATACCCGACTGGCCCACGCAGCCTTGGTATCCGGTGGTCTTTGACATGCTCAACGAACCTTGGGTCCTTTTGAAGGGTTGCCCACAATTGGTTACTCACCCTGTCTCAGGGGAGCCACATCCCTGCCATGGCTATTTAAAGTTGTTGGCTTGCAGGTTTTGAACAGGCCGTTAGTCCAATACGGCCTCTCGGCTCGGACCATGGATACCATCGGGGCGTCGTGTCGAGAGTCCACAAGGCGAAGATACCACTCGCATATTAAGAAGTGGGAAGCCTACTGCAGCCGCTCTCGCATCACGTACGATGACGTGACAATAACCGACGTCCTGGAATTCCTCGCGGGGTTGCACCATGATGAACACTTAAGTTATAGTGCCATCAACAGCGCCAGAAGTGCGCTATCATTCTCCCTCAATATTGAGGTAAGATCCAACAGGCTAGTGTCCAGACTCATGCGGGGTATATTCAATATGAATCCGCCTACACCACGCTATAATATGACCTGGGATGTCAGGGACGTATTAACCCTGCTCAGGACGTGGTCGCCCATGGAAGGGCTCCAACTGGACCAACTCACCATGAAGCTGGTGATGTTACTAGCGCTGACTTCAGCTCAGAGGGTACAGACACTACACAAACTTCGTGTCGACAGAATGACTTCTACCCCTACAGAAGTAGTCTTTTTCATTGACGAGCTACTAAAGCAGCATAGACCTGGGTGCACAGGGCTGCAGCTGAAGTTCCCGGCATACCCCGCAGATGCTAGGCTATGTTTAGCCTCACATATCCGCCACTATGTCAAGGTGATGGCACGCATCAGAGGAATGGAGAGATACCTGCTTGTCACTCATAAGAGACCACATCATCGAGTGACAGTCCAGACGATATCCATGTGGCTTCGAGTCGTCTTGGGTAAGTCAGGTATCGACACTAATGTGTTCAAGTCTCTTTCCACCAGGGCTGCATCGGCGTCAGCGGCGAGGGTCATGGAGGTGCCCATGGACCGAATTCTCGCCACAGCAGGATGGGGTAATGAAGCTGTGTTCCAGCGTTTTTATAACAAGCCTGTTGCTGCTCCTCTACAGTTCGCAGAAGCCGTGCTGAATGCAGGTCAAGAACGTGGAGATGTCCCCGCATGAGGGGTTTTGATTTGTTATTAATAACTCTGCTCTTGTTTTGCAGTATGAACTATTGAGCAAGTTTGTTCCTCCCATCCATCCCTGGTAGTGGTGTGTCAGCATGGACGTAGTCCAGGGCGTGTAATCACAGAAGCTTTGAAGTCTTCACGAAGTCACTCACGTGACTCCGAAATGAAATAGTAAGATTGAACGAGAACTTACCAGTTCGAAGGTTGATCTTTATTTTATGAGGAGTCGAAGCGAGGGATTTCGTGCCCTCCTCGCCCAACCCTCAATCACCTTCATCTGGTAATCTTAGTCACTTCAATCTTACTATGCGAAGTCATTTCTTTTGTTGGTCTCTGTGATTCCACGCCGCTACTTTGAAGTATGTCGAGCATGCGCGCCGGCGGGCTCTTCACGAAATTCCTCACTTCGACTCCTCATAAAATAAAGATCAACCTTCGAACTGGTAAGTTCTCATTCAATCTTACTATTCTCAGTCATTAATCAATGCACCCACATCATCACTCATCTACCTTTTACCAATGTACTTGTACATTGCATTCCTGGGTTTATTCACCTCCTTAGCAATTTTGCAAGTCTAAAAGCATATCTCATGGCTTCTCCACAGCCAGTTAGTTGTATATGACAGCACACTACTCAGGCACAGAATGCTGCACCTTACGTGAGCCATCTCTTCTTCAGCTTTCATCAACACCCACATGCAGCCTGACGTCTTTTAAGGTGTCAATTCTATGACTGCCCTGTGACTGGGTCAGGTCATAAATAGCCAATATAATTATCAAAATTTACAGCACGATCTTAATCAGGACAGGATCTTCAAAATGCATGGGAGAGCCCAGTTATACAGCATGGGAATCTCAGAATACAAGTACATAGTTCCTTGAAAGTGGCATCACGGGTAAATAGGCTTTTGATACATTGGCCCTTATCAGTCAGGATACTGAGCATAGATGTTGGGATGTTATATCATAGTTGTACAAGACATGTGGTCAAAAAGGCTTTTGGCACATTGGCCCTCCTCAGTCAGAGTAGAAGTCCGGAGGTCTTGTTGCAGTTATATAAGACATTGGTGAGGCCGCATTGGAGTATTGTGGTCAGATTTGGTTATCCAGCTACAGAAAGGATGTTGCTAAGAGTGTAGAGAAGATTTCCAAGGATGTTGCCAGGACTTGATGGCCTGTGCTATAGAGAGAGGTTTGTCAGGCTTGGACCTTAGGAGCATAGGATCTCATAGAGGTATACAAGATCATGAGGGGAATAAATATGATAAATGCACAATATATTTTACGCAACATCAAAAGGTAACATAGGTTTAAGATGAAAGGGAAAATATTTAATAGGATCCTGAGGGGCAACCTATTCACACAGAGGGTGGTAGGTATATGCCAGAGAAGGTAGTTGAGGCAGGTACTATAAAAACATGTTTAGGAAAGGTTTATAGGGATATGGGCCAAACATGGGCAGTATAGATGGACAACTTGGTCAGCATGGGCATGCTGGGCTGAAGGGCCTGTTCTGTGCCATATTACTCTACGACTCTATGACTGCACACTGATCTGAACTAAACTCCATTTGTCATTCCTCTGCCCACTTGTAATAAATTTGAAATTGTTGCAATTTTTTCCTTCTTTAACTGAAATGAATAGCATACGTCAAGTTTTAACCTGGTCCTGAAATCCAGGGTGTGTAGTTTTTAACCAGGTATTGATATAAGGTATGAAATTGATCTTTTCCCTTTCTTCAGGTATGCTGCCTGTCGCGCTGAGTTGCTCCACCATTTTGTGTCTATCTTCAGAATAAACCAGCATAAGCAGTTCCTTCCTACACATTGCTATGATTAGGCTCAGCTAATACTCAGTTTCTTTTAAACCTGGAGTCTTAATTATTTAACATTGAACTGCCGCTTGCCCGACGGCAGCAATGCCAGTGGGCAGGATTTTCCTGAGATTATGCCTTTGCTGTGGCCATGTGCAGACGCAAGGAAGGAAATGGATGTGACATCTTTCTACTTTATAATGGTAACTACACATCAAAAATAATTCTATTGAGAGTGAAGAGTGCGTGACATCCTCAGGTTATGAAAGGCACTAATCAAACGCATGTTCATTTTTACTTCACCTGCACAGTGTAGTTTAAGGTGGCAGTTGTTGACAACGATAAATGTTTGATTTTGTTTGATTTTGATCACACCCATTTTGCCAATTCAGTTGATCTCTCAGTGACCACTAATCCCATTTGTTCTGTTAAGAAAGGAATTAATTGACATGACATTAACAGCTTTTGCTGGAAGCTGCTCCACTTATCCATTACTCATGATGACAAAAATTTCCAGCCTCACCTGAGGCTTGTTAATTTTATGTTTGTGTCTTCAGGTTCAGCATTCATAGTCCTGCTAACATCAAATGATCCTGGCTTCTCAACATTTTTAAGAGCCGCAGAAATTCCCCATGCTGCCTATTATCACAAAATACATTGTGTTCTGAGTTGCTAATGTTGGCTTCATTCTGGATTCTTTTGTCAGAATCCCATTTGACAAATCTCTGCCCTAACAGAGCCTTGATGACCAGATGTAGTTGTCTCATCGATAATACACCAATAGTTTTGCAGTGTAACACCACAGATACGAATGTTAACACAGTAAAAGATGGCAGCACCAATTACACTTCTAACTCTGCATAGCTCTCTGATCAGTGAAAACAGGTGACCACTCATTCCTTTTTCAACTGACATCTAAATTATAGTATGGAATCTTAATGTTAATCTCCTCCTTCCCTTGTTTTCTCCATCAATAGAGAGTGACTGCTGTCTATGTTGGCTTTCCACCAGCTTTGGTTGAACTGACTCTAAACCTGCATGTGACTTGCAAGGTTTGTAGCCCAGCTGGTTTTGTGCTTGGAACTACATCATCATGAGTTGGCAGAGATGATTAAAGTCTGACTTTACCCTTCCTTAATCCAACCTTGGAACCAGCATTGGATGTCGAATTGCTCCTCCTCAGCAGTAATGATATGCAATCCGAATATTAATTCAATTTCTGCAAGTCGTTCCGTGCTTTCTCTAGGATACTTTCTGTGGTACCCCATATTTTGGCTGTTTTATCAGCTAAATTTGATGACTGCAGTCAAGGCTTTAAGCCTCTGTGTGGAGCAGTTCCTAAAATGCAGGGACAGCATTGATAGCATATGGGGTAGATATTACACACTAAGCTTGTGAGCAGAGCCTCACGCAGTGGGAGCACGCATCAAGAATTCATACACGGAAACCAACATAAGGCATGCTGACCTCCACACCTGAATGTATGACATGCATAACATGCAAATCTTTGCTCTGAAGATGTTAATTCTTGAATTTACCACACATGAATATGAAAATTGTCTTGTATTTTAGTTCAACAATTTAAAGTTCACATTCTCATCTGTACACAATGCAATACATTACAAGATGTTATGGTTCCCTTTTCTTCCTCCAATTTACAAGAGGATCCAGGTAGTCTGTAAAATGAAAAAAAAAACATTAACCATCTGGTGGTCCAGGGGTCCAGAGGGATTATATCATTGGTAGTTTAGTGGGATTCAAGATCTCATTTAACGCCTGTTAAGTGTTGCCATGATGGTTATGGTTAATTTTTAGGATTTGTATCTTTAAATTTTTTGCACTTACTGGAATGACAGAATGATCTAATGTGCCAAAATACTCACCAGGCCATGGACAGAATTAATTATTTCTTTACCCATCAGAAATATTCAGTGCAATTTGCTACTTTTATTCTTTCTTTTGAGCCATACATGATTAGGCTCTACTTCTAATTGCAATGATGTTGCAACAACTCAAAAAATGTGAAATCTAATTCTTAAACATTGTTTCGCTTGCTTTGTTACATGTTCCAGCAGAAAGAAGCTATACATTGAATGGGGACATAAAATAGTACAATGCAGGAACAGGCCAGGCCCTTTGGTCATGATATTTGTGCCGCACATGATGAAAAGTTAAAGTAATCTCCTCTGCCTGCATGTGTTTCATACCCCTTAGACACTTCCACCTTAGGAAATTAGTTCTATCTGTATATCTTATCCATGGCTTATATAATGTTATATTCTTCCATCCGGTATACCCTCATCCTCTGATAGTCCAGTAAGAGAAAACAATCCAGTCTCTCATTGCTAATATTCTCTATTCTAGGTAGCATCCTAATAAACCTCTTCTGCACCCTCTTCAAAGGCTTCATATCCTTCCTTTAATCTGGTTTCCAGAACTGTAAACAAAGGTCCAAATGGGCACCTCCAAAGTCCTATAAACCTGCAACTTTTGTATTCAATACTGTGACCTACTCTATCTACTTGTGTTGCCATTATCAGGGAGCTATGTACTTGGACCCCAAGATCCTTCTTTACATCAATGCTGTTGAGGGTCTAGCCATTAACTGTATACTTTCCCATTGCATTCAACCTCCCAAACCATAGCACCTCACACTTGCTCGAATTAAACTCCAGCTGCCATTTCTCTTTCCATATCTGTAACTAATCAATACCCTACTCAATACTTTAACAGCTTCCTCACAGCCTGCAACTCCACTAATTTTGGTATCCTCCACAAACTTATTAACTAACCCATTTACATTTATGTCCAAGTCATTTATATACATCACAAACAACAGAGATCCCAACACAGGTCACTGTAGAACACAACTAGTCATAGACCTCCAGTTGGAATATTATTATTCTACCACTACCCCCTGTCTTCTATGGAAAAGCCAGTTCTGAATCCAAACTTCCGAATCACCATTGAGCCCACAAGAAGGGACTATATGAAATGCTTTATTAAACTCCATCCATACAATATCCGCTGCCTACATTCATCAATCACCTCAAAAATATCAATCAATTTAGTAAGACCTGACCTGTTGCGGACCAAACCAGGATAATTAGCCCTAGTGATCCCATGTTCTTCCAAATGAGAGAAATTCCTTTGTCAAATAATCCTCTCCAATAGCTTCCCCACTACTGATGTGAGCCTCACCAGCCTATGATTTCCTGGATTATCTCTACCTACCCTTTTAAACAAAGAAACAACATTGGCTACACCTCACTCCTGTGGCTAGAGGGGATAAAAGATATTTGTCAAAGCCCCTGTAACCTGTTTCCTTGCTCTCTCAATAACCTGGGATAGATCCCATCAGGACCTTCCCACTTTATCCAGCTAGTGATTCATGAGTGAAATTCATCAATGGAATAGTTACAGTCTTCCAAATGACACAAGTTAGTTGCATGATTACAGTTCCACATTTGAAGAGATATAGCACATCGCTGAATACTTTATTGAATACTTTATTGAAGTATTGAGTTAGATTTAGCACTTAAGGCTAAAGGAATCAAGGCATATGGGGAAAAAGCAGGAACAGGGTACTCATTTTAGATGATCAGTCATGATCATATTGAATGGCGGTGCTGGCTCAAAGGTCCAAATACTCCTGTACCTATTTTTCTATGTTTTTTTCTATGTTTTCTAACCTCCTGTGTATGGTGGACAGCATTCTGACTGATTGCTTCATGACCTGGTTCAGAGATTCAAATAGTCAGGAACAAAGAAGCTGCAGGAAGTGGTGGAAAGTCCATACCAGGTATAGACTTCCTCGCCATCAATGTGATCTACAGTAAGCACTGCCTCAAGAAGGCAGCTAATATCATAACACCCTGCTAAGACCCACACCCTGGCTATGCTCTCTTCTCCCTGCATCCATCAGAAAGAAGGTTCAGGAGCCTGAGACCTACAGCTTCAAATAGGTTCTTCCCATCCACCATTAGATACTCAAAGCACCCTGCATGACCCTAACCACAACACTTTCTGAACTCCACCAAATGACTGCGGATTTTGCATGACTGTGTTGGCTCTATGTATGTTGGTTTTTGCATCATGATTTGGTTTTCTTAGAAAAGTTGGTAGTTTATTGTATATATAATGTTTAGAGACTTTTGAGACTTTAGAGAGATACAGCGCGGAATGCTATTTGGCCCACCGAGTCCATGTCGATCAACGATCACCCCATACACCAACATTATCCTACACATTAGGGACAATTTTCAATTTTACCAAAGCCAAGTAACCTACAAACCTGTACATCTTTGGAGTGTGGGAGGAAACCAGAGCACCCGATGGAAACCCATGCAGTCACAGGGAGAACATACAAACTCCAGCACCCATAGTCAGGATCAAACCCAGATTTGTGGCTCTGTAAGACAGCAACTCTACCGCTAAACCGCTGTGCCATCCCATGTTGTTGTTGTGTAATTGTGGTTCGTAGTATGCAGTGAACCTGCACAGCTGCAGCAAGTAAGAATTTCATTGTTCCGGTTCGTAACTGGCGCACGTGACAAATAAACACTCTTGACTCTTAAACTGTTTGTCTCCACAACTGATCAGAATCATGATGTGTGGCAAGAACAAACTTGATGGATGAAACGTTATTTTGTGTGACAATCTTGTGGCGGTATAGTTTTAGGAACATATGAAATACATTCACTGGATCTCCCACTTGATTTTTTTAATTCCCTCTGTAAACCTCCAAGAAATTAGTGTGATATAAATATTTATTTTAAAGTCAAAGCAGTAGCAAAATGCTATTTTAACGATTTTTAAAAATAATGTTCAAAATAATCAACCCTAACTATTAGAAACACAACATTAATGTAACATTTTGATTTGGATGATTTTTACCTATTCAGTTAGTCTTTAGTAGCTTTCATCACAATCATTATGGTGTAGTGTAGGAATATTGCCTTGTATAATCCATCTCTTTGACATGTTATTATGCCTATGTATCAGTGTATTAAATCCTTTTTTATAAAAGTTCAAATCAAAGGAAATAGCATTCTCCAAAATGACAGCTAATAGGATAATACTATGTCTAACTACCCGCTGGAGTTTTACTGATTTACAGTCAGTGCAGCTATATCAGTTATCAAGTTAAATTATCAAGCACTTTAAATTCATAACGCTGCTATGCTGACCTTTGTCAGTACAGTGCAGATACACAAGGGATGACAATTATAATTCTTAAAATACTTCACATAGGCTTCCAGTAACTCCAATACAAATGGCAGCACATATTTACTTTTGTAACTTAGTATACCGTTTTACAGTGCCTCCACATGCATTTTTCCCTCTCTCCATCTTCAGCTATCTGTCTTTCTGTCTCTGTCTCTCTGTCTGTCTATCTATCTCACTCTAACTCCCTTTTCCCTCTCTCTCAACCCACTGTACTTTTGTCATGTATTGCAGAATCATTTAACAGGAACAAGCATGGATGTCCTCATAAATTGTAGTGGGACTTCCACCCCCTCAGAGCTTGTGGACACAACTCTATTGTAAATTATACAATCAGTCGTCAAGTATGCAGAAGGGTGCTGGATTTCTAATCACACCCTGCAGGAATTCTGAAGGGAAGCATTATCAGATTAAAGATTGTTCCAAAGGAGCAGTGAATATCAGGCTCGGCAGGGGTATGTGTCTGAGCTTGTAAGTATAAGTACTGCTGCTCCTTGTGCGCAGAACAATAGCACTGGAGAAACCAAGGGGTCTGCGTCAAAAATATGCAGTTCCCGCTGAAGAAACGATAATAAAATTCAGGTAACAGGGATGCACAGCCAGGAGACATTCTTTTGGAGGGATGCAAGCTGATACAGTAGTGAATGCCACCTCTTTAATCCTCAGGATACCTTGTCACCTGAGGATTAAATGCCATAGGGAGATTACATAGGTCACTCAGATGCCATAGGGAGATTAATTCTGATGTTCAAGCTAAAACAAGTGATTGGTGTGTAGTAGACTCTGAATCAGACTCTTGTGCAATTATGTACCCTGTTAATGGCCAGTGGTGATGGGAGAGCTTTGATTTTATTCCCCAACCAATCACTGCTAGAATGGGGATTGCCTGAATTGGGTGCCATCTAAACACCATGTGCTCTCACTGTGACCCCATCTCTGCCAAACCAAGTCACAAGATAGTAGTGCATAGGAAGGAATTGTAGATGCTGGTTTCCACAAAAGATAGACACAAAGTGCTGGAGTAGCTCAGTGGGTCAGGCAGCATCTCTGGAGTAAAGGAATAGGTGATTCATCTTCACACTATATAGAATCAGTGTGAAGAAGGGTCTTGACCCAAAACGTCACCTATTCTGTTTTCCTGAGATGCTGCCTGACTCGTTGAGTTACTCCAGCATTTTGTGTCTATCCCAAGATACTAGTTTTGCAAGGGCTGGGAAATGAATTTCTGCAGGTACTTAAGGTATCTGTGGCTATAGAGAGATAAGTTGAACTCTCAGGTCACTGATCATTTATCATAAAGAACTGCTGAGACAGAGAGAGAAAGGGACAACAAAATACATTGTCTGCAATTGGGCGAAAGGTTCTTGGTTCTTGGTTCTTGGTTACTTGGTCCTCCAAAATATTCCAACTGGAATTTAAACTGGAGGTGGTGAAGGGAGGGGTTTAGCCAGAGAGGGTTATTGGGAAGAAAGTGCCATTGGGGTGTACCACTCAAGTACTGTGCCCTGGGGTGTACCACTCAACAACTGGGTGCCAATTGGAGCTCTTTCCGTTCACACACACGCGCTGAAGACGTTTTGTTAGGAACCTGGAAATCCATCGTTTCGTGTTGGAACGAATATCGTAGAAGTCAAGCTTCCGAAGCAGTCTCTGGTGTGGGATGACATCAAATGCTTTAGAAAAGTCCAGTACAACTAAATCCATGATGACGTTACTGTCAAGGTGCTTGGCCAGGTCATTTGTTGTCAGGATAAGCTGAGACTCGCATCATCTATGCTTCCTAAATACTTGTTATGAAACAGGACGATAATTCGCTGGGTTGGTGGTTGAACCTTTCTTAAAGAGAGGAGTGATGTTGGCCTTCCTCCAATCCAGCGGTACATCACCCGAGTCAAGCGATTGTTGAAAAATGAACTGTAAAACTGGAGCCGGTTCTTTGGCTGCGATCTTGAGGGCTTGATTTTGTATCTGATCTGGTCCAATTGCTTTTGTGGTATTAATGTTGAGCAATAACTTCTTGACACCTTCAACCTCAATTTTAATAGCAGGCATATCAGCATATGGGCTGGGCGGAAGGACTGGAAATGATGAAGGCTCCACATCTTCCTGGGTGAAAACGTGTTGGAATTGGTTCGCAAGAGCTTCTGCTTTCGCCTGGTCCTCAGTGATCAGGCAGTTGTTCACTTTTAGCATCTGGACACCAGTGTTGTCTGTCCATCTGGATTTCACATATCTCCAAAAAGCCTTGGGTTGTTCTCCCCCAAGAATAGAGGAAACATGTTGTCTGTGAGCACTCCTAATTGCACGATCGACTTGCTTTCGCACACTAGTAAAATTGTCCCAGTCCAATTTTGTACCCCCTTTTTTGGCATGGATATAAAACTTCTCTTTCTTACTGCAGAGACGTCTCAGTTTTGCCGAAAACCAAGGAGGATGCATACGGCCGTTGATTAGTTTTTGAGGAACATGATTTGTGACAATATTATTTAAAGAGTTTTTCAGTCACACCCAGTTGTCTTCTACAAATCTTTTATCTGGTTGCAGTTTGAAGAAATCTTTTGCCAGTTTTTTAGCTAAGATTTTAAAGGCATTTTTAAGAGGCATTAATTTTGGAGATGTTCGACCCAAGATCTAAAAGAGGCTCCATTTTCATGTCAGGAGGTCGGTAAAAGCTTCTGATCTGTAACGACTGACCCCCAAGCGTAGCCTGACACCAGATTTGCTCAGAGTCGCTGACCAAGTCTGTTCTTTCAAAGCAGGGAATGGTATTGTTAACTGCGATGAAGACACCGCCTCCATGCTTGTTTCTGTCCTTTCTAAAAATTTTAAGGCGAGGAGGGAAAATCTCAGCAGATTTGATTGATGGGTCCAGCCAAGATTCAGACCCGATAAGAATATCATGGTTTTCAGTTTCAATAAATGAATTGATCACAGCACATTTTCCTCTTATACTGCGGCAATTTATAACAGCTAATTTGATTCCGTGTTCATTGCTGACCTCATTTCGATCAATATCGTCTCCAGCCCCGCGGATCCACTGGCTTTCTCCAGCCCCGATGCTCTGCTGGCATTCTTCAGCCCCGCGGCTCAGCTGGCGGGCTCCAGCCCCGTTGACCTGCTGGCAGGCTCCAGCCCCGTGGCTCTCCAGGCGAGCTCCAGCCCCATGACTCTCCAGGCGGGCTCCAGCCGCGCTGCTCCACTGGCGGTCTCCAGCCCCGTGTCTCTCCAGGCGGGCTCCAGCCCCATGACTCTCCAGGCGGGCTCCAGCCCCGCTGCTCCACTGGCGGTCTCCAGCCCCGTGGCTCTCCAGGCGGGCTCCAGCCCCGTGGCTCTCTAGGCGGGCTCCAGCCCCACTACTCCGCTGGCGGCCTTCAGTCCTGTGGCTCTCCAGGCGGGCTCCAGCCCCGTTGACCTGCTGGCGGTCTCCAGCCCCGTGACTCTCCAGGCGGGCTCCAGCCCCGTGGCTCTCCCTAGGTAGGAGAGAGGGAGAAAAGGACAAGAAGGATAATTGGCAAAAGAGACAACTTGCTAATGGAGTGACTAAAAAAGCAAAACTAAGCTTGGTGGGTATGGAAATGACAACAACAAATCATTGCCAGAGGATGTGTCTGAAAAAATGGCTGCAATGGTAATGTCCAAAGGTTTTGAGACCGGATGTCTATAAAGACCTAAGAATGACAAATTGTATTCCTCAAACTATAGTAGAATTTCTACTGAAAAGTCCAGCAGAACCTCATGTCAAAAGGTATGGTGGAAATGTGGTAGTCAGAAAAATATATATAAATATTCCCTACAGTAATTGATGAAATAAGGCTGACTTTCTCACCAACCTGCATCTGCATAGTTGCTCTCCCTCCCATGTACCTGATCCGAATTTCTCAAGATAAGTTCATTATAAGTTCTAGGAGCAGAATTAGGCCTTTTGGCCTATTAAGTCTACTCCGCCATTCAATAATTTCCCCATTCAACCCCATTCTCCTGTTGTCACACCATAACCCCTGACACCCCTACTCAAGAATCTGTCAATCTCCGCCTGAAAAATATCCATTGACTTGTCTTCCACGGTGTTCTGTGGCAATGAATTCTATAGATTCCCCACCCTCTGACTAAAGAAATTCCTTCTCATCTCCTTTCTAAAGGGATGTCCTTTTATTCTGAGGATAGGGCCTCTGGTCCTAAGCTCTCCCATTAGTGGAAATATCCTCTCCACATTCATTCTATCCACGCCTTTCACTATTCGGTGAGTTTCGATGAGTGTCCCCTCATCCTTCTAAACTCCATCGAGTACAGGCCCAGTGCCTTCAAACACTCATCTTTTGTTAACCCAATCTTTCCTATAAATTTTCCTTGGACCCTCTCCAATAATAGCACATCCTTCCTCAGATATGGGCCCCAAAACTGCTCACAATACTCTAAATGCGGTCGGACCAGTGCCTTATGAAGCCTCAGCATTACATCCCTGTATTGTAGCTCTCTTGAAAGAAATGCTAGCATTGCATTCGCCTTCTTTATTACTGATACAACTTGCAAATTAGCTTTTTAGGAATCCTGCATCAGCACTCCCAAGTCCCTTTCTACCTGCAATTTCTAAATACTCTCCCCATTTAGATTGGGCTCATGGTTAAGATTCGAGCAGGATACCTGAATGTGTAAAGAAGCAAAACGAAACTGCCATTTATATCGCAAAATCCGGCCGGGTGGCTGAGGACGTTTTTAATTTATAAAAAATTCAGCTATAGGGAGTATAATTGATTGTCATGAGAGATGTGCCTGGGGTATGCAATATATGTAAATGATCTAACCTTGCTTAATTGGGTGAAGTCAATCGTGTATATGCAGGTGCACACAAAGCCTTTTATACAATCAGCTGTATGTTATCAGCCCTCGTACATTTATTGGAATACTTGATGTCTAATGTACTGGCACTGCACCTCTTTTATTGACACCGTGTATTTTGGCATGACATTATTTTGATTCACAGCTGGTTAGGGCCAATGTACCACCGGCACATTCCTATAGTTCTCTTGGTAGTAGAGTGAACTATTGCTTCTAATTAGAAAAGTTAATTAAATGACTGGTATTTTATCCAGTCATGTGAATGGATTATGCATCATATCGCTTAAGAGCGGAAATTGTGTTAAGTAGCCACACCAAGATCAGGTATCTTTGCAATCTTCACTATTAGTCCTGTGCTTCATGTGTTGTCAAGTTTTTGATGAAAGATTTTTAACCTGAAACATTATGTCTGTTTTCTTCTCCAAAAATCGGTTTAGCTCATC
This sequence comes from Raja brachyura, assembly GCA_963514005.1. Next base: position 120,324,467 of record OY740781.1, read on the forward strand.
CAAACAATTTCACCTGATTGGCCATCTACGAAAGAAATTCCCATTCTTTACAAGAATTATGATATTGTAAAAAGTGCAAATTCTTCTGTTTGCAACCAAGGAATGGAACAAACAAACATAATTCACAAAATACTGCATTTTAGTTTTGTTGCGATATCATTCCTCAGGTACTTCATCATAAGTTTAGTTTAGAGCGACAGCGCGGAAACAAGCCCTTTGGCCGGCCGAGTCCACGGCGACCAGCAATCCCCTCACATTAACACTATCCTACACACCCAAGGGCAGGGGTCGGCCACCTTATTCAGCATAGGGGCCGGGACACATGTCTGTGAGCGGATGGCGGGCCACATCTATCACGTGCACACATCGATCCCGCCCCGATGGCAGGCATCAAATCACGTGTTCACAGAAGGTAGACATAAATGCTGTAGAAACTCAGCGGGTGAGGCAGCCTCATGCAATCCTTGTGTGTCTCACCTGCTGAGTTTCTCCAGCATTTTTGTCTACCTTTGATTTTTCCAGCATCTGCAGTTCTTTCTTAAACGTGTTCACAGAAGGTGCGTGACCACGCCGGCGGCTTTATGCAGGATGTGGTTCAGTCAGAGCTTGGTCATACTCGGGGTGGGCACTCGGGGCAGGTGCTCGGCCATGCTCGGGGCGGGTGCATGACCGCGCTCGGGGCGGATGCTCGAGGCGGGCACTCGGGTCAGGTGCTCGGCCATGCTGGGGACGGGCACTCGGGGCGGGCACTCGGGGTGGGCGCTCGGGGCAGGTGCTCGGGTCGGGCGCTCGCCGGGCCGGAAGATCACGGGGGAAAAAAATCCGCCTGCGGGCCGACTGATTTCGGGTTACAGGCCGCATTCGGCCCAGCGGCCATAGATTGCCAACCCCTGCACTAGGGCTTACCTCGACGGAGATGCAATTTTTTTCTGTGTCGCCTCTCCGTCCCCCCATGGCCTACAATGTGGGATGGTGCTGACTTACCTGGGGATCAGCCGCGGGCACGGCGCGGACTTACCATTGCGGAACGGGCGATCCTTTGCTGAGGATCGTCAGTGAAAGCGCTCCGACTGCAGGGCCTGTGGAGTTTAACACTGTGAAGCCGCGGTCTCCTGTAAGAAGAGGCTGACTCCGGAGCTCCAGTACGGGAGTTACGATCCATACCGACGCCGGAGTTTCCATCATCCTGAAGCGAGGGCTCGGATATCGGACTGTCCACAGCAGCGAACTGCAGAGGGTTCAAAGGCCCGACCACCACAGGTGAACAAAGGAGGATGACTGATCTTTATTGCCTTCCATCACAGTGAGGAATGTTGATTCCATTGTGGTGGATGTTTATGTTACATTTTATTTTAAGTGGCTCTGTGTATTGTTGTTTTTCACTTAGTATGGCTGTGTGGTAACTCAAATTTCACTGTACCTTAATCGGTTAAGGGACAATAAACGCGAACTTGAACTTGAACTTGAACTAGGGACAATTTAAATTTTAATACCAAGCCAATTAACCTACTAACCATCTTTGGCGTGTGGGAAGAAACCGAAGATCTCAGAGAAAATCCACGCGGTCATGGGGAGAACAGACAAACACCGTGACACTGTGCCACCCGTTCTATAAGGACATTTCAAAATGTGTTGGTTCATTGGATTATCTGATTGCCTCTTCTGAGCTGGTTTTAAAAATCTTTTGCAGAGGTGGCATGGTGGCGCAGTGGTAGAGTTGCTGCCTTACAGCCCTTGCAGCACTGGAGACCTGGCTTCGATCCTGACTACAAGTGTTCTCTGTATGGAATTTGTACCTTTTCCTCATGACCATGTGGGTTTTCTCTGAGATCTGCGATTTTCTCCCACACTCCAAAGACGTACAGGTATGTAGGTAAATTGACTTAGTATAAGTGTAAAATTGTCCCTAGTGTGTGTAGTATAGTGTTAATGTGCGGGGATCACTGGTCGGCACGGACTCGGTGGGCTGAAGGGCCAATTTCCGCGCTGTATCTCTAAAAATAAAAATAAAAATAAAACTATTAAACTGTCCAATATTTCTTCTATTCAGTATCCCCTTGACTTGACTTGACTTGGTAAATAATATCAATTAAAAAAAATATTTCCTTATTTTTTTTCATCAAAACCTGTTACTGGATACATGGCATCCTGACATGAATTTTATGTATGATCCAGTAAAGGAAGTTTACAAGAAAAGAATTGCTTGTGTAACAACACATTATTTTATCTGCTGAATTCATACGGCGATGTCTTCAAATCATAAGGTGCAAAGTCTTGGCGACGGAAGCTGCCTTCTGTGGTGTGAATTAGTTAACAATATTGAAAGCATAACAGGCAACATGTAAAGTGTTAGCTCACACAGAATCAGGAGAAATTATATCATGCACGACCGCCAAGAACATTGAGAGATTTTCTGTCCCAGATGGCTCTAGAGCCCAGAGTATATGCTAATATTCCAGTGAAGGCTATCGTTTGCAAGTTTCAAACTAATAAGGTGCATGATTTGTGAAGCTACCCGATTCACTGTTTACTAGCTGAAAGTTGGATAACTCATCAGTGATAAACAAGTAAGATCATTGTTGTGGCTCATGGAAATTAATAGAGGATATCGCAATAGAGACTCTTCCAAAAGTTTCAGTCCATACCAGGGTTGTGGCAATACCTCTACAGCATCTGATTCAGGAGATTATATCTCACATAAAGAACAACAGAACAGGCCATTTGGCCCATAATGTCCACGCCAAACATGATGCTAAGAATCCATGTTCTGTATTCATATCCATATACCTATCCAAAAGTTTCTTAAATGCTCTGGATACTTTCACGATAAAGCTAGATTGGGCTCTTAAAGATAGCGGAGCCAGGGGGATATGGGGAGAAGGCAGGAACGGGGTACTGATTGGGGATGATCAGTCATGATCACATTGAATGGCGGTGCTGGCTCGAAGGGTCGAATGGCCTACTCCTGCACCTATTGTCTATTGTCTATTGTCTATTGTGTATTGCCACTATCATATCTACCACTGCAACCATTCCTGGCAGCGAATTCCAGGCACTCACCACCCTCTGTGTAAAAAGCTTGCCCTGCACACCTCTTTTAAACTTTGCTCCTGTCAGCGTAAAGCTATGCTCTCTAGTATTTGATTTTTCCATTCTAGGAAAAAGGTTCTGACTGTCTATCCTATCTATGCCTCTCATCATTTTATACACTTCTATCTGGTTGCCCCACAACCTCTGGGGTTCCAGAGAAAACAATCCAAGTCTAGTATAATTTAGATTATTATTGTCATGTGTAATGAGGTACAGTGAAAATCTTTTGTTGTGTTCTATGCAGTCAAATAAAAAGTTATATATGATAAAGGGTACAACATTTAGTGAAAGATTAAGTCAGAAAAGTCCAGTTAGAGATAGTTAAATGTCTTCAATGAGATAGATGGCAGGTCAAGACTGCAATCCAGCTGCTGATAGGACCATTCATTTGCCTGATAACAGCTGGGAAGAAACTGTCCCTGAATCTGGAAGTATGCATTTTCAAACTTCTACACCTCTTGTCTGATGGGAGAGTGACTGGAGGGGGACTAGTCCTTGATTAAGCTAGTGACCTTGCTGAGCCAGCGCAAAGTGTAAATAGAGTCAATGGAAGGGAGGTTGGTTTGTGTGATGGTCTAGGCTATGTGTCCAACTCTCTGCAATTTTTTGCAGTCTTGGATGGAGCAGTTCCCAAAGCAGGCTGTGATGAATCCCGATAAAATGTTTTTGATGGTGCACCTGTAGAAGTTGGTAAGGGTTGTTGGGGATATAGTGCACTTCCTAAGTAGCAGCATTGGTGCGGTTTCTTAACCAACTTCCCCTTGAGCTGATACACCTTAATCCAAGCATCATTCTGGTAAACCTCTACTGCACCCTTTCCAATGCACCCACATTCTTCTTGTAATGGGGCAACCAGAACTGCACACAATATCCAAATGCAGCCGAACCAAAGTCCTATAATAAATATATAATGAATGAATGAATAAGTTTATTGACCAAGTATGTTCGCATACAAGGAATTTGCCTTGGTGCTCTGTTCGCAAGTAACACCATGACATACAGTGACTATTAAAAATGACACATAAAACATTAAACATTAATAATAAAACATTATCGATTAAACATGTGAATTGAATAAAATACCAGAGCAAAAGGAGGCCACAGACATTTGGTTATTGAGTAGAGCTGCTACTCGTGGGAAAAAAGCAGTTTTTATGTCTGGCTGTGGCAGCATTGACAGTCCGGAGTCGCCTTCCAGATGGGGAGGGATTCAAAGAGTTTGTGGCCAGGGTGAGAGGGGTCAGAGTTGATCTTACCCACTCGCTTCCTGGCCCTTGCAGTGTTCAGTTCGTCAATGGAGGGAAGGTTGCAGCCTACAACCTTTTCAGCTGATCGGATGATTCACTGCAGCCTCTGGCTGTCGTGCTTGGTGGCTGAGCCAAACCAGACCATGATGGAGTAGGTGAGAACAGACTCTACGATGGCCATATAGAATTGAACCATCATTGCCTGAAGCAGGAAGTACATCCTCTGTTGTGCCTTTTTAAGTACATTCCCTTTTGTGCCTTATAAAACTGCATCATGATAATTGGGATCTTCCAGTTGGTAGAAGGTCAGCTGGGTACCTGGAAGAATGGTGCAAAGACTAGGGTTATTGCACACTTCTCAACAAACTGTCTTCAAATGGTCATAATTCACATGCCACTTTCATGAGAGGCATCACCAGCTCTGTACGCTGGCTTTGGACCTAATAGAGTCAGTCATAGAGTGATACAGTGTAGAAACATGCCCTTCAGACCAACTTGCCCACACTGGACAACATGTGCCATCTACACTAGTCCCACCTGCCCGCGTTTGGTCCATATTCCTCCAAACCAGCCCTAACCCTGTACCTGACTAGCTATTTCTTACATTTTGGGATAGTCCCTCAATAAGATCGCCCTGCTGTGCTCCAAGGAATAAAGTCCCAGGCTATTCAACCTCTCCCTATAGCTCAGGCTCTCTAGCCCTGGCAACATAATTATAAATTTTCTCTGTACGCTTTCCAGCTTGACAACATCTTTCTTATAACATGGTGACCAGAACTGAGCACAATACTCTAAATGCGACCTCACCAACATCGTATACAACTGAAACATGACCTCCCAACTTCTATACTCAATATTCTGACTGATGAAGGCCAATGTGCCAAACACCTTTTTGACCATCCTATCTACCTACGACTCCACCTTCAAGGAACCTTGCACCTGCACTCCTTGATCCGTCTACAATATTCTCCAGAGGCCTACCATTCACTGTGTAAGGCCAGCCCATGTTAGATGTCCCAAACTGCAACACCTCACATTCTCTGTATTAAATTCCATACTTAAATTCCATACTTCCTTAATAAAACCATCTTTTAAAGTTCTCACTGCTTTCAAATTCCTCCATCCCTGTAACGTCCTCCATCCTTATCACCCCCCAGGATAACTACACTTCCCCTATTCGCACTTCTCGTGCCACCTCATCTTTCTCCACTTCATTGTTTTCATTTGCGTTCTCAGCTGCCTCAAATTCCATACAACCTTCCTAAGCCTCCCTGACTTCCCTAATCTCTTTCCTTCGTTGATAGACCATACATTTGAACATGTGATACAAAATATAGTTTGGGTCATGCTTTTATTAAACTTAAAGTGCTACATAATAGCAAGTTGCTCCTGAATTCACTTAAGGCTCATGTATGTATATCTTTCAAATTTACATTTGGGAAACTGTATGGGACTAGAACCAGCAACCGTGACTGATTTTTTCCTAACTTACAGACCTGGCATTGGTCGCACTGAATTTACAGTAATCTTTATTTAGTTTAGTTTAGTTTAGAGATACAGAGTGGAATCAGGCTCTTTTGCCCACTGAATCCGCACCGCAAGGGTCTCCGGCACTGAAAGCACTGTAATGCGCCTGTCCCACTTAGGAAACCTGAACGGAAACCTCTGGAGACTTTCTGCCCCACCCAAGGTTTCCATGCGGTTCCGGGGTTTCCCAGAGGTTTTTGTCAGTCTCCCTAATGGTCGAAAGTGGTTTCCGCTTCTACTATGTTCCGGTGATTATTTTAAAAAATTCAAAACCGGCCGCGATTAAAAATAGGTTGCCGTTTTAAAAATCTCTAATTTTTTTAGTTGAAGCCGGTTGCCATGCTAGTTGAAGGTGGTTCCCATATTTATCCAGTTTTATTCCACCTGGTTGGTCTTATCTTCCACTACCTGCAACCTCCAGAAACCACCTTCAACTAGCATCGCAACCGGCTTTGACTAAAAAATTACCGATTTTTAAAATGGCAACCTATTTTTAGTCGCGGCCAATTTTGAATTTTTTTAAATAATCGCCGGAACATAGAAGAAGCGGAAACCACTTTCGACCATTAGGGAGACTGACAAAAACCTTCGGAAACCTCCGGAAACCGCACGGAAACCTTGGGTGGGGTGCAAAGTCTCCAGAGGTTTCCGTTCAGGTTTCCTAAGTGGGGACAGGGACATTAGGCAGCAACTCTACCACTGTGCCACAGTGTAGACATTGGATCAGATAATAGCAAATCAGAACTGGGGAGAATGAAATTATAGACACATATCAAATTTTTAACGTATTGGACACGCTAGATGTAGGAAAATGTTGCCAATGTTGGGGTAGTCCAGAACCAGGTGTCATAGTTAAAGAATGATGGGTAGGCCATTTAGGACTGAGATTAAGCACACATTCTCATGCAGAGAGTTGTGAATCTGTGGAATTCTCTGCCACAGAAAGCAGTGGAGGCCAATTCATTGGGTGTTTTCATAGCTCTTGGGGCTAATGGAATCAAGGGATGTGGGGAAAACGCAGGAACAGGGTACTGATTTTAGATGATCAGCCTTGACCATATTGAATGGCGATGCTGGCTCAAAGGGCTGAATGGCCTACACCACCTATTTTCTATGTTTCTATATTTCTAATTCATTCTCAGTCACTTGCACTAAATCCTTGACATGCCACCAGCTGCAGATTGTGGTGTCTCTAAAATTAATTTAAAAGGAACTGAATTTCAGAAGTATGATCCAATGCATAGGGTATTCAATTTTGGGCCTTTCCAGCCTGTATGACTCAGCAATGAACCAGATGGCACATTTTGTAACAGTGCCACAGGAGAGCAACTCCATTATCTAAATGGCTGATGAAAATCAATTAAAAGTAAAGGTAAATCTTGAGATGGGCTTCATTTTTCACCGTTAGCAAAATGTGAGTTCAGCTTCTTACATAAGTAGCTTCATTAATTTCCATAAAATCTTCATAATTATTAAATTACCACATTTTATTTAATGCAATACTTAAAATAGATAGATTTGCAAAACTGAGAGCAAGCATGGAACAAATGAATTGAAAGCAAAAACTATTTTGGAATGTATTTAACATTATGATAAAGCTCATTTTAATTCATTCTTGAAGGACTCTTGGGTATCCTTATAGATGTCTACAAATCATGAGAGGCATAGAAAAACTAAATGGTCACAGACTTCTTCCCAGTGAAGAGCAGTCCAGAACTAGAAGGTGAGAGGGGTAAGATTAAAAAGCGACCTATGTGGCTATTTTTTTTTTACACAACAGGTGATGCATATGGTAGAACGACAGTCAGATGAACCTGTAGAGATAGGCCTAATTAGACATTTAATAGAACAAATAAACCTGTGTGGTTATTGTACGACATTCCTGAAAATGTTCAATGGAATGAGGGTCTCTATTTACAACTTAAGTGCGACACAGTGGTGCAACAGGGTGGCACAGTGGCGCAACCGGTAGAGCTGCTGTCTCACAACGCCATAGAGCCAAGTTCATAACCTCAGATGCTGCTTGTGTCCAGTTTGCACATTCTTCCTGTGATGACATGGGATTCTTCCGGGTGCTCCAGTTTCCTCCCACGCCCCAAAGACGTGCGGGTTTGCAAGTTAGTTGGCTTCAGCAAATTTTATCAACAACCAGTAAGAGGATTAACCAGGTTGCATTTTATGACAGGACAGAGCCCTCACGTTGTTAAGTACAGTGCAACCACCTCAAACCCCACCTCAAAAATGCAGGTTTGTTCTCAGATATTTTACAAGGCATTATTGCAATTACTTCAGTTCTTGCTGACTCAACTACTCTTTGTTACTCAACCCCTCCTCTTTTTAAGAAGGGGGGGGAGAGAGAAAATGGGGAATTACAGACCAGTTAGTCTAACATCGGTAGTGGGGAAACTGCTAGAGTCAGTTATTAAAGATGGGATAGTAGCACATTTGGAAAGTGGTGAAATCATTGGACAAAGTCAGCATGGATTTACGAAAGGTAAATCATGTCTGACGAATCTTGTGGAATTTTTCGAGAATGTAACTAGTAGCGTGGATAGGGGAGAACCAGTGGATGTGGTGTATCTGGACTTTCAGAAGGCTTTCGACAAGGTCCCACATAAGAGATTAGTATATAAACTTAAAGCATACGGCATTGGGGGTTCAGTATTGATGTGGATTGGCAGAGAACTGGCTGGCAAACAGGAAGCAAAGAGTAGGAGTAAATGGGTCATTTTCACAATGGCAGGCAGTGACTAGTGGGGTACCGCAAGGCTCAGTGCTGGGACCCCAGCTATTTACAATATACATAAATGATCTGGATGAGGGAATTGAAGGCAATATCTCCAAGTTTGCGGATGACACTAAGCTGGGGGACAGTTTTAGCTGTGAGGAGGATACTAGGAGACTGCAAGGTGACTTGGATAGGCTGGGTGAGTGGGCAAATGTTTGGCAGATGCAGTATAATGTGGATAAATGTGAGGTTATCCACTTTGGTGTCAAAAATAGGAAAACAGACTATTATCTAAATGGAGGCCGATTAGGAAAAGGGGAGATGCAGCGCGACCTGGGTGTCATGGTACACCAGTCATTGAAAGTAGGCATGCAGGTGCAGCAGGCAGTGAAGAAAGCGAATGGTATGTTAACTTTCATAGCAAAAGGATTTGAGTATAGGAGCAGGGAGGTTCTACTTCAGTTGTATAGGGTCTTGGTGAAACCACACCTGGAGTATTGCGTACAGTTCTGGTCTCCAAATCTGAGGAAAGACATTATTGCCATAGAGGAAGTGCAGAGAAGGTTCACCAGACTGATTCCTGGGATGCCAGGACTGTCTTATGAACAAAGACTGCATAGACTCGGTTTATACTCTCTAGAATTTAGGAGATTGAGAGGCGATCTTATAGAAACTTACAAAATTCTTAAGGGGTTGGACAGGCTAGATGCAGGAATATTGTTCCCAATGTTGGGGAGGTCGAGGACAAGGAGTCACAGCTTAAGGATAAGGGGGAAATCCTTTAGGACCGAGATGAGAAGGACTTTTTTTACACAGAGAGTGGTGGGTCTCTGGAACTCTCTGCCACTGAGGGTAGTTGAGGCCAGTTCATTGGCTATATTTAAGAGGGAGTTAGATGTGGTCCTTGTGGCTAAGGGGATCAGGGGGTATGGAGAGAAGGCAGGTACGGGATACTGAGTTGGATGATCAGCCATGATCATATTGAATGGCGGTGCAGGCTCGAAGGGCCGAATGGCCTACTCCTGCACCTAATTTCTATGTTTCTATGTTTCTATGTTTTCAATTCTGTTCTCCTAAATACACGATCAACGACTTAAATCTTAATGATCTAGGTTACCTGCTGTAAATATGAAACATTGCAGGTTACCTGCTGTAAATATGAAAAATGTCATTTCATTGCCACGATCTGTGATGGTCGTTTTTCAATTGGTAGCAGCCTCTCTTCTGAATCAGAAGGTTGCAGGTTCGACACATTTGAGTACAAACACTCTCCTGACATTCCTGTCCATTACTGAGCTGCTGCAGCAAAGGATGTGCCTTTGTTAGGAGAAGCTGTTAAACTGAGGACCAGTCTGCTCTTCCAAGTGACTATATGATCACGGTACTATTGTGAAGACAAACAGCTAGATTTTCTCCCGTATCCCTCAGTCAACACCCCATGTCAGTAGCAAATTGGCTGCTTATTACCACCTTACTCGAAGGGCTGCAAATACCAAATACCTGAAATATGGAGTCAGCAATTACAATTGATGTACCAAAATATTTTTTGAAAATTGATAGTGTAAAATAAGGAGATGACTGATGAATTTCACAAGTACTTTATGTGAGTCTTCACAATGGAGATTATGAGTCACATTTGAGTAAATGGTCTAACTTGGGAAATGCAAGGGAGAGCGAGGTGATGGAGGGGGGGGGGGGAGTCCCAGGAAAATTACAACCATAAAGGAAATTGTTCTTTGTAAATTGTGGGAGTTGTTGGCTGACAGTTTTGGGTTTTGATTAACTTCATTTTAGTTACAACAGTACAGCTCAGGAACAGTCCCGATGGCCTACAATGTTTGCATTGATCATGATACAAAATTAAACTAATCTCTGCCAGCATGTGATCTATATCCCTCCATTCCCCGCATATTCATGTGTCTATCTAAAAAAACAGCTTGGGTGAGTGGGCAGATGCATGGCAGATGCAGTTTAATGTGGATAAATGTGAGGTTATCCACTTTGGTAGCAAAAACAGGAAGGCAGATTATTATCTAAATGGTGTCATTGGGAAAAGGGGATATACAACGGGACCTGGGGGTCCTTGGTCATCAGTCAATGAAAGTAAGCATAAAGGTACAGAAGGCAGTGAAGAAAGCGAATGGCATGTTGGCCTTCATAATAAGAGGAGTTGAGTATAGGAGCAAAGAGGTCCTTCTGCAGTTGTATAGGGCCCTAGTGTGACCACACCAGGAGTATTGTGTGCAGTTTTTGTCCCCAATTTGAGGAAGGACTTTCTTGCTTTGGGGGAGTGCAGCGTAGGTTTGCAAGGTTAATTCCCAGGATGGCGGGACTGTCATATGCTGAAAGAATGGAGCAGCTGGGCTTGTATACTCTGGAGTTCAGAAGGATGAGAGGGGATCTTATTGAAACATATAAGATTATTAAGGGTTTGGACACGCTAGAGGCAGGAAACATGTTCCCATTGTTGGGGGAGCCCAGAACCAGGGGCCTCAGTTTAAGAATAAGGGGTAAGCCATTTAGAACTGAGATGAGGAAACACTTTTTCATATTGAGAGTTGTGAGTCTGTGGAATTCTCTGCCTCAGAGGGCGGTGGAGGACAGTTCTCTGGATACTTTCAAGAGTGAGCTAGATAGGGCTCTTAAAGATAGCAGAGTCAGGGGATATGGGGAGAACGCAAGAACGGGGTACTGATTGGGGATGATCAGCCATAATCATATTGAATGATGGTGTTGGCTCGAAGGGTCGAATGGCCTACTCCTGCACCTATTGTCTATTGTCCATAAAGTGGAAAGCAGAACTGCATACAATACTCCAAATAGTGGCTGTTCCAAGACTTTATAAAACTGTAGCATGCCTTCCTGAATCTTATGCTCAATGCCCGGACCAATGAATGCAAGTGTACCTAATGCTTTCTTTACTACCTTATCTACTGTGTTTTTATCTTCAGGGAGCTCTGTACTAAACCCAAAGATCCCTCTGCTAAGGGTCCTGCCAGTAACTGCATACTTTCCCCTTATATTTGACCTCACAAAGTGCAATGCCCTATACTTCCCTGGATTAAACTACAGAGATGCTACCTGACCCCCTGAATTACTGCAGCATTTTGTGATTATCTTTGTGGAAGTCTCCAGTCATCTGGTACCTCACCTGTGGCTAGAAAGGACACAAAGTTTTTTGTAAATACTCCAAAAATCTCCTATTTTCCTTCTCTCAGTAACCTGGGACAGAACCATCCAGCCATGTGGTACTCTTCAGTTCAATGCTCTTCAAGAGACCCAACACCTTTTGGATCTCAAAATGCCGTGGTGCCTTGAAATAAATAGGTAGTTTGATACGATTTAACGGTTGTAATTTTCCAAAATTCCATAGACTTTAGATGTTTCCAGTAGATTTAAAAATAACCAATGTGTTCCGTCATTCAAGGCATGTGTTCCTCCATTCAAGATTGTGAAAGAGAAGTCTTAGGGCTAGCTGAATCAAGGAATATGGGGAGAAAGCAGGAACGGGGTAATTCTTCTTTCGTGTGGCATGCACAGCCTAAAGTTGTAGGACAACTTGTTCTATTTGATCTTCTGTTTGTACACGTCGGGTTGATTGTATTAGTCGAAACAGGGCGGACCACGTGAAGGTTGCAATCTTCCACCCTGAACGGGGTACTGATTTTAGATGATCAGCCATGATCATATTGAATGGCGGTGCTGGCTCGAAGGGCCAAATGGCCTACTCCTGCACCTATTTTCTATGTTTCTATTGTTTCTAAGCCATTTTAGTTGAATTGATTGAATTATTTTAATGAAGTTTAATAAAGTGCTATAAATAAAGGGAAAATGATAAATGCACGGTCTTAGGCATTAAAGAAGTTAGTGGGAATGATGCATTTCATCAAGGAAGCTTTGAGCACATCCCAGAATATTTGCCTCTGTCTGCCTGAAAATCTCTTCCTGTACCTGAGCTCAGAACAGCCCTGCCCTGAGAAGCTGAGAGAATGTAATTAGGGCATCAATGCTCATTAGTGTGGAGTTTTTGTATCCGGAGGAACATTGTAAACGATCTTCAACAGGTGATAGCTTGAAAAATATTGTCAGGAGCAGCACCAGCCTCAATACATGACCTTCCTTAACCCATCTATTGTCTTCAACTTTATTAAGTGGGCAGGGCACCCTCCTCAAATTTAGCTTAAATAATAAAGAAATAGGAATTTCATCTCCTTTACTTGATACTAACCAATGTGTCCAGAAAAGAACCAATCTCCCAATCTCAGTGTCATTGTTAGTGTCAATTTCCTGACACATTTCTCAAAACCTCTCACTGCGAATATGGCATTACCTCTAATAAACATTTTGCAGGACCAAAGTTAATCTTCAGAATTTATGGGAAACTATTCAACATACATTGATTGCACTCCAGAAGTAAGACCACCTGAAGGTCATTGGTAGCCCTGCACCATGCAGACCACGCTTGTATATGCACATGCTCAAAAGCTGAGTTTCAATATGTCATTAACTAATTTGTGAAAGTATTTTAAAGGTTGGGCTTTGAACTCAACCCCCTAAAGACTCATGTGCTCTACCAACCTGCCCCAGTCTCAGTCGCAAGGCAAGGCAAGGCAAGTTTATTTATATAGCACCATTCATACAAGCTGCAATTCACAGTGCTTTACAAAAGAAACAAGAGAATAAAATAGTTTAAAAACATTGCAGAACCACAATACAACACAGGACAACAAAATAGCCAATAAGCCAATTGTATGAATAGTAAAGCAAAATCACTAAAATATTAAGGCGAATTTAAAAGCACATAAAAAGGTTAAACAAGAGGATTAAAATTACCCGCATGTAGGGTCATGAAAAAGCTACATCAAACAATAGTGTCTTTAGGCCTGACTTAAATGTGGTTACGGACTGTGCACACCTCAGGTATTCGGGGAGCCTGTTCCACAGGTGTGGAGCATAGAAACTGAATGCTGCATCAGCCCTTTTTGTTCTCACCCTAGGAACAGTAGGCCTGTCTCCGAAGACCTGAGGAGTCTAGGTGCCTCATAAACAACAAGAAGGTCAGAGATGTATTTTGGACCCAGACCATTCAGAGCCTTGTATGCCAGTAGCAAAATTTTAAAATCTATCCTTTTACACACAGGGAGCCAGTGCAGAGATTTAAGGACAGGTGTAATGTGGTCCATTTTCTTGGTGTTAGTTAGGACTCTGGCAGCGGCATTCTGGATAAGCTGCAGTTGTTTAATTGATTTATTACTGAGACCTGCAAAGATACTATTACAATAATCTAACCTACTGAATATATATGCATGAACAAGTTTTTCAGTGTCTTCTTTGGACAGAAATCCCTTGATTCTTGCAATGTTTTTTAGATGGTAGTAGGCAGATTTGGCAATGGTCTTTATATGGCTGTTAAAATTCAGATCCGAGTCTATAATTACACCAAGGTTTCTGGCTTTGTCTGTGATTTTCATTGCAATTGAGTCAAGTTGAGCGCTTATCTCTAGCCTTATTTTCTTGGGGCCAAGGACAATAATTTCTGTCTTATTTGCATTGAGCTGGAGGAAATTCTGGTTCATCCATTCATTAATTCGTGTGACACACTGACTCAGTGAGTGTAGGGGACTATGGTCATGTGGTGACACTGTGATATAAAGTTGTGTGTCATTGGCATAAGTATGGTAGGATATGTTAAAATACTCTACGATCTGAGCTCGGGGGAGCATGTAAATATTAAACAAGATGGGTCCAAGAATGGAGCCCTGGGGAACCCCGCATGTGAGTTTTGTATGTTCTGATTCATAATTGCCAAGGGAAACAAAATAATCCCGATCTTTCAAGTAGGATTTGAACCAGTCCAGCACAAAACCAGAGAGACCTACCCATTTCTCCAGTCTGTCAAGTAATATGTTATGGTCCACCGTATCAAAAGCAGCACTGAGATCTAGAAGTACCAAAACTGAAGCTTTTGATGCATCACTGTTTAGATGTATGTCGTTTAGGACCTTAGTAAGTGCAGTCTCAGTGCTGTGATGTGGCCGAAACCCCGACTGGAAAACATTAAAAATATTGTTTTGGATCATAAAGCTATAAATTTGTTTATAAACTACCCTTTCAATGATTTTTGCCAGATATGGACCTGTAGCTGCTCAAAGCTGAGGCATCCAGATTAGGCTTCTTCAATAGGGGCTTGATCCCTGCAGTTTTTAAGGCTTTGGGAAAATGCCCCAATCGAAGGGAAGAGTTTACTATGTTCAGCACTTCTGGTGCAACACTATTAAAAATATTTTTAAAAAACCTTGTGGGCATCAGATCAAGGCAGCAGGTAGTAGACTTTAGCTGTTGAACAATTTCAGTCAGGGATGCACAGTCTAAGAGTTCAAAATGTTGAAGATTCATTAGTGAATCTGGAGGCGTAAGTGACAAAGCCATGTTCCCTGGGGTGGTGCTACACATTGTTTGTCTTATCTTCAGAATTTTATCAGTGAAGAAATCTGCAAAGTCATTACACGACTTGCTGGACAGGAGCTCAGGAGGGAGTGATGACGAGGGGTTTGTCAGTCTATCGACAACGGCAAATAATGTGCGGGAATTGTTATTTTTGTTGATAACCTCTGAGAAAAAGGACTGCCTTGCCCCTTTCAATTCCTGATTATAGATACGGAGGCTGTCCTTGTAGATGTCGTAGTGGACCTGTAGTTTGGTTTCTCGCCACCTACGTTCGGCCTGTCTACACTTTGTTCTTTGGGATCTCACTGCTGTGGCATTTCTCCATGGTGGCTTTTTCCTTCCAGATAAAACCTTGGTCTTTAGTGGTGCAATAGCATCAATAAGAGTCGTAACATTGGAGCTGAAACCATCCACAAGGTCATCGAAAGAGGCCGAGGGCAGAGTTGGTGATGGTGTAAAGGCCTGAGTGAACAATGCGCCGGTGTTTTCATTGATACAGCGCCTTCTGATCACCTCTGGTTCCTTTTTGATACTGCTAGCACAGGTTGTTGTTTTAAAAAATACACAGTGGTGATCAGAAAGAGCAACATCAGTCACCATAACATCGGAAATGTCGAGACCCTTTGATATAATCAGATCCAATATATGCCCCCTATTGTGAGTCGGCTCTGTTACATGCTGATACAATCCAAAATTGTCCAGAATGTTCAGGAGCTCTTTTGCACCTCCATCCTCAGCATTATCTATGTGAATATTGAAATCACCCGTTAAGACCACACAATCAAAATCAATGCATACGATGGACAGTAATTTGGCAATCTCATCAAAAAACTGTGCATCATATTTTGGAGGCCTGTAAATAGTTAAAAGTATTGTTCGCTGGGGAGAACTCAGCTGAATAGCGACATATTCAAAGGAGTTGAAATTTCCACAAGACATTTTCTTGCATTGTAAAGTCTCCTTATATAAAATGGCAACTCCGCCTCCTTTTCTGTGCATTCTGACTTCATTCATAAAAATAAAGCCAGGAGGTGCTGATTCAATCAAAACTGTGTCATTATTATTTATACTTAACCAAGTTTCTGTTAAAAAAATAAAATCAAGATTGTGCTTAATAATAAAATCATTGATTAAAAATGACTTGCCTACTAGAGATCTAATGTTCAATAGTGCCATGCTTAAGTTAACAGCATGATTTGCAACAGTTGACAGAGGTGTGTAGTCCACCGGCCGCAGATTGTCCACACAGACTCCAGCGCCCCTGTTCCTCCTCTCTCGGGTACAGTGCAGCTGGAACACCGGGCAAGTACGATCAAGGATGGTCAGCTGACGCGACAGGTCTGGAAGAAGTGGACGTGAAGTGCCCGGGAGAGCCAGCCGGAGGGATGATAGTCCCGCACCGGGAGTAGCCGGCAGCCAGAGTGGAGGTGAAGGGTCTGGGAAAACCAACCGGAGGTACGATGGCCTCGCACCGGGACCAGGAGGCGCCAGCAGCCATGATGCAGGAGACGCACAAGCATAGATTGAGCAGGAGTGAGAGCGGGCGAGCCTTCTCATCCTCCTCATCCTCACCGAGACACCTGCCCGTTTTCTCCGTCTCCTGGCTCGCCTGCGCCTACGAGGACAGCTGCAGCACGCATCCACGGCTCCCTCAGAAGAGGCCCGATGTACCGCCCCCGCCTCGAGGTTTCGAAAGCACGCCGCCGAGGCCACCGAGGCACCAATGTCCAGCAACGTTTGGCGGTCGTAAGAGACAAATGATTGCACACTGTGCATACACAGTGGCATGCACAGTGATACTAATAAAAACAGAAAAAACATAGGTGGCAGTGAGCAGAGACGGCGGGCAGCCGGGAACAGGTGAGGCGCGGCCATCTTTGTTCTACCAATCTGCTCTACCATATCTGCATAGAGCATATGCTCTACCAATCTGCCCCAGTCTCAGTCCCATGTGCTCTCCAACTTTATCAAGAATAAAGGGTTTTATTGAGGCCCTGAAATACAAGGATCAACTCTGAAACCTTGGGAGCTAACGCTCATTATAAGCAAATATTTATATTCATCATCACCTTTAATGCACCACCACAGCCTTTGATCAATTGAGGATAAAAGTGGTTAAAGTTCAAAATATCAAACTTGGAACAAGTCTCATAGTTTATCAAGGAGTAGACAACCTTTTGTTCCATATACTTCCGAGGCCTTAAATTACTTGTAGTAAGCACCTTAAGGCACTTGAATGATATCACCAATGCTGCCCCCATAAAATACTCCAAATTCAATGGATGGTTAAATATACAATTGCCAGTGTCCTCTCCCAGATTAACATGTTATAGAAACATCGAAAATAGGTGCAGGAGGAGGCCATTTGGCCATTCGAGCCAACACCGCCATTCATTGTGATCATGGCTGCATATCCACAATCAGTAACCCGTGCCTGCTTTCTCCCCATCACTTGATTCCACTAGCCCCTAGAGCTCTTTTAACTCTCCTAACTCTCTTTTAAATTAATCCAGTGAATTGGCCTCCACTGCCTTCTGTGGCAGAGAATTCCACAAATTCACAACCTTCTGGGTGAAAAAGCATTTCTCATCTCAGTTTTAAATGGCCTCCCCTTTATTCTTAGACTGTGGCCCCTGGTTCTGGACTCCCTCAACATTGGGAACATTTTTCCTGCATCAAGCTTGTCCAGTCCTTTTATAATTTTATATGTTTCTATAAGATTCCCTCTCATCCTTCTAAATTCCAGTCTTTCCAATCTTTCCTCACATGACAGTCCTGCCATCCTGGGACTTGTGATTCAATAGCAAGGATGTTCTTCCTCAAATTAGGAGACCAAACTGCACACAATAATCCAGGTGTGGTCTCACCTGGCCCATGTACAACTGCAGAAGGACCTCTTTACTCCTATACTCAATCTTCTTGTTATGAAGGCCAGCATGCCATTAGCTTTCTTCACTGCCTGCTGTACCTGCATGTTTACTTTCAGTGACTGGTGTACAAGGACACCCAGGTCTCGTTGCATTTCCCTTTTTCCTAATCTGACACTATTGAGATAATAATCTGCCACCTTGATCTTGCCGCCAAAGTGGATAACCTCACATTTATCTACATTATACTGCATCTCCCATGTATCTGCCCACACACTCAACCTGTCCAAGTCACCCTGCAACCTCCAAGCATCCTCTTTGCAGTTCACACTGCCACCCAGCTGACGTGTGATTCACAAAGGGGTGGTAATCAGGAAAGCTAATAAAATGTCATTGTTGAATACAAAAGTAGAGATGTTATGTTTCAATCATAAACAACATTGGTGCATTCTTACCTGTAGCACTGGGTACATTATTGGTCTCTTTAGCAAGTAAGTAAGTAAGATGAAGAGGGGTCTTAACAGTGTAGATGTGAAGAGAACGTTCCTTCTGTGAATTTAGAACAATGAGTCATTGTTCAAAAGCAAGTAAGACAATTGGTAAGACTTGGTGTCCTTCTTTGCCAAAGGGCTGTAGAAGTAGTCTTTGAATATTTTAAGGCAGAGATAGATTGGTACATGGGTAAGAACTGCAGATGCTGGTTTAAATTGAAAGTAGACACAAAAAGCTGGAGTAACTCAACGGGTGAGGCAGCACCTCTAGAGAGAAGGAATGGGCAATGTTTCGGGTCTGAAGAAGGGTCTCAATCCGAAACGTCGACCATTCCTTCTCTCCAGAGATGTTGCCCCCACCTGCTGAGTTACTCCAGCATTTTGTGTCTACATTGGTACATGGGAAGATAGACAAGGAATTGAAAGGTAACCTCTGGAGTATGGGAAAGTGATATTAAGGTTACAATCAGATCAGAAAAGATCTATTAAATGGCTTAAGAGGCTGAGGGCCTTCTCATGCTCCTATTGTGTATGTTTGTGAACAAAAAGGCAAAGGATATTTGGCAGGTTAGTCAGTTTTCTCATTTTATCTCAGCCAGAGTTTTCTCATTTTATCATGACCTTATTGCTTATCAGAGGTTACAGCATAAATATTGTTCTTGCACTTCCTACAATAACTGCACTAGGAGTATTTTGTTGTCTGCACATCACTTTGCATTTTAATGGATGAAAGGGTTGATGAAAATTGCTTTGCCAAATACAAATCTTTCTTTCAAGAAGCATAATGTTGCATTACAACTACAGAATTATTTGACTCTACTGGAATTTGGTGCTTTGAATTTTGAGGCAAATGCAGCAATGAGTATGATAGGAATTTTAAATGTGAACTGAAAAGATTGAACAAACATGTACTGAACGAGGCTGTGGACTGGAAAGGGTTGAAAGAATCTTACCTTGAAATTTCTCTTGTATGGGGTTGTAAATAGCCAAGGGCAATAGTAGATAACTAATGTG
The DNA here is from genome assembly GCA_963514005.1 of Raja brachyura. Next base: position 120,343,878 of record OY740781.1, read on the forward strand.
CAGAATATTGCAATTTGCATAGCAAGGTACTTAACAGGGATCAAATTAAAAAAATCATTAATGTGTGCGCTTAATTAAGAAACACTTTTCAGTATACATGATAAATTATGATACCTATTAAATCTTCCAGTACATGCTGTAATGACTTCCTTGCTCCTGGGCAGAAAAGTGTGGTTATGGGGGTGTGCTGAGTTCCCCATGGAACTGCGGTACATGTTACAGTTTTAATAGGTAAATTGTTGGTTCCTTAAAGATGTACGTGCACATATAGAACTGTGTATAATTAAAGTTACATTCCTGATCCTTTTTATTTGATTATATCATTTTTTACCACTTGCTTATAATTGAACACTGAGAGAATGTTTTCTATCGCATAAAATATGATGGTCAGAAAGAATGTTGGCTTCATATTATGACACATTTTTATTATCTATTAAGTTTTATAGAATCATTAATTTGTGCTTGTCAAGATGCGAGGTACAAGGAGGTTGGCCATTTGATTAAAAAATTAATTGAAGTTGGGCATTTGTTTCGATTAAGACCATGCTGAGAAGTCTACTTGTTTGAATTTTCTGATAAAATGCTGTGAAATATTAAAACCTGATCGTGATAACGTTAATAAATTTCACAGTGTGAATTTGTTGGATGTTTATTTAGTTGGAAATTTATTGACCTACCAGTAATCTGCAGAAGCATTTAAGAGTTGAAAGGTGATTTGCATCTGAACATTTTAATCTACGCATTAAATATTGCTAAAAATTGAATTTGATTTTATACTATTAGTTTTACAAAGGAAATTGTGCTTAATAGAATGCAATATTCTATAATAATATTCAATAATTTAAATGATCAGGAAATCACATACTATATGCTCTCAAATTTCAAATAAGCCCTCTTATTGGGCAAGGTTTTCATAATCTGCTGCAATCTCAAGATTCAAGATTCAAGAGAGTTTATTGTCATGTGTCCCTGATAGGACAATTAAATTCTTGCTTTGCTTCAGCACAACAGAACATAGTAGGCATTGATTACAAAACAGATCAGTGTTTCCATTTACCATTATGTAAATATACACACACATGCATAAATAAACTGATAAAGTGCAAATAACAGATAATGGGCTATTAATGTTCAGAGTTTTGTCCGAGTCAAGTTTAATAGCCTGATGGCTGTGGGGAAGTAGCTATTTCTGAACCTGGTCATTGCAGTCTTCAGGCTCCTGTACCTTCTACCTGAAGGTAGCAGGGAGATGAGTGTGTGGCCAGGATGGTGTGGGTCCTTGATGATACTGCCAGCCTTTATGAGGCAGTGACTGCAATAGATACCCTCGATGGAAGGGAAGTCAGAGCCGATGATGGACTGGGCAGTGCTTACTACCTTTTCTAGTCTTTTCCTCTCCAGGGTGCTCAAGTTGCCTAACCAAGCCATGATGCAACCAGTCAGCATGCTCTCTACTGTGCACCTGTAGAAGTTAGAGAGAGTCCTCCTTGACAAACCGACTCTTCTCAGGAAATAGAGGCGCTGATGTGTTTTCTTAATAATTGCATCAGTGTACTTGGACCAGGAGAGATCTTCAGTGATGTGCATGCCCAGGAATTTGAAGCTCTTGACACTTTGAACCATCGACCCTTTGATATTAACAGACTGTGGGTCCCCATCCTACTCCTTCAGAAGTCCACAATCAGTTCCTTGGTTTTGCTGATGTTGAGGGCTGGTGATGTTTTTGTGTTTTTCCAGGCAAAGAAATGTCTCCAATTTCTAGGGCACATCATGAATAAAATTTGTTGGGAAATTGGTGGCATTCGGTCATTTGGATCTTGTGATAACATGATACATGTATATAATGAACAGGCAATTGATGATGTGATTCTCGTGCATTGCAAGCATGATGCCAATACTGAGCTTGAGACAATGAACCAAACACATGGTGTTCAGAACAGGCATGACGATCTTTGCCACGGAAGAGTGGCAAGAGGGTCAGTCAAGCTGAGGGCGAGGGGGAAGATGGCTCTGATCAGGCAGCCCTCTCTTCTGACTTCATTCCAAAGCTGCTCTCCAGTGTTCACCTAATTGAGGAATTTATTTCAATTGCTTGTAATTATATGAAATAATTTTAAGCCCACTACATCAATTGCATGCAATCCTAACAAATCCAGAGTTCTTGTTTGCAGACTAGAAATATCTAGAGCTGGCATTTCAATCCACCCTCTCTGCCAACTCTTCCCCATTTGTGTATTTGATTTCCCTCTGGGAGTTGGAAGATCTCAGTTTTCAGTCTTTGAAACTCTCATTCCAGAATCACTTAATCTGTTTTCTCAGACCTTGACACCCGGCGATGTCTCACAAAGCTGTTAATCATTCAGCAGGTGGTTGTGGACACCTGTCACAGGCCACCTGCAAAGCTGTAACCACTGTGCAGAAACCAAATATTGCTGCTGGTTCAATTAAATGTGACAGTGACCTGAAATTTCTTTGCCACAGGATACTTCCAGACTGCAGCTGCCAAGATGTGTGAAAAAGTAGGAGTGTCACATGGTCACTCAGGTTAGCTCCACTGCTTGACAAGATCACAGGTGATCTTCCACTTCATTTCCACTAGCCTCCAATTCTACCTGCCTAGTACCCACATCCCACTATTCTTCTGCATTTTTAAAATAAATGTACTCAGCCTTGAATGTACTAACAATTCAGCATCCACGGCCGCCTGGGATAGAGCATTCCATGATTCACAATGCTCTCAGCAAATAAATCCCTCCTGATCTCAGTCTTAAAACATCCAAACCTCTAATTCTGAAATTCCACTCGACAATTCTGGACCCTCCAGACAATTCCTCAACTCACCCAGCAAACTCGTCAGCATTATACCTGTTTCCCTGATGTTCCCATTAATCTTCTAAACTGTAGTGAATGTGGGTCTACCTTTCCAACCTAAAGCAAGCCTATCCTTCCCAAGATAGGAAAACTAAATCTGTGCACAGTACCTCAAGTGTGATCTCACCAAAACAGAATAGTTTGGCAGGCCTTTCTTACTGCTACATTGCAAAACCTTTGAATACAAATTTGCATGTCATTTGCACTACAAATTGCTTGCTGTACCTTCATTGTTTCTGTTGTTCATGAGTGAGGGCTCCCAAATCATACTGAAGACAAATATAAAATATTTAACATCTTGTGAAAGCGTATCCTTTTTTTTCTATTCTTCCACCAAAGGGACACACTTTGTGACATTATATTCCTACTAAATTTATATCTATTAAAAATCAACCTTCAGCAACAGATACACCAATTAACAGAAAAAGCAACTAATGTATCTATTGTTGAAGATTGATTTCTGAGCTTCTATCACCACAGAAGTTGTCAGGTTCTTGTGCTGCAATGCAACTGACTAACTGTCAGTGTTTAGTTTAGATAGACACATAGAAACATAGAAACATAGAAAATAGGTGCAGGATTAGGCCATTCGGCTCTTCGAGCCTGCGCCGCCATTCAATATGATCATGGCTGATCATCCAACTCAGTATCCCGTACCTGCCTTCTCTTCATACTCCCTGATCCCTCTAGCCACAAGGGCCACATCTAACTCCCTCTTAAATATAGCCAATGAACTGGCCTCAACTACCTTCTGTGGCAGAGAATTCATGAGACTCACCACTCTCTGTGTGAAAAATGTTTTTCTCATCTCGGTCCTAAAAGATTTCCCCCTTATCCTTAAACTGTGACCCCTTGTTCTGGACCCCTTGTTCTGGACTTCCCCAACATCGGGAACAATCTTTCTGCATCTAGCCTGTCCAAACCCTGACACAAAATGTTGGGGTAACTCAGCAGGTCAGGTAGCATGTCTGGAGAAAAGGATTAGGTAATGTTTCGGGTTGAGACCCTACATCCCGACCGAAAATGGCACCTATTCCTTTTCTCCAGAGATGCTGCCTGATCTGCTGAGTTACTTCAGATTTTATGTCTATAGAAACATAGAAACATAGAAATTAGGTGCAGGAGTAGGCCATTCGGCCCTTTGAGCCTGCACCGCCATTCAATATGATCATGGCTGATCATCCAACTCAGTATCCCGTACCTGCCTTCTCTCCATACCCTCTGATCCCCTTAGCCACAAGGGCCACATCTAACTCCCTCTTAAATATAGCCAATGAACTGGCCTCAACTACCCTCTGTGGCAGAGAGTTCCAGAGACCCACCACTCTCTGTGTGAAAAAAATCCTTCTCATCTCGGTCCTAAAGGATTTCCCTCTTATCCTTAAATCTTTGGTGTAAACCAGCATCTGCAGTTCCTTCCTACACAAATGTTTAGTTTAGTTTTGTTTCATTTATTATTGTCACGTGTACCGAGGTACAGTGAAAAGGTTTTTCAGTAGCAGGGTTAAAAATACTAGGGCATGGAACAGTTTGCCCTCTTCTCTCTGTTTGCCAGTTGCTGGTCTAGATTATTTTGGCCAGGATGTGATTTCTTGTCTTTTTTGTGAAGGAAGTAAGCACATGCACATGCATCTGTTTTACTCAGTTAATATCAAATTATGTCAGTGATTTCTAGATTCAGTATATCATACTGACAGCCTATTATGTCAATACATGATCCTTGTTATTTTCCAGCAACAATTTAAACTAATTCAAGCAAGACTAATACATTTAGTGTATAGTTCGTGGAAACAGCAAATTAAGTGAATGTGGATCTATTGCTATGTTATCAGAGCATAAATCTTACAATATGTAAATAATATATTTAATATGACAATAGTACACTATACTTTTTAAAATATGTCTAAACACATCAATAATATACAATATATAACAAATTCTACAAATACACAATAATAATAGATGTGGTAGATTAAATTTAATACAGGGGAAGTTTGTGATACAAACATTGAGCATAGAGCAGTTTAGCACAGATATAGGTCAGTCTGAAGAAGGGTCTCAACCCGAAATGTGACCCATTCTGTCTCTCCAGAGATGCTGCCTGTCCCGTTGAGTTACTCCAGCTTTTTGTGTCTTTGGTTTAAACCAGCATCTGCAGTTCCTTCATACGAAGGAATAGGCTCTTTGATCCATTACTTCTGTGCCAAAAATGATGCAAAATTAAACTGCCCCCAACTGTCTGCAATTGATCCATTCATGTGCCTATCACCTTAAAACTCTAACCTCTGATCTTTGACATTTGCACCTTGGGAAAAAGGTTCAGACTGCACACTTACTAAGCCTCTCGTAAGTTTGTAAACTTCTATCAAGTCTCTCCTCAACCTTCGATGCTCCAGAGAAAATACTCCTGCTGTCCAACCTCTCCCAAAAGCAAACACCTTCTAATTCAGGCATATTTCTGGTAAACCTTTTCAGCAACCTCTCCAGAGCCTTCACACCCTTCCTTTAATGAGACGACCAAAACTGCACACAATACTTCAAATGCAGCCCAATCAAAGTTTTATATAACTACATCATATCTTTCCTAATACTCAATGCTTCACAGCTTGAGCCTTTTGAGTTGTGTGATATTAATACTATGCACCCGGAGAGCTCCTTTCAGTGGACCAAGCCAAAGGTGATGGGAAAATAATAGTTATTTCAGTCACCAAGTCTTTAATTAGAAAATCAGATGTTGATAACCTGATAGAAGAGATGAGTTATTGTGAAAGTCTCACCATGCATCTAGCTAAAGAGCAAGCAATGTGGTATTCTTTTTCCAAAAGTTCCTTTAAAATTGTATGCTTACATTGTTTCACTGTGTTGTTCCTTATCTCTTCTTCTACTTTGGCTTCTGCTTGCCACTGGTGAAGTTGTCTATTCAGAGTGTAACCACTGGCAAGTAACATTAACACTGCCCTCCGTGCACTGGCAGGACAGTGAGGCCACAGCTGATAACTGGAGGCACTGGATTACAATCATTAAACATGGCTTCTGTAGCTCTGCTGCAACATCCCGTATCTGGAGACGAGTGGCTCCATGAGGTGTGGGTGGTGTTGTCAAGATTGATGCCCATTCCTAAATATCCCCAAGTACATGGTGAGCAGCCACTTTCTGGAACAATTGCAGATCTGTGGTGAGGTTAGTCCCAGGGAAGGGAATTGTTAGGTTTGGTGTTTGAGATTTCTGCCAAAGTGATGACATAGTTTAGAACAACCTGAAGAATGAGTCCTTAATAATGTGATCTTCTTCTTATCGATTCCCAAGATTAGTTGTTCAGCCAGAGCTAAACACACTTCTCAGAATCTGCATACAATGGTGTCTGTCTTGCGCTTCTTGTGCGTGGTGGTGAAGTGATTGGGGGAAACAGGACCATGACCTGAATGCTCTTTTCTTTACCCCAATAATGTGATGGAGGCCAAAGTAATTGACCACCATCATAAAAATCAAACATGGACAACTCTCAGCACTGGGAATGCAGAGAACGTAGAAACCTTTGCAAATAGCCTTTCAATATTTGAGTAGGAGATTCTTGTGGCAAAGTTTCTTGTAGGCCTTGCGACATTGAGTCACAGCAATATTCGGTACAGAAATAGGCCTTTCAGCCCACCACATGTGCCCTGACCACAAACCACCCTATACCAATTCAACAATATTCAATTTGATTTGATTTTCGCTACATTCTCATCAACTCCCCTGCAGACTCCAGCACTCACCTGAGGGCAAATTTACATGGGCTAATTATTCTACCAACCTTCACATCTTTGAGATGTGGGAGAAATCCTGAGTACAGGTCAGGCAGTCACAGGGAGAATGTACAAACTCCGTACAGACAGCACCCAATGTCAGGATTGAAGCTGGTTTCTGGTGCAGTGACACAACAAATTCACTAGTTATCATGAGAAAGACAAACGCTCAGCAGAAATCACATTTTCGATTTATTACAGAGGCAACCTTTGAACTTCAAAGGTATTTTCTTGGCTATCAGCTCCCCAGGCCCTTTTGGAGGAGCTGATAGCCAAGAATATACTATTTCATGAGCTTGCCTGACTCAAGACTCCTGAAACAGAATATTTTTGTCCAAGAAAGACATTGCCAAGCAAGTGGAGGAAACAATTCAAGGACATGCACAAAGGCTCTTTGAAATTTGCAATATCTCTACTGACACTTGCCTATTCTGGCTCCTGGCCACTCAAAACAGAAATGATCCTCTCAGGATGGTCTTGAGAACCTCGAGTCCATGCATTGGAACACACAGAATTCCTGCATAAACGGCAGGAGTATACCATGAGCCACCTGCCCCATCTGTAGAAGTGTCTGCAATTCCCACATTGTCAGTCACACAAAACCAGAATGATACTATTATCCCTGATTCCAATGGACTACCTGATAAGGAGGGGAAGAAAGTGGTAGTGGCTCCAGTAAGCACAAATCCTGATCTAACATTCCGACTATATGTGTGTTTTCAAAGGACCAACCTAATTCTTCAGTTTATCCAAGATCTCATCAAGGTATTTTTAAAAGACTCAAAGGCTCACGATATTCGTTTATAAATAGCTACAACCACTGATGTGTAATTTGGATACTTGAAAAAGGAGCATTAAAATATTATGCATGGCTAAATCTACTACTGTGGTTAAATGTAACTATGAATGCAAGAATTGTGCCACAGATATTGGTCCAATTGAACAAACTCTACCCACACTGACTAATCTTCCATACACAAGCAAGATAGACCCAATGAAAGTAAATTCCCTCAGGCTACATGATTACTGCTGCCATCCATTGAGTGGAACCTCCTTAAAAAGGTAAATATTCAGGCTAGCTTTGCCAATATTATAACGATGGTGCAGGAGACATCCAGAAGAAATTAATTATTTTGCCATAAAATATATACTAGCAAAAGCATTTATTGACATCTGCCTTTGCTGGAAAATAATATATTTTTTTCTCCCCTTTTAAATCTTAACTATTTTCTGAGGATTTTTAAAGTCTTTCACTGAAATTATTTCAATTAATACTTGTACTCCTTCAGCTGGAAAATAGATTAAAAGATTGAGCATTTGTTTCCCCTTAAGGCATTTCCATCCCAAAGAACTAAGTAAAATTCCCCTTGTACTAGCAAACAATATCTCCCATTAGTTTGAACTATGTCCCTATCCTGACCCAAAGGGATAGGAAGGACTGAGGCAACAATATCTGTCAGCAGACAATTTAAATTCCCAGCCTATTTATTTGGCTGGAAGAGAACAAGGTTGTTGGGTTGTGATTTCTGAAGCATTTTGCCACAGATAGATGAGTTTTCCTTGCTTCACTTGGAATTTGTCAATATATTTATACAGTGAGAAATAAACTGTAGTTCCTAATAGATGAAGCAGCCCCATCTGTGGAAGATTGGAAGGGGTCACACATAGCATGGAGGCCAAAATATGATGCCTGTGAATTAGTTAGCACAAATAGAAAAATGAATTGTTGCAGTTTGTGACTTTATTTATAAAAGGTGAGCATTTAATTTCACATTTTAAATTGCTGATCCTGCATTACCTTCAGCTGAATTTCAGTAACAATTTTCACAGATGCCCCTCACTAGAGCCAAGTTCCTATTTAAAAAAAAAAGATCAAAAAATACCTTGTTCATAGGAAAACAGTACCAATAGGTAGATTAAAAAAATTAAGTAAGTAAGTAAGTTTATTGGACAAGTATTCACATACAAGGAATTTGCCTTGGTGCTCTGCCCACAATACAGTTGATGGGATTTTAACACATGTTCCAGTCACTTAATGTGTAACATCAGAAGGGTATTAACAGTGTTCCTCCCTCATTGAGCCTTTATAGTGCCTGTCTCCAGCTTCAATGTGTCCGTCGACGCCAGGTCCAGAATGGAGTCCATTGCAGTGTGTGATCCTGGGAACAGTCCATATAAAAATCTAGCAAATATTTCTGCATCTCTTTACATACCTAACTGGCATATATACAATTTGGAAGAAGATGGGCAATGCCCTAATTTCTAATCCACCTATCATTCATGAAAGATCTCACTGTGAGACACCATTTCACCACCAGCCAAGCAAGATTATTATGTTTGAAAGTGAATTTGACAATCCATTCTCAGAAATATCTGTCTAGTTCCACCTTCCCCTTTTCCTACGGGGCTCTGATGACATTTTATGCAGGAGATTGCGTGATTGATTTGCGATCAAAGGTGTTCTTCTGGGTAGACTGTCCTATGAGGGAGAGGTGGGTTTGGACAGTCCAGATAAAAGGAATATTCCAAGGTAATATGGCCAGATCCATCCTTTACAAGACTGAGGACAGTTAGAGCCTCAGTGTAGACCAACACTTACAAAATGGGGTCAATGGCCTATACCAATATAAGATATTCATCTTGGCAAGATGATCACTTCTAAGATTGTTCCTGACAAATTAGCTTCCTGAGCCTAACAGGCTTCTAACAAATTATGGCATGAGAGAAGGCCAGATAGTCAGTCAGATCTGTCTTGCTTATGGTTCGATTATAGGTAACTCTGTAGAGCATAGAACAATACAGCACAGGAATGGGCTCCAGCCCACAATGGTTTGTGCTGAACATGATGCCAAGTTAAACTTATCTCATCTTCCTGTACATAATCCATATCCCTCTATGCTCAAGATAGAGCATAGTTTATCTACAATATGTTCAATAACTATCTTGCCCTTACTTGATAACAACTTGTTGACTTACTTTATATTTTCAGATTTGAAGTTTTCCCGGGGCACAGCTTTGCCATTATTTCTGGGGAGAGAGTTCCTGATCTCCCTTAACTTGATATGAAAGAGTGCTTTCTGATATCAACCATGAACAACCCATCCCTGATTTCAAGATTACACACCTTGGTTCTGGTGATTGTAAAGAAGGATGCAGATATGAAAAGAGTGCATGTTCTTTTATTCAAAGAGCGGGGGAAATGATTAGATATGGGCAATAAAGTGTTATAAAGCAATGTTTTTAATTCAATTCTATTTCTTTTGAAATGTTATAAAAAATAAACATATCAAAAAGGTTTTCATTATAGTAGCTGATTGGGTAGTGACTTATTCATAAATTTTTATTTAATTTTAAAATTAGTAATGCATCCAAGGTTTTAATAATGAATTACCATAATGAGTGCTTAAGACTAATCAGCTGCTACAGAATTTTATTGCACTATTTTTGCAACATTTATTGCCCTATTAAATTTGAGTAATGACTAGAGAGATATTGATTTATTTGTACCAGTAGTTTTCAAAAATGAAACAAAAGTAATAATAATTCATCTGAAAAGTAGGAGTTTGACATACTTTAAAGGAAAAATTTCTTAAATTGCCCTGAAAATTACAGTGAGAAACAACCCATTAAAACATCTTGTGTGATAAAAAGAAATTTAGGTCAGTAAAAATAGAAAATAAACCATTTATGCTGTTCATGGGACCTCAACATCATTGTATGAAATTGAAGCACCTTTAGTATCACAATTCAATGATAATGCGTTAGATTTTTTTATTGCTCTTTGTAAATACTACTGTTGCCATGACATTACTTACCACTACTTTATGTTAAAGCGTAAAATGCACATTTTACATTATCCACATCTTCGTACATTCGAAAAGGCTGATTTATATTCAGAGGAAGCAAATTATTGAATATGCTGGAAATTGTAAATAAAAGCTGAAATTACTGGTTGGTCAGGTAGCTCAAGTGGACAGTGAAACGGATTTAACATTTCATGCTGATCTGGTGATTCTTTTCTTCCCCTTTGAATAGGTTAGAGCTTGGTCGACAACTAATGTGAAAATGACTGGAAAGAGTAAATATTTCAAACCCATATGTCATGAATAAAATGCTCAAAATATTGTCAATAATCTTCAGTTACATGTAAAGAAATGCCAGGGGTACAGGTTCTCAAACATATTATACTGTCAGCTTAATATTACACATTTGGCATTAAATTCTGCTGCGCATGCCCTTGACCAGTGATCTTCCATTGCATGACACTTTCATGTTCCCAGTAATTCAACTATTATCATGTTCCACATGCATAATAGAAAGTTACATTCATTGTTAAGGCAGCCTCACTAAGGAATGGAAAAGTACTCCAGTACGCTCTGTACAGAAGGTCAACTGCTTTATTCACTCAGTTAAGCATTGAGAAAAATGACAAGTAATTGGCACAAAATGCCATTGCGGAATGTATCAACAAGATTTTCTTTTTATTTGAGTTTAAAAAAGTGATTTATGTTCACATCAGAAAACATAATAAAACAGCTAGAAATATCATTTTTTTATGCTAACTTGCACATAGGTCAAATTGAAGACCAAATCATTGTTGTTAGGGTTATATAACTTAATTCACTTGTAATATACATTAATCCATTTATTTGATATATCTATTTTTAGCTTTTCTGTTTTGAACTGATTAGCGATTTTTGATGTTGTTGATTCTTAAATGGTCAAATCTAGCAATCCTAAAAGATTTTGATTAATGTGGAATGATATTAAAGATGTTATTTTTAGATACTCTACTTTAATTGCTGCATTCCTCATTATCATTATATAATAATTAGTCTTAGCCTGTGTGAATATTTACAATTGACTCTTTGAGAAGCCTTTGTGTTATGAGTCTTGCAGGAACAGTTTAGTCAAATGTTTTGCATCTTTGCTTCCCTGTACAGAACATAAAACAATTAAAATTCTCTGCAGAGTTTATAATTTACAAGTTCTATTCTAAAGTTTATTGCCATCAGCCCGTTCCGTATACAGTTTTTTAATTATTCCATGCAAAATGGATGTCATTATCAAGGTGTGTATTTTGCTACGTTCTGATCTCTGATTACACTTGGGAAGGTGGAGGTGAGACACCGTCTTGAACCCTTACAGTTCCGGTTTAGCATTCCCCTAGTAGGGAGAGACAAAAAACAGCAAGACATTTGCAAATTAGAAATGTGTACATTTCAACATATGACATACAAGTGGTGTTCAATCGACGCAGATCCAACCCTGATCCTTTAATTCCTTCCCTTCCTATCACCCTGGGGCACAGACAGTTTTCCCAGTTAACACAGGAAATCACTTGCAATTTGACAATCCAGTGTACTGCATCGTATGTTCACCAAAATGTTTCCCCTATATTAATTGATCACTTTGCTGAGCACCTTGTTCAATCCACAAGGGTGACCCTGACTTCGCTGTTGCCTGCCACTTTAATTCTCCAGCCCACTCCCACTCTGATCTCTCTCTCTGATTGTGGGTTAGTTCCTTTAGTTCAATTCCATAGTTTCTTTGTTTTATTAGTTATGATACTTCAGTTTTTAGTTAAGGTCTGTAGATATTGCAATGCTTTGATACAATATAACCATCGTGCTTGAATACAAGTTTTAGAATGCTACTTCTGGACAGCAAATCATTGAAAATTCAGTGATCATGCAGTCACCATCCTTTTTCTCCAGAGTTGCTGCCTGAGCCACAGAGTTATTCCAGCAATTTGTATCTATCTTTAAGATATTCCATTGTTTCATGGCTGTTTTTTACCTTGAATATGTTAGAATGATTTGTGGAACTCAGAAAATGCAGAATTCACTGTAAACCCCTGGATCTTGCCAACACTATCCCACTTTTGCAGGCAATTTTTAAAACATGGGACTGATCCAGTTAAGTTTCTGTGCAACAGTCAGCTCCACTTCTGATTTATGTAATGTCACGGAATCAGAGGTGGAGGTAGTTGGACTTTAGTTTAGTTTAGTTTATAAATACAGCGCAGAAACAGGCCCTTCTGCCCACCGAGTCCTTGCCGATCAGCAATCTCCGCACATTAACACTATTCTACACACTCTAGGAACAATTTTCAATTTACCAAGCCTACAAACCTGTACATTCTTGGAGTGTGGGAGGAAACTGGAGCACCCGGAGAGAACCCACACGGTCACGGGGAGCACGTACAAACTCCATACAGACATCAGTATCGAACCCAGGTCTCTGGAGCTGTAAGGCAGCAACTCTACTGCTGCTCCACCTTGCCGCCCTTTCTCTATATTAGGTTCAATGAAGGTCATTGGCTAGCATGAATGTTATTTGCAGTTATCAGCCCAAACTTGGCGCTTTCCATGGTTTTGCCATGTGTATGGGTATATTGGCTCTTTATCTGTTAAATTCGACTGGCTCTGAAGACAAAAGTGAAAATTCCCCTTTGGGTTGTGATGGAGGGAAGTCATGTGACCAGCCGCGAAAGATTGGACCCTGTCCTGAGCAATTCATGCCGCAAATTCATGCACTGTGAGTATAAACCTAGCGCGGGGCTTGCTTTTCACAGAGGCCCGGGGAGCCGTTGGAGACAGAGGGTGGAGCTACCTGCACTGTGAGTATAAAGCTAGTGCGGGGCTTGCTTTTCACAGAGGCCCGGGGAGCCGTTGGAGACAGAGGGTGGAGCTACCTGCACTGTGAGTATAAACCTAGCGCGGGGCTTGCTTTTCACAGAGGCCCGGGGAGCCGTTGGAGACAGAGGGTGGAGCTACCTGCACTGTGAGTATAAAGCTAGCGCGGGGCTTGCTTTTCACCCAGGCCCGGGGAGCCGTTGGAGACAGAGGGTGGAGCTACCTGCACTGTGAGTATAAAGCTAGCGCGGGGCTTGCTTTTCACAGAGGCCCGAGGAGCCGTTGGAGACAGAGGGTGGAGCTACCTGCGCTGTGAGTATAAACCTAGCGCGGGGCTTGCTTTTCACAGAGGCCCGGGGAGACGTTGGAGACAGAGGGTGGAGCTACCTGCACTGTGAGTATAAACCTAGCGCGGGGCTTGCTTTTCACCCAGGCCCGGGGAGCCGTTGGAGACAGAGGGTGGAGCTACCTGCACTGTGAGTATAAACCTAGCGCGGGGCTTGCTTTTCACCCAGGCCCGGGGAGCCGTTGGAGACAGAGGGTGGAGCTACCTGCGCTGTGAGTATAAACCTAGCGCGGGGCTTGCTTTTCACCCAGGCCCGAGGAGCCGTTGGAGACAGAGGGTGGAGCTACCTGCACTGTGAGTATAAAGCTAGCGCGGGGCTTGCTTTTCACCCAGGCCCGGGGAGCCGTTGGAGACAGAGGGTGGAGCTACCTGCGCTGTGAGTATAAACCTAGCGCGGGGCTTGCTTTTCACAGAGGCCCGAGGAGCCGTTGGAGACAGAGGGTGGAGCTACTTGCACTGTGAGTATAAACCTAGCGCGGGGCTTGCGTTTCACAGAGGCCCGGGGAGCCGTTGGAGACAGAGGGTGGAGCTACCTGCGCTGTGAGTATAAACCTAGCGCGGGGCTTGCTTTTCACCCAGGCCCGAGGAGCCGTTGGAGACAGAGGGTGGAGCTACCTGCACTGTGAGTATAAAGCTAGCGCGGGGCTTGCTTTTCACCCAGGCCCGGGGAGCCGTTGGAGACAGAGGGTGGAGCTACCTGCGCTGTGAGTATAAACCTAGCGCGGGGCTTGCTTTTCACAGAGGCCCGAGGAGCCGTTGGAGACAGAGGGTGGAGCTACCTGCACTGTGAGTATAAACCTAGCGCGGGGCTTGCGTTTCACCCAGGCCCGGGGAGCTGTTGGAGACAGAGGGTGGAGCTACCTGCGCTGTGAGTATAAACCTAGCGCGGGGCTTGCTTTTCACAGAGGCCCGAGGAGCCGTTGGAGACAGAGGGTGGAGCTACCTGCACTGTGAGTATAAACCTAGCGCGGGGCTTGCTTTTCACAGAGGCCCGGGGAGCCGTTGGAGACAGAGGGTGGAGCTACCTGCACTGTGAGTATAAACCTAGCGCGGGACTTGCTTTTCACAGAGGCCCGAGGAGCCGTTGGAGACAGAGGGTGGAGCTACCTGCGCTGTGAGTATAAACCTAGCGCGGGGCTTGCTTTTCACAGAGGCCCGGGGAGACGTTGGAGACAGAGGGTGGAGCTACCTGCACTGTGAGTATAAACCTAGCGCGGGGCTTGCTTTTCACAGAGGCCCGAGGAGCCGTTGGAGACAGAGGGTGGAGCTACCTGCACTGTGAGTATAAACCTAGCGCGGGGCTTGCTTTTCACCCAGGCCCGGGGAGACGTTGGAGACAGAGGGTGGAGCTACCTGCACTGTGAGTATAAACCTAGCGCGGGGCTTGCTTTTCACAGAGGCCCGAGGAGCCGTTGGAGACAGAGGGTGGAGCTACCTGCACTGTGAGTATAAACCTAGCGCGGGGCTTGCTTTTCACCCAGGCCCGGGGAGCCGTTGGAGACAGAGGGTGGAGCTACCTGCGCTGTGAGTATAAACCTAGCGCGGGGCTTGCTTTTCACCCAGGCCCGGGGAGCCGTTGGAGACAGAGGGTGGAGCTACCTGCACTGTGAGTATAAACCTAGCGCGGGGCTTGCTTTTCACCCAGGCCCGGGGAGCCGTTGGAGACAGAGGGTGGAGCTACCTGCGCTGTGAGTATAAAGCTAGCGCGGGGCTTGCTTTTCACCCAGGCCCGGGGAGCCGTTGGAGACAGAGGGTGGAGCTACCTGCGCTGTGAGTATAACAAAATCTGCAACGTTCCATCTTCCAGTGAGGGAATCTGGTGGAAGGTTCTGATTGGTTGAAGAGGACCAGAGGAAGCAGCTGATTGGCTGCAACCCGGGGTTTACATTTCTACATTTCTGCCTACAGGTTTAAGGATTCTGGGCGCTAAGTATTCTGGGAGCTAAGGATTCTGGGAGCTAAGGATTCTGGGTGCTAAGTATTCTGGGAGCTAAGGATTCTGGGTGTTAGGGATTCAGTATTTATTAGTAAAGTTTAAAGAATAAAGTTTTGTGTTTAATAAAAAATAAATTTAAAAAATATATATATTTAATAGAGTAATTTGGGAGTAAGATGTCAGTGGAGATTGGCCCCATGGTTTGCTAAGCCTGCAACATGTGGGAGATCATGGATATGGTCGGTGTCCCTGATGACTACATTTGCAGGAAGTGTGTCCAGCTGCAGCTCCTGGCAGACCGCATTGAACGATTGGAGCTGCGGTTGGATTCATACTGGAGCATCCACGATGCATAGAAAGTCGTGGACAGCACATACAGCGAGTTGGTCACGCCACAGGTAAAAGGTAAGAGGACAGAAAGGGAGCGGGTGGCCAATAGCCAGCAAAGCAATAGGCAGATAGTGCAGGAGTCCCCTGCAGTCATCTCCCTACTAAACAGGTTTACCATTTTGGATACTGTTGAAGGAGATGGCTCATCAGGGGAATGCAGCAGCAGCCAAGTTCATGGCACCATGGGTGGCTCTGCAGCACATGATGGGGGAAAAAAGAGGGGAAGGGCTTTTGTAATAGGGGATTCAATTGTCAGGGGAATAGATAGGTGTTTCTGCGGCCGCAAAAGAGACTCCAGGATGGTATGTTGCCTCCCTGGTGCAAAGGTCAGGGATGTTACTGAACGGCTGCAGAACATTCTGGAGGGGGAGGGTGAACAGCCAGTTGTCGTGGTGCATATTGGCACCAACGATATAGGGAAAAAAAGGGACGAGGTCCTACAAGGTGAATTTAGGGAGCTAGGAGATAAACTCAAAAGTAGGACCTCAAAGGTAATAATCTCTGGATTATTACCAGTACCATGGGCCAGTCAGAGTAGAAATAGGAGGATATTGCAGATGAATACGTGGCTTGAAAAATGGTGCAAGGGGGAGGGATTCAAATTTTTAGGGCACTGGAACCATTTCTGGGGGAGGTGGGACCAGTACAAACAGGACGGTCTGCACCTGGGCTGGAATGGAACCAATGTCCTTGGGGGAGTGTTTGCTAGTGCTGTCGGGGAGGATTTAAACTAATGTGGCAGGGGGATGGGTACAAGAGCAGAGAGGCAGGTGGGTGTAAAACGAGGGTGGAAGCAATAGGGAGCAAGGTGAAAAGTAAAAGTGGCAGGCAGACAAAACCAGGGCAAAAATCAAAAAGGGCCACTTCTCAACTAAATTGTATACGGGGTAAGAGCATTGTAAAAACAAGCCTGAAGGCTTTGTGTCTCAATGCAAGGAGTATTCGTAATAAGGTGGATGAGTTGAACGTGCAGATAGCTATTAATGAGTATGATATAGTTGGGATCACGGAGACATGGCTCCAGGGTGACCAAGGCTGGGATCTGAACATCCAGGGATATTCAATATTCAGGAGGGATAGAGAGAAAGGAAAAGGAGGTGGGGTAGCGTTGCTAGGTAGCAAATGTAACCACTCTTTTTAAGAAGGGGGGGAGAGAGAAAACGGGGAATTACAGACCAGTTAGTCTAACATTGGTAGTGGGGAAACTGCTAGAGTAAATTATTAAAGATGGGATAGCAGCTCATTTGGAAAGTGGTGAAATCATTGGACAAAGTCAGCATGGATTTACGAAAGGTAAATCATGTCTGACGAATCTTGTGGAATTTTTTGAGGATGTAACTAGTAGCGTGGATGGGGGAGAACCAGAGGATGTGGTGTATCTGGACTTCCAGAAGGCTTTTGACAAGGTCCCACATAAGAGATTAGTATATAAACTTAAAGCATACGGCATTGGGGGTTCAGTATTGATGTGGATAGAGAACTGGCTGGCAAACAGGAAGCAAAGAGTAGGAGTAAACGGGTCGTTTTCACAATGGCAGGCAGTGACTAGTGGGGTACCGCAAGGCTC
This sequence comes from Raja brachyura, assembly GCA_963514005.1. The sequence goes on from OY740781.1 coordinate 120,361,411, forward strand.
AGTGCTGGGACCCCAGCTATTTACAATATACATAAATGATCTGGATGAGGGAATTGAAGGCAATATCTCTAAAACCCCTGTCTCACGGTGCGAGTTGGCCCACGAGTGACCCCGAGTTTTCACTCGTGGCGATCACGTACAGCCAACGTAGCGGGAACGTCGGAACTCGCGCGATCAACTTGTCCACTCGTGGCGCTAACGGCAGGTACCCTTGAAACTTGTGAACTCGTGAAAAAAGTCAAACATGTTTGACTTTTTCCACGATTCAAATTTCGTGGTCAAGTTTAAAATTGAAACATTTAAACTCATTGTAATATCGTAGTGGCCCGTGCGTTAACTTTAGTGATCCGTGCGTCTACCGTGGGAACTCTTTAATAGACACAAAATGCTGGAGTAACTCAGCGGACCAGGCAGCATCTCTGGAGAGAAGGAATGGAATCGAGACCCTTCTTCAGACTTACCCAAAACGCCACCCATTCCTTCTCTCCAGAGATGCTGCCAGTCCCACTGAGTTACTCCAGCATTTTGTGTCTATCTATACTTTAGTTTCGGATATGATCAAGTGTAAGAAACGCAAACCAGACTATCTTCACATCAGAGAATCCTAATGTTCCTAATTTGGCCGAGGCACTTCACTGTCCGTTTGTAGGAAGGAACTGCAGATGCTGGTTTACACCGACGATAGACACAAACATGCTGGAGTAACTCAGCGGGACAGGCATCGCATCTGGAGAGAAGGAATGGGTGATGTTTCGGGTCGGGACCCTTCTTCAGACTCCCCGCTCATTCTTCCCTCGTCGATGTGAACTTGTGGGGGTGCGAGGAATCGGGCGTCGCTGGGTAAGGGGAAGAGAAGTTTTACTGCTGAATTATGCGCAACAGAAGCATGAAGTGGGGGTAAGGTCCGTTTAAACTATCTTGTCGTCGTCCCCCCCCCCCCCCCCCAATGTTGGGAGAGAGAGGGAAGAGAGTTGTGCAAACAAACCACGGGAGACTGCGTCTTTAGAGGGAAATCATAAAATATATAGGGATGTTTCCGGCCGGGACCCTAAAGGTTGACTACCCGTTTCGCAGATGCCGTTCCTAGCCCCCCCTCTCACTCCTCCCCACCCATAGTCTTTGCCTTCTCCCAATTCCACCATCCCTCGCCCCCCCCCCCCCCCCCAAACCTGTCCTCGCCTGAACTGCTGAAGATAACCGGGTGCTTTAGATGCGAATCCCGGACTGCAGCAACAACACACGCCCTGAGCGGGAGAGGAACTTGGTAACTCAAGAGCAAACGGGAGGGGAACTTGGTAACTCTGGAGACGATCTCGGAACATCGCAGATTACCATACCCGTGGGAACTCGCAACAAACACTTGCACATCAACTTGGAATATCGTACACAACCACGAGTCTGTCACTCTGGGTCACTCGTGTGTCAACTCGCACCGTGAGACAGGGCCTTAAGTTTGCAGATGACACTAAGCTGGGAGGCAGTGTTAGCTGTGAGGAGGATGCTAGGAGACTGCAAGGTGACTTGGATAGGCTGGGTGAGTGGGCAAATGTTTGACAGATGCAGTTTAATGTGGATAAATGTGAGGTTATCCACTTTGGTGGCAAAAATAGGAAAATAGGAAAACAGACTATTATCTAAATGGAGGCCGATTAGGAAAAGGGGAGATGCAGCACGACCTGGGTGTCATGGTACACCAGTCATTAAAAGTAGGCATGCAGGTACAGCAGGCAGTGAAGAAAGCGAATGGTATGTTAGCTTTCATAGCAAAAGGATTTGAGTATAGGAGCAGGGAGGTTCTACTTCAGTTGTATAGGGTCTTGGTGAGACCACACCTGGAGTATTGCGTACAGTTCTGTTCTCCAAATCTGAGGAAGGACATTATTGCCATAGAGGAAGTGCAGAGAAGGTTCACCAGACTGATTCCTGGGATGTCAGGACTGTCTTATGAACAAAGACTGCATAGACTCGGTTTATACTCTCTAGAATTTAGGAGATTGAGAGGGGATCTTATAGAAACTTACAAGATTCTTAAGGGGTTGGACAGGCTAGATGCAGGAAGATTGTTCCCGATGTTGGGGAGGTCCAGGACAAGGGGTCACAGCTTAAGGATAAGGGGGAAATCCTTTAGGACCGAGATGAGAAGAAATGTTTTCACACAGAGAGTGGTGGGTCTCTGGAACTCTCTGCCACAGAGGGTAGTTGAGGCCAGTTCATTGGCTATATTTAAGAGGGAGTTAGATGTGGCCCTTGTGGCTAAAGGGATCAGGGGGTATGGAGAGAAGGCAGGTACAGGATACTGAGTTGGATGATCAGCCATGATCATATTGAATGACAGTGCAGGCTCGAAGGGCCGAATGGCCTACTCCTGCACCTAATTTCTATGTTTCTATGTTTCTAAATTCTGAGGACTGGGCTGAGATGATTGGTCTCCAGCATCCACTATTTGCTTCGCATTGTGCTGTTCACCTCTACAGTCAGTGGAAAAATGTGTTATGAATACTATCAATCTCAATGATACTGGTCTTCCTTCGTATCACAATTGGTCGAATATCATGCGATTATCAAGGGCAATATTCACACCAAACCTTGAAAATTCAGCTCTTTGCTCCATTTTTCTATTTGTGAGGAGGTCTGGAACTGTATGGTCTGGAAGGAACCCAAACTATTTTGTAATAGTCAAGATGAATAAGCACTGATTGATACTAAGGTCACCAAACAATCCATCACCTACCTATTGGTGGTACTCTATAAGGTTGAATTGCTTCTGCCCTTGGTCATATACTTGCAATTTTCCATTTTATCTGATTTATTGAGATATTGTGCTTATTTCTTTATTTTAGTATCTGGAAGTCCATGTTATATGTTCATGTTAGGTATTGATGGAAAGGTACGCAGTGTGCCACACATGATACATGATGACAGGTTTCCCACTGTGTGGTGTAAATGATGCTGTAGCTTACACTGTAGCGGTATGAACATTGACTTCTCCAGCTTCAAGTAACCCTTGCTTACCTTCTCTCTCCATCCCCCTCCCCTTCCCAGTTCTCTGACCAGTCTTACTGTCTCTGACTACATTTTATCTCAGTTTGCTTCGTTGTTAACCTTCTCCCAGCTAACAATAATATATTATTCAGTTTCCTTGAGCTCCATTCCATTTATCCTGTTTTCACACCTCAAACTTCCCTATCTATGCATCTCCCTCTCCTCTGATATCAGTCTGAGGAAGAGTCTCGACCGGAAACATCACCCTTCCTTATCCCCAGAAATGCTGCCTGTCCCGTTGAGTTACTCCAGCATTTTGTGCCTATCTTCTGTAATTTCATTTGCTGCCCATTTCTGGCCCCATTCATTGACCACTGCAAATAGATTCATCCAACTGTGGGTTTTGCTGTAACCACATCTGTGCTTATTCCAACAGTTTTCTAATAACTAACCATTCTGTTTGAACAATGAAGATAATGACCAGGATATGTGCCATTCCTGTGCTAATTCAATTCAATTTACTGGTTACTTAAATTACAAGTATTTTAAACCTATTTACAGTTACATAGTTTCCACTACATAGTTTACACTTATTAGTCTCAAGGGCATATTTACTGCAGTGTTGTAGCAACGTCTAATATACTCAGACTAAGTGCTACAAAAAGGCACAGAGGAACATTAAGCACTCATATGGGAACGATACAATTCAGAAGATGTATCTCTATTTGTTTGGAGTGTATTGACGCAACTAATTTAAATCCTTCATCAAATCTACAGCCGTATTTTCTATTTCTGTTCCTGTCCTTATTTTTATGTAACCATCTGATGTAGCCGGGCTTAATCTTGTTTCAGTGTTTCAATGGACAGGTGATTTATGTGAATTAGAAGGAATTGTGATCCAAGCATTGATCCTAGTGGGAATCCCTTAAACCTTCAATAACACTTAATGATGTGCTTTCATAGCTTCTGACCTTTTAATGTGTAACCAGTTTATTCTGCCCAAATCTGAATGATTTTCAGGGAAGATCTTGGTCAGTCTGGTATTATTTAAGGGCCTGTCCCACTGCACGAGGTAATTCAAGAGTTCTCCCTAGTCTCCCCTGATTCGAGCTCGTGTAATGTACGTAGCGGGTACGTAGGAACTCGTGGATGTCACGTAGCGGCTCTTACGAGTAACAGTAGGTACTCGGGAAATCCAATAAACTCGTGACGTTTTTTCAACACTGTGAAAAATGTCCACAAGTAAAAAAACACTTGTGATGAAAAAAATAGTTACTTTTTACTCTACGAGCCCCTAAGTACCCAGTACGTACATTGCATGAGCTCGAACCAGAGGAGAACTCAGGAGAACTCTTGAATTACCTCGTACAGTGGGACAGGCCCTTAAGCAATACATGTTAAGATGATCCTCTGGTCTTTGGCTTGACAGTATTTCCATGTATTCCATGCTGAGACACACTGAGCTGAATGGGCATCATCAATGGTGCATTGTTCGAATGCATTACTTTGTAAATTGTCAATACGTAATATGTAATAGAAGTTCCTTGTCAAGGAAAATAAAATGGTGTTGCATCTTACTAAGCTCACCAGTCACCTGGCAGAAAAATGATAAATGTACTTATTCCATGGAGATAAATGGAATCTGCATAACGAGCTAGGGCTACCCTAAAATGGCAGTGGAGTGAATTAAAACATCTCTCTTTGTGAGATATTTTTAAAGGAAAGATGGCACAGTGGCACTGCAGTAGAGTTGCTGCCTTGCAGTGCTTGCAGCACCAGAGACCCAGGTTTGATCTTGCTGAAGGAAAGATGTAGTTACTGCTAGACTAGTGTGGGACCCGTTGGGTCCCAGTCATACGGGAGGCCTGGTCCCCCAAGGCAACCCATTCCCCAACACCATATTCCACCACTCACCTGTTCCCCCAACACAACCCGTTCCCCCAATGCAATATTCCACCATTCATCCATATCCCCCAACTGCGCAGGCGTGGCTCATTTTCCCTCATCCCCAGCACACCCTCCCCCTCCTCATCATGTGTGGGAGGGGAGGAGGGGAGAGGGGGAGGAAAGTGGGATGTACGGTGGGGTGTTGTGAGGTGGGAGGGCAGGAGGGGAGGGGGTGTGTGTAGGCGGGGAGGTGTAGGAGGGGGAGAGGGTGGTGTGGGGGCATGTGGGGGATAGGGGGTGTTTGGTGGGGGGTGGCGAGGGAGGGGAGGTGTGTATGTGGTTGGGAGGATTGTGGGAGGGGGAGAGGAGGGAGGGGGAGAGGAGGGATGTGGGAGGGGGAGGGGAGTGTGTGGGGGAGGGTGTGTGTGGGTGGGGGAGGGGTGTGGGGGTGTGGGGATTGTGGGGGGCAGGGTGGTTTGGCACGGGGTGTTGTGGAGGGGAGGGATGTGTGGGCAGGGGGGTTGTGGGGGGGAGGGTGGTGTGTGGGCGGTGTTGTGTGGGATGGTGGCTTGTGTGGGTGGGGGTTTGTGGGGGGGAGGGGGGGACGGGGGGTGTGTGGACAGGGGGGGTTGTGGGGGGAGGGGATTTGTGGGGGAGGGTGTGTGTGAGTTGGGGGACAGGGAGAGAGCACAGAGAAAATACAGTGGAAGAGCCATGGGGAGAGGGGAGTATCATGGGGTGGGGGGCAGGAGCCAGCGAGGGGGACCAGAGGGGAAGGGGTTGGAGCTGGCGGTGCGATGGAAACTCCCAACGGGCGCTGTTTTTTAAATTTCATGTCATCCTGAACTGTGATAAGTTGGTCTTTAAATGACTTCCGCATATCAGATGTGGACCTTACAATAAAAGCTGATCCTAATGTACTCTCCTTAGCTCATTTCTAATAATGGTATTATTTACCCCACACCAATTTGTACTTTCCTCCAAGGTCCAGACTTATCTTCATCCATAACCATCTTAAAACCTATGGTGTTGTGATCACTACTTAAAAAAATGTTCTCCCAATTGAAACACGTCATTTGGCCGGGCTTATTTCCCTCTTCTAGGTCCAGCACGGTTCCTCCTCCAGTTGGACTATCTACATATTGTTTCAAGAAATCCTTTTGAAATGCATCCAATAAATTCGGTCCCATCTAAGCGTTGTGGACTGTGGATGCACCAATGAATATTTGCAAACTTAAAGTCACCCACTATGATTATTATTATTGTAGCCATTTCCACAGCCATACAAACAAAGCCAATTCCTACAAAACATACAAACAATTCAATTTACACAAACATCGATCACAGTGAATCTCCTCCTCACTGTGATGGAAGGCAAAGTATTTTCTCTCCCCTGCACCATTTCGCTCCCGATGTTGAAGCCCCAGGCGGGCGTTGGGAAGTCTCACGGCAATTTAAGGCCGCGCGTGCGATGTACGGCCCCACTCCAGGCCCAAAAATCACAAAGTTGGAACCCCCGGCGGGCGCTGGAATGTTCCGTGGCCATTAAAGCCGCGCCGGGCGATGTAGGGCCCCGCTCCAGTTTGTTCTAACCCCGCGTCACGGGCTGGAGATGTTATGTTGCAGGAGCTCCAAAAAGCGGTCTCCCACCAGTCTGCAGCTGGAGCCTCCGAGTTCCAGAGTCGGGCCGCAGCAGCGAGCCGCCACCGCTCCCCACGCTCCGAAGCCGGCCAGCCCCACGATGGTGAGTAGTCCGCAGGCTCCACGACTGAAGCCCCCAGGTCGTTCCGGTTGGAGGCTGCTCCAGAGTACTAGGCCCCAACAACAACGGAGACCCAACAGGAAAAAGGTCTGATCTCCCGTGCAGGGAAGAGATTTTTAAAAGTTTCCCCCTCCCCCTCGCCCCCCACATATACACAGTTAAAAACACGAACAACTACATTTAACTAGACAAAAAATAAAAAATAGACAGACAGGCTGTAGGGGTCGCTGCAACGTGAGTCGCGCCGCCGCAGCAGAAGTACAAAGGTTATGACATGGAATAAAATATTGTATTGTATTGTAACTATTATTATAAATTATTTTTTTGTAGATATTTTCCTGTTATTTCCCTGGAAAAATCCATTTACTATGAATCTCCCTCTCCACTTTTATAATTGCTCTTTCTTATCAGTCTTATGTACTTTTGTTGCCATTCATTACATTGCTGTTGAGGTATCAGAACCACATTGGCTGTTTTTGTGCATTTTCTGGCTCGTGAACAAAATCAACTAAACCTGTTTGTCACCCGACGACAGCCTGTTTATAGAAACCAAATAAGGCAACAGTCTTAAAACCGAAAATATATTGTCTGACGGTGCCAATCCATGTCCTCTCCAGCTCTCAGAACACCATGCTCTTTGAATTCTAATTGTGAGATAATGAAGCTTTTCAGCAGCATGTAAAAGAGTAACAATTATGTAAAATCTAAGATATAAATTTACAATATTAATAAATTAATTATTAACATAGTTTAAGTGCTGGTAGATTTCCTTTGGAAAATCGTGAACATCTGGTGTATTTACAGCTGTGCATAACACCTAACAGATTGGACCATTTTACAGTGGACTGCCTTCTGGATGGAAGCAGAGTTAGGCTGTATTTATCAAGGGAGAGTAGTTTGAGCATGTCAGTCAAGATTTGGGCAAACACATGGAGTAAATACAGTTCAATTTAGTTCATTGTCACGTGTACCGAGGTACAGCGAAATGCATTTGTTGCATACTAACCATTCAATGGAAAGACAATACATGATTACAATCGATCCATTTACAGTGTATAGCATAGTTAAAGTAAGAAATTTTACTGTAGGAGTAGAGATTTAAGTGTGTGGAACGATTGTAATATGAGTTTGTAGATCTGCTGCTGTAGCTAGCACGCAAATAGTCGCCTGGGTTGGGCGCCATCTTGGAAGCAGATGGAAGTGTCTGGTGGCGTTAACCCAGATATTTTGTGTAGAGAAAGTGTATAATTACCACATATTATTGCTCTTCACCTCCCACTTGTCTTGTCATTCAATGCAGTAAGTCCTTGCTCTTTCCACACATTTGCGTTTTAAATAACTATGCAAGATTATTTGCAATAATTTTTCACTTGCAATGTATGCTGAAACACTGTGGGTTGGAGCTCCCTAGACCTGACTCACTGCCCACAGTGCTTCCCATCCACACTCATCTAGCCCACTGCACTCACTGTTGGGTTCTGGGATATAGGCAATGATTAGACAGACCCCTTGTTTCATGCTGCTGTGGCCCTACCGGGGTCAAAGACAAAAGTTAGGGTTGGGGCTTGGGTTGACGTGATTACATTTGATTTAAATAATCAAATAACATTATGACAAAAGAATGTTTAATCTTTGAATACATTGGCCGCGGGCTTCATCAACTCACGAGGCTCCGAGCAGCGGTGCTCCTACCCACAAGGCCCGGACTCCGGCTCGCAAGGCCCCGCCCGCGAGGCTCCAGCCTCGCCTTCTCAGCGCGCTTCCAGGAGGTGTCTGCCGCAGAGGCCCTCTGGGAGGTGGGATGTGAAGTATTCCAAGAATGCGGCAAGATCACAATAATAGAACTAATAAAAAATGGTTTAAAGTAATTCTAGGAAGCACAGAACTTTTGCCATATGTGCTAACTCCCTTATTGTAAACTAATGACAACTAAGCACACATTTACTTATATCATACCAATTATATCATAAACACGTAACCTTTTTATATACATATTGTGAGCAATTTTGGGCACCATATCTGAGGAAGTATGTGCTGGCTCTGGAGAGGGTCCAGAGGAGGTTTACAAGAATAATCCCAGGAATGAGTGGGTTAACATATGATGAGCGTTTGACGACTCTGGGCCTGTACTCGCTGGAGTTTAGCAGAATGAGAGAGGACCTTATGTAAACTTACGGAATAGTGGAAGGCTTGGATAGAGTGGACGTGGAGAGGATGTTTTCACTAGTGGGAGTGTCTAAGATTAGAGGTCAAAGCCTTAGAATTAAAGGACATTCCTTTAGGAAGATGAGGAGGAATTTCTTTCATCGGAGGGTGGTGAATCTATGGAATTCTTTGCCCCAGAAGGCTGTGGAGGACGTCAGTGGATATTTTTATGGCAGAGATAGATAGATTCTTGATTAGCATGGGTGTCATGGGTTATGGGGTGAAGGCAAGAGAATGGTGTTTGGAGAGAGAAATAGATCAGCCATGATTGAATGGCAGAGTAGACTTGATGGGCCAAATGGCCCAATTCTACTCCTATTATTTATGACCTTATGAATGGATTGTTTGTACTTATCTGCTTTTCACCTCCCAGGTGCTGCACAAATTTCCTTGGGATCTTTTGACATCAATTACGTCAAATTTATCAACCTTGTGAAACATTTGTTTCTTCATGCTTAAAAATCTCCACCAGATCCTTTGTTCATTCACACCACACACTCTATCCCATAGTACACAGCTTAAGGTTCAAAAGAGTTGCAATGGTTTGATAAATTCTTAAGTTCCTCTAGACAGCTGTTAACAGTTAATCCAGCTGACCTTGTGACCCTCTACATGTGATTTAGAATACTATTAGTGTTTCGGAGGAACATTATAGTAATTCTATGATCCAGCTATGGAAATCCTGGAATTCTGATGAAGTTAGTTATATGGCTTCTTGACCATATGGGCGGCATGGTGGCACAGCTGTAGAGTTGCTGCTTTATAGCAGCAGAGACCCAGATTTGATCCTAACTACGGGTGATGTCTGTACAGCGTTTGTGCATTCAACCTGTGTGGGTTTTCTCTGGGTGCTCTGGTTTCCTCCCACACGCCAAACACTAATTGGCTTTGGTAAAATTGTAAATTGTCTCACTGTGTTAGTGTACCTGGATCGCTGGTCGGCGCAGACTCAGTGGGCCTAAGGGCCTGCTTCCACAGCATATCTCTTAACTGACTAATATCTATAGACTCCCTCTCCCCTGACTCTCTGTCTGAAGAAGGGTCTTGACCCAAAACGTCACACATTCCTTCTCTCCAGAGATACTACCTGTCCCGCTTCATTACTCTAGCATTTTGTGTCTATCTTCGATGTAAACCAACATCTGTAGTTCCTTCCTACACAATCTAAACTTCCTATCGCTCATTCTAAGAACTGATTTAGCACGATAATGCCTGAATACGTGTGATTCCAATAAGCACGTATAATAGTAAATGTCTTCCCAGCATCTGTTATTTTGTTTTCCTTGTGAGTCAAAAAGTACTACAAATATAATTGAGCATTGTACAATCATCAGTATTTGCTTCCACTTCTGACAAGTAAAATAGATAAGGGAGAGCCTGTGGATGTGGTGTATCTGGACTTTTAAAAAGCCTTTGACAAGGTCCCACACAGAGATTACTGTGCAAAATTAGAGCACATGGTATTGGGGGTATGATATTGACATGGATAGAGAGGTGGATGGCAGACAGGAATCAAAGAGTATGAATTAATGGGTCCTTTTCAGAATGGCAGAATGAGGGAATTAAATGTAACATCCCAAAGTTTGTGGATGATACAAAGCAGTGTGAACTGCGAGGAGGATGCTATGAGGCTGCAGGATGGCTTGGACAGGTTGGTTGCGTGGACATATGCATGGCACATGCAGTATAATGTGGATAAATATGAGGTTATCCATTTTGGTGGCAAGAACAGGAAGGCAGATTATTATCTGAATGGTGTCAGATTAGGAAACATAGAAACATAGAAACATAGAAAATAGGTGCAGGAGGAGGCCATTCGGCCCTTCGATCCAGCACCGCCATTCATTGTGACCATGGCTGATCGTCCGCTATCAATAACCCGTGTCTGCCTTCTCCCCATATCCCTTGACTCCACTAGCCCCCAGAGTTCTATATAACTCTCTCTTAAATCCATCCAGTGATTTGGCCTCCACTGCCCTCTGTGGCAGGGAATTCCATAAATTCACAACTCACTGGGTAAAAAAGTTTTTTCTCACCTCAGTCTTAAATGACCTCCCCTTTATTCTAAGACTGTGGCCCCTGGTTCTGGACTCACCCAACATTGGGAACATTTTTCCTGCATCTAGCTTGTACAGTCCTTTTATAATTTTATATGTTTCTATAAGATTCCCCCTCATCCTTCTAAACTCCAGTGAATACAAGCCTAATCTTTACAATCTTTCCTCATAAGACAGTCCCGCCATCCCAGGGATCAATCTCATGAACCTACTCTGCACTGGCTCAAGGATGTCCTTCCTCAAATTAGGAGACCAAAACTGTACACAATATTCCAGATGTGGTTTCACCAGAGCCCTCTACAACTGCAGATCAACCTCTTTATCCCCGTACTGAAATCCACTCGTTATGAAGGCCAACATTTCCATTAGCTTTCTTCACTGCCTGCTGTACCTGCACGCCAACTTTCAGTGACTGGTGTACAAGGACACCCAGGTCTCGCTGTACCTCCCCCTTACCTAACCTAACCCCATTGAGATAATAATCTGCCCCCTTGTTTTTGCCGCCAAAGTGGATAACCTCACATTTATCTATATTATACTGCATCTGCCACGCATCTGCCCACTCACTCAACCTGTCCAGGTCCCCCTGCAACCTCCTAACATCCTCTTCACAGTTCACACTGCCACCCAGCTTTGTGTCATCCGCAAACTTGCTAGTGTGTCTAGATACACTACAATCCACTTCATCCATTTTACTTGTCACATCCTCAAAAAATTCCAGAAGATTAGTCAAGCAGGATTTCCCTTTCATAAATCCATGTTGACTTGGACTAATCCTTTTACTGCTATCCAAATGCTCCATTTAATAATTTGGATAATTGACTCCAGCATCTTTCCCACCACCGAAGTCAGGCTAACTGGTCTGAAATTCTCTCTCACTCCTTTCTTGAAAAGTGGGATAACATTAGCTATCCTCCAATCCACAGGAACTGATCCTGAATCTATTGAACATTGGAAAATGATCACCAATGTGTCCACTATTTCTAGAGCCACCTCCCTGAGGACCCTGGGATGCAGACCATCAGGCCCAGGGGATTTATCAGCCTTCAGTCCCATTAGCCTGCCCAATACTATTTCTCGCCTAAATAAAAGTTCTTTCAGTTCCTCTACCCCCTTAGATCTTCTGTCCTCCAGTACATCTGGGAGATTGTTTGTGTTCTCCTCAGTGAAGACGGATCCGAAGTACCTATTCAACTCTTCTGCCATTTCCTTGTTGCCCATAATTATTTCACCTGTGTCTGCCTTCAAAGGACCCACATTTGACTTTGCTACTCTTTTTCCCTTAACATATCTAAAGAAGCTTTTACTGTCCCACTTTATATTCCTGGCCAGCTTCCCCTCATACTTCATCTTTTCAACCCGTATTGCCCGTTTTGTTTCTTTCTGTTGTCCTATGAAAGTTTCCCAATCCTCCGGCTTCCGGCTCCTCTTTGCTGTGTTATACATCTTTTCTTTAAGTTTTATTCTATCCCTAACCTCTCTTGTCAGCCATGGTTGCCTCCTACTCCCCTTAGAATCTTTCTTCCTTTTTGGAATGAAATGATCCTGCGTCTTCCGGATTATGCCCAGAAATTCCTGCCATTGCTGTTCCACCATCATTCTTGCTAGGATTCCTTTCCAGTATACTTTGGTCAGCTCACCTCTCATGCCTTCATAGTCCACTTTGTTGAACTGTATCACTGCCACTTCCGATTTAACGTTCTCCTTCTCAAATTGCAGATTACAACTAATCATATTATGATCACTACCTCCAAGCGGTTCCTTTACCTCGAGTTCTCTTATCATATCTGGTCCATTGGACAACACTAACTCCAGAATTGCCTTTTCTCTGGTTGGCTCCATTACAAGCTGGTCGGCTCCATTACAAGGAGAAGGAGAGGTGCAACAAGACCTGGGTGCGCTTGCACATCAGTCACTGAAAGTAAGCATGCAGGTACAGCAAGCAATGACAAAAGCTAATGGCATGTTGGCCTTCATTGCTAGAGGATTTGAGTTTAGGAGCAAGGAGGTCCTACTGCAGTTGGACAGGGCCCTATTGGGACCACACCTGGAGTATTGTGTAAAATTTTGGTCAACTAATTTGAGGAACGACATTCTTGCTTTTGAGGGAGTGCAGCGAATGTTCACCAGGTTAATTCCTGGGATGGCAGTACTGACATATGATGAAAGAATGGGTCAACAGGACTTGTATTCACTGCAATTTAGAAGGATGAGAATGTATCTTGTAAAAACATATAAAGTTCTTAAAGGATTGGACAGGGTAGATCCAGGAAATTTTTTCCCAATGTTGGGGAGTCCAGAACCCATGGTCACAGTTTAAGAATAAGGGGTACGCCATTTAGAAACATAGAAACATGGAAAATAGGTGCAGGAGTAGGCCATTTGGCCCTTCGAGCCTGCACCGCCATTCAATATGATCATGGCTGATCATCCAACTCAGTATCCTGCACATGCCTTCTCTCCATACCCCCTGATCCCTGTAGCCACAAGGACCACATATAACTCCCTCTTAAATATAGCCAATGAACTGACCTCAACTAACTTCCGTGGCAGAGAATTCCACAGATTCACCACTCTCTGTGTGAAAAATGATTTTCTCATCTCGGTACTAAAAGACTTCCTCCTTAAACTGTGATCCCTTCTTCTGGACTTCCCCAACATCGGGAACAATCTTCCTGCATCTAGCCTGTCCAACCGCTTAAGAATTTTGTAAGTCTCTATAAGATCCCCCCTCAATCTCCTAAATTCCAGGGAGTACAAGCCGAGTCTATCCTGTCTTGCTTCATATGTAAGTCCTGCCGTCACAGGAATCAGTCTGGTGAATCTTCTCTGTACCCCCTCTATGGCTAGAATGTCTTTCCTCAGATTAGGAGACCAAAACTGTACGTAATACTCCAGGTGTGGCCTCACCAAGACCCTGTACAATTGCAGTAGAACCTCCCTGCTCTTGTACTCAAATTATTTTGCTATGATTGCCAACATACCATTCGCTTTCTTCACTGCCTGCTGCACCTGCATGCCTACTTTCAATGACTGGTGTACCATGACACCCAGGTCTCATTGCATCTCCCCTTTTCCTAGTCGGCCACCATTGAGATAACAGTCTACCTTCCTGTTTTTGCCACTGGATAACAAGTGGATAACCTCACATTTATCCACAATATACTGCATCTGCCATGCATTTGCCCACTCACCCAACCTATCCAAGTCACCTTGCAGCCTCCCAGCATCCTCCTCACAGCTAACACTGCCGCCCAGCTTTGTGTCATCCGCAAACTTGGAGATGTTGTATTCAATTCCCTCATCCAGATCATTAATATATATTGTAAATAGCTGGGGTCCCAGCACTGAGCCTTGCGGAACCCCACTAGTCATGGCCTGCCATTCTGAAAATGACCTGTTTACTCCTACTCTTTGTTTCCTGTCTGTCAGCCAGTTCTCTATCCACATTAATACTGAACCCCAAATACCATGTAATTTAAGTTTGTGTACTAATCTCTTATGTGAGACCTTGTTGAAAGCCTTCTGAAAGTCCAGATATAACACATCCACAGGCTCTCCCTTATCCACTCTACTAGTTACATCCTCGAATAATTCTATAAGATTCGTCAGACATGATTTACCTTTCATAAATCCATGCTGACTTTGTCCAATGATTTCACCACTTTCCAAATGTGCTGCTATCCCATCTTTAATAACTGACTCTAGCATTTTCCCCACTACCGATGTTAGACTAACTGGTCTGTAATTCCCTGTTTTCTCTCTCCCTCCCTTTTTAAAAAGTGGGGTTACATTAGCTAACCTCCAATCCTCAGGAACTACTCCAGAATCTAAAGAGTTTTGAAAAATTATCACTAATGCATCCATTATTTCTGGGGCTACTTCCTTAAGTATTCTGGGATGCAGCCTATCTGGCCCTGGGGATTTATCGGCCTTTAATCCATTCAATTTACCTAACACCACTTCCCGGCTAACCTGGATTTCACTCAGTTCTTCCATCTCATTTGACCCCCGGTGCCCTGCTATCTCCAGCAGATTATTTATGTCTTCCTTAGTGAAGACAGAACCAAAGTAGTTATTCAATTGGCCTGCCATGTCCTTGTTCCCCATGATCAATTCACCAGCTTCTGACTGCAAGGGACCTACATTTGTTTTAACTAACCCTTTTCTCTTCACATATCTATAAAACCTTATGCAGTCAGTTTTTATGTCCCCTGACAGTTTCCTTTCATAATCTATTTTCCCTTTCCTAATTAAGCCCTTTGTTCTCCTCTGCTGGACTCTGAATTTCTCCCAGTCCTCTGGTATGCTGCTTTTTCTGACTAATTTTTATGCTTCATCTTTTGTTTTGACACTATCCCTGATTTCCCTTGTTATCCATGGATGCACTACCTTCCCTGACTTGTTCTTTTGCCAAACTGGGATGAACAATTGTTGCAGTTCATCCATGCAGTCTTTAAATGCCTTCCATTGCATATCCACCATCAACCCTTTAATAATCATTTGCCAGTCTACCTTGGCCAATTCACATCTCATACCCTCAAAGTTACCTTTCTTTAAGTTCAGATCCCTTGTTTCTGAATTAACAATGTTACTCTCCATCCTAATGAAGAACTCAACCATATTATGGTCACTCTTGCCCAAGGGGCCACGTACAACAAGACTGCTAACTAACCCTTCCTCATTACTCAATATCCAGTCTAGAATAGCCTGCTCTCTCGTTGGTTCATTTAGGACAAAGATGAGGAAAATCTTTTCACCCAGAGAGTAGTGAATCTGTGGAATTCTTTGCCACAGAAGGCAGTGGAGGCCAGTTCACTGGATGTTTTCAAGAGAGTTAGATTTAGCTCTCAGGGCTCATGGAATCAAGGGATATAGGGAGAAAGCAGGATCAGGGTACTGATCTTGGACGGTCAGCCATTTTCATATTGAATGGCGGTGCTGGCTCGAAGGGCTGAATGGCCTATTCCTGCACCTATTTTCTATGTTTCTATGTTAATTTCAACTCTAACATCAATTCGTATTTTTTAATTGGCATTAACATGATGAACCCCTTGCTTCCCAATCCTTATCATAAATTTTGCACTTTGCATTCAACAGGCAAATAAATACTCGTTTGAAAGAAATGATTAAAACACAAAGATAATTTACCCATTGTCTTCAGATTGTCATTAACAGAGAATGGTTTACAGATAATAATGGCAGGTGAATGCTTGTTGCCTTCCTCATTGCCTAAACACTTGCTACACATGATAAGAAGAGGCTGTGCAATACACTAATGAGCAAAATCTAATAACTGTGCATTCCCTATGACAGTGATATATGTTCTCCAAACTACAATTTTTTTCTTTTACAGTTAAATGTATTTATTTGTTCCTACTTATTCACCAAACTATTCACCACCATATAAAATTGAATTTAGAAATATCAACCTCTCTCTTGATTCATCCTAATAGCGTTTGATTCCCAAACGCACCTACTACTAAGCTAGTTTAGATTCATCTACAATTACCTCTTTTCCTTAACACCCTTTCCCTTCATGAACTCTGAGTAGATCTGAGTTACCACCGCGAACTCGGTCTCCACAGGCATGGGTGGAAATCCCGTGCGGGGGGGAACTGTGGACGGGGGAACACGTGTCTCTCCCATGTTTTGAGAGGTGGGGGACAATCCCCCCCATGTTTTGTAATCCGGATTTTGAAATTTGGTGAAATAACATCTATTAAAATCTTCACTTTCCGCAATACAGTGGGGGTGTCACTGTTAAGCGCTTGTTAAATGTCTCTATTAACATCGTATTAGCACGATGTGTCACCAATTGTGTTTTGACCTTCAAGTATTACTGAAGGTATTCACAGAGAATTTCTTAAAGCTGTCTGATGCAGGTACAATTACCATTTGAACTAATTGGATGTATTAGTGGGTGGGAAAGATTTAAACGGGTATCGGATTTAAACGAGTCAGGTCATTAAGGACTCCGGTTGAATGGGTTTCCTGGCTGGCTTGTAGGTAAGTCCCTCATTCACCGTCACTCACGTGATTTAGCATGTTTTTCCCATCTCTCCCTCTCTCTCCCCCCTCCAAGGTTGATTCTTCTTTTTGCCTTTATTTGCTTCAGATTTATTTGTTTAAATGTTATTGATCACATTGTAGCTTTTGAAAGATTCAAGCGGATATCAGGCGCTTTCTAACGGTTGAATCGGCCCGTTCGCGGGGCCTTTCATCGCCCGGCGTGGCTTAAAATCAAACTGCTGCATCAAGGCGATCGAGGTTCCTGATGTTGAAGCCCCTGCCGGCTGATTTTAAGCCACGCCGGGCGATGAAGGCCCCGCGAACAGGCTGATTCAAGCCCCATGATTCAGGGCGGCCGAGGCTGCTGTTGCTGGAGTTCGGAGTCAGTCACCAACCAGATCAGCTCCCGATGTTACCATCCACAGGGCCCACGGCTGAAGCTTCCAAAGTGTGTGTGTGTGGCCACCAAGAAATTGTCTTCCCCCCCCCACCCCATGCTTTGATAGCGATTTTCACCCCTTATCACAGGCACAGCCTGACCTCATGAGTTTTTTCAAGCAGTTTTTTGTTTTTATTTCAGATTTTCAGCATCTGCATTGACTTTCTTTTCCCCATTAAAATCAGGAGCCCTCAATGGAGATTCAAGGAACTGCATATGCTGGAATCTTGAACAAAACACAAAGTTCAGACAGATCAAATCAGCACAGATCAGACGAAATCAGTCTACAAAAGTGTACTGACACAACACATAACCTGTCCATTCCTTTCTTAGATGCTAGCTGACCCGCTCAGTTCCTCCAGCACTTGTGGTTTGCTCAAGACTCCTTAATACCCTGGCATCCCTCTCAGGTTCTTGAATATCTAAGAGAGCCAGTTATTTACATTCAGTGGTGCAGGGAAAGAAAATCCTGAATGCAAAAGCATTGAGTTTAAGCCAGCTTGGTTTGCCTGTTCCAACAAACCAGACACAAATACTTTCAGAGCTCCATGTAATGTGTGCACTCACAGAACTGAACAAGCTTGTGACAGATTGAGTGAACACATTGCTACTCATGTCAATTCATTCTGTCGTGACCTCATCGTAGCATGCCAAAGATCACCCAAAATCAATTCCAGACCACAGAAAGATCAACCTCTCAGCATGCAGGTTTTCCATAATAATGATCCAAATCGACTGATGAAGAGCGCTGCCAGCTCACAATCTTGAAACTTGTTCTTAAATGATTTCAGTTCAATCTTTTAATTGCATTCACCTACAGCTAATCACGGTAGCTGAAAATACCACACATCCTTCTCATCCAGCATGCTCTCATCACTGCCTCCTGCCACCCACCTTCTCCACATTTGGCCATGTCCTGGTTTCAAGAAAAGTCTACTTTCTGCTGGAGGACCATAAGGGAAAAAGTCCAAACTAGGTTTAAGGTGAAAGGGGCAAAGTTTAAAGGAGATGTGCGGGGCTGGTTTTTTACACAGAGAGTGGTGAGTTTCCGCACGCGCTGAATGCTGGGCGTGGCGTTGGAGGCAGATATGATAGTGGTATTTCAGAGACCTTTGGATAAGCACAGGATTGGGGGGATATGGAACAGGGATATGTGAAAACAGATAAGAATTGGTCTTGGCATCATGTTTGTCACAGACATTGTGGGCTGAAGGGCCTGTTCCTGTGTGGTACTGTTCTATGTTCCATAGCTACAATGGACCAAAATCCTCCAGGATCATGGGGATCAACCTGAAAGTAAAGTTAAGGTCAAAGATCAGATTATCCACAATTTCTTCAAATGACCAAAAGGGCTCATGGCTAAAACATTTATCTCTGTTTCTATTTCCAGAGGTCTTTCATTCTGAGTTATAATATTCTGAGTTTCTGTTGAGGTTCAACTTCAAATTCTTGAACAACTCTGGCCCACATTGTTCTAGTGTCCAATTACATTTACTCTATAAATATGTAAAATAACTCAACAAGCCAAACAGCACCATTTTGAATTCTTAATGGAACTCATATCAAATTAATTTTAATAAAGATGTAATCTGGTGTATTCTCACATCTAATGTTATGGACTGAATTGTAGATTTAACAATAGTTACACTAGATGGAAGGACAAACTGATTTATTTTAGACTGCAGATGTTGGAATCATAAAACTGCAGATGTTAGAATCATGCATAGAACATGATGTCAGGTGGACATGGATGGACGATGTTGCAGGTCGGGACCCTTCTTCAGACTGGGATCCATTCTGTTAGATTTCTGGCGTAGCCAGAATCCAACCCAATTTTCTGATTAGCCTTTGTACTATTGGCATAGTGGCCATCACAATCCTATTAACCACGCTATCCAAATTCTTCATATCCTTAAAATTTACCAGCGTTTCTGTCTGTACAGTGCTCAATTATATAATTACTCACATTAATTTGTTGAGTATAGAAACTTTGGAAAACCCCAATCACTATTACAATTTGAAGTTCTCTCTGTACTTTCATTTTAGACAATAGACAATAGATGCAGGAGTAGGCCATTCGGCCCTTTGGGCCAGCACCACCATTCAATGTGATCATGGCTGATCATCCCCAAGCAGTACCCCATTCCTGCCTCCTCCCCATATCCGCTGACTCCATTATCTTTGAGCCCTACCTAGCTCTCTCTTGAAAGTATCCAGAGAACCGGCCTCCACCGCTCTCTGATGCAGAGAATTCCACAGACTCACAACTCTCTGGGTGAAAAAGTGTTTCCTTGTCTCTGTTCTAAATGGCTTACCCCTTATTCTTAAACTCTGGCCCCTGGTTCTGGTTTCTTTTTTTGTAAATTAACTGAGAATCATTGCTCCTATTTATGGCTCAACATTAATCCTTTTTTTCCCATTGAATTATAGATATGGCAGGCACATGTGTTATCCTGGTATTTTCCAGTACTTTTGCCCCCATATTTACCACTAAGAGCACTTACCCAAAGGCACCTAACAGAATGAGTTGCCAGAACCTGAGTTTACGGTGTTAAAGGTTGACCCTGGGTCAGTGTACAGTGTGCTTCAACAGTATTACCTCTGGTTCAGAGATATGCATGGGCCACATGTCTTTTTCCACTACTTGCCCCACTGCTTATCTGCCTTCTATCGATAAGACATTAAGGTTCTTACTCATGCTGGCACATTCTTCTGTGCATTAACCCCATCTTACCCCTGTACCCTTCACTCTCACAACACTGCCCTATCCTGGTTCACCATTCTTTCTACTTTCACCTTCATTTCGTCTCATACCAACTAGCCTTTCAAGGATTTGTTATCTTCTCTATTCCTCACTTTCCTTGCATTATCATATTAAATGACAAAAGTACTCCACTGCATGTATTGTCAAAGAGATAAAAGCTGCAAGATTTTCTTCTTGACAGTTAATTCTTGAATTGAAGTGTTGCCTAATATTTGATCCACCAGCTGCATTTCTGATGAACATTGCTATTCCTTGGCTGTAACATTAAGTACAAATACTTGTGGTATTTTCCAAGACAAATAAACACTGATGTAATGGAGCCCAGCAGAAATCAAAAGATTTTCATTTTGTGTGACATGCCAAAACAATTTTCCTAAAGCACGAATAAAGAACAAATGTGTTGGGCTGTCTCAACTGCCTTTGTTAAATAAGTTTCTGGAATCACAGTATTGACAAGAGTTTAGTTTAGTTGAATTTGGAGATACAGCTCAGAAATAGACCCTTCAGTCCACTGAGTCCGCACCGACCAGCGATTCCCGCGTACTTACACTATCCTGCACACACTAGAGACAATTTACCAAGCCAATCAACCTACAAACATGTATTTCTTTGGAGTGTGGGAGAAAACCGAAGATCTCGGAGAAAACCCACGTGGTCACGGGGAGAATGTACAAACTCGGAACAGAGAGCACCCGTAGTCGAGATTGAACAGGGGTCTCCGGCGCTGTAAGACAGCAACGCTACCGCTGCGCCACCGTGCCGCCCTTAAAAGATGTTTATGGAAACAGAAGCTTTGTGGAGAAGCCTGATTCCACGCATGCATTGGTTAATGATTCTGGTTGCATCTGGATATTCATGAGGTTTACAAATGCATATGGTCATGGCTTGTTGATGATGATGATGTTCAGATTGTTGTACAAAAAACAGAGGCCACAAGAGGAAGTGTGCGGAAGTTCTGCAATGAAGATATTCATCTACATTTTCCACCTTTGTTTTGGGATGAAAATTCTCTAAAAATGAAGCTGAATTATTTACTTTATATTCCATTATGTTACTAACAATATGTTAATTTGTTTATTCGTATCAAACCACAGTGAACAGATGGCCCCTTTTACTTCAGCTTCACAATCAAGTGCAGCTCCCGGATGATGCCAAAGCCTCCTGCCGCTCTATAGTCTCCATTCTAATTATTTATGTTGGTGAAACACAGCAGGACTTGTTATCAGTTGGATGGTGTCTTAATAAAGGAAGACACGTCAACATATTGACATTGTGTTCAAGGGGAAATTTTGCCACATATAAACTGTTGAGAGGGTATTTGAACAGCTTAGGCCTTGTGCCAGCTCAAGAATTTTGACCTCCATGTATTCCTGCATCAAGTTCACTCCGGGTTCCAATGTTCCTGGTTGTGTAATGGTAATTAGAAGGAACTTATTAAAAAGTCAAATAAGCTTGAATACATTAATATTGACGTGAGGCTTGATGATTTCCAGTAGGTCATGAAAAAGAAGGACAAAGAGGTGGGCTGCATAGAGAGAATAGCCATCTGAATAGAATTGATTGAAATTAAGAATTTGGCCCTGATCAGATCACGGGAGTGATCTTATCTTCATCAAATGGAGGTTTGGCATTCACATGACAGGCAACCTTCAGGAGTACAGGAACCTTAACCTCCAGACACTGAGGCAAGCTGAGCAATACCTTCTGGTCATTGCCTCGAAGTTCCTTCCTCTTCCACCTCCAAACAATTGTAAAGCTCTCTGTCAAAATGCAACCTTGACATTTGCAATACAAATTTTAAAGTACAAATACAGTCCTTCCTTTTGAGTATTTTGTAATATTTTTAACAGTCTTTCAAAAGCTATACCATTGGTTGAGAAAATAGTCAACCACTGATGGTAACCACAATGTATAATTCAGGTTTATGTCTCTTGCAAACTACAAGGTAAATAACCAAGTTTGTACAGGTTCAGGAGGTTTGGCGTTCTTTCTTCCAATCGGATAAGTGTATAATTTTACTAATGCACTGTAAATAGTAGGAGACCTAGTTCATGCATTTGTGATTCATCTCTATTCTCTAGAAGGTCACAACATACTTCCTAAGTTTAGGTATAGGTTTAGGTTCAAGATTTTATTGGCACGTGTACTGAGGTACAGTGAAAAGTTTTGAGCAGTGAAAAGGTGAAAAACATGCTATTCAATTAGATCAGATAATGCTATACATAAATACAGTCAAACTTAAGTAAAATAAGTAGAGCAAAGGGGAAGATAGGGCATGCAGAATATGGTTGCAACATTGTAGCATTGTTTCATAGACAAAGTCCAATGTCACAATGGGATTGAGGTGAATTCGACAGTACTCTAGCTTATGGAAGGGTGTTCAGAAGCCTATTACAAGAGGGGAAGAAGCTGTTACTGATTCTGAAGTTGCGTGTTTTCAAATTTCTGGATTTTCCACCCAATGGGAGTGGGTGAAGAATGAATGACCTGGGTGGAAGAAGCCTTTGATGATGTTGGCTGCTTTTCCAAAGCACCGTGAAGTAAAGATAGAGTCAAATGTGAGGGAATCAGGTCGTATGATGGACTGGGCTGCATCCACAATTTCTTGCAGTCTATTGCAGAGCTATTCCTGGATCAAGCTGTGATGCTGCCTGATAGCATGCTTTCTATGGTGCATTTGACGATTTTTGTTAGAGTCATTGGAAACATGCTGAATTTGCTCAATTTTCTAAGGAAGTTCAAGCACTGGTGTGTCTTCTTGGCTGTTGCTTCAATGTGGTTGGTCCACGACAGTTTGTTGATGGATTATTAATGCCAAGGAACTTGAAGCTAACTATTTTAATTTCAGCACGATTGATGCTGATTGGGTGCTTCCTGAAGTCGATAACTAGTCCTTCATCTTGCTGGCATTGAGGGAAAGGTTTTGTCTTGGCACCAATATCACTAAGTTCTCGATCTCTTTTCTGTACTCCATCTCATCATTGTTCTTGCTCTGGCCCACCACAGTGGCATTAACTGCAAACCTGTAGATAGAGTTGGTACCTGAATTTGGCTGCATGGTTGTGAATGCACAGGGAACATACTAGGAGACTGAAAACACATCCTTGTGGGGAGCTGGTGTGGAGAATTTTTAGGAAAGAGGTGTTGTCACCTATCCTCACTGATTGTGGTCCGTGAGACAGAAAGTCAAGGATCCAATGCTAGAGTCCAAAATTTTGGAGAGACGTTTGGATGGGATTATGGTGTTAAAGGTAGAGCTATAGTTGCTAAATAGGAATCTAAATAGGTGTCCTTATTGCCTAGGTGTTCGAAAGATGAGTTTAGGTCCAGAGAGATGGCATCCACTGTGGACCTGATCCATAAGACTTCCTTATTCTCTTTTTTTGAATACACGCTTTAATTGGCATTCCAAAGCAAACACATTTCCATAAAACGGGTTTCAGGTATAATGCTATATGTATACATCATCCACTTATGTTTGTCTTGAATTGCCTCTTTTTGAGATTTGTATGAAACAAATACAGGAACAGGAACACAGTAAAAATTATAAACACTTAAGGAGCGATCATTTCTTTACCATATAATCAAAAATTTGTACAAATAAAGTCTGGCCTATGAGGCATTACATAGTTAAACCAGTTTTCCCAGCATGACACAAATCAACCCAGTTTAAAGTTAACATATGCTGGTATTTTCTCCATTTTATAAATGTCCATTGTGATGTCAATCCATGCATTCAGAGTTGGACTCTCCTGTGATAACCATTTATTTGTGAGAGCTTTTTTACCAGCTACCATCAATATATTCAGTGAGTATTTATCTTTTTTTCTGCCAGTCTTCAGGTATGAGTCCAAAAAACATGGTCTTAATCTCCAGGGGCACATGACACCTAACAATTTTGTATAAGGCATCATGTAACCCTCTCCAAAAATCTTTAATAACAGAGCAATCCCAGAGAACATGGTAATGATCTGTCTTTAAATTTCTCCAACAAACTGGAGAGTTCCCACCCTAATGGGATTTCTGAGAAGGCGTAATAAAATAGTAAGATTAAACAAGAACTTACCAGTTTGAAGTTTGATTTTTATTTTATGAGGAGTCGAGTTGAGGGACTACGTAAAGAACCCCGTACAGCCGTTGGTGCGTCAATCTTCAAAGCAGCGGAGTGAACTCACAGATAACAACAACTGAAGTATAATGGTAAGATAACGAAGACTAGAACTACCAGATGAAATCTATGAGGGCTGGGAGCGGAGGGCACGTAGTCCCTCAACTCGACTCCTCATAAAATAAAGATCAAACTTCAAACTGGTAAGTTCTTGTTTAATCTTACTATTTTACTTCGGAGTCACATGAGTGACTACGTGAAGACTTCAAAGCTCTGTGATTTCACGCCGCAGACCCAAATCCGGCGTTCACACTGCATTGATTGACTGAAAGTCGTTAACAATCAATAATACATCAATAATGACGCTTCTTGAATGAATAACAGTTTATTTACAAACGAAACCACAACAAACCCCACTAACTCAGGGGGAAACTATAACAGAACTCAAAACAGAATCAGCAAACACCCCCAGCCTTGAAATCGGCTTGTGGTAAAACTTTTCAAAAGTCAGCTCACTGGACCATCCTGCGGCCGCGAGAATATGGTCTATAGGCACGTCCATCGCCCTTGCCGTGGAAGTTGATGCCGCCCTGGTGGAATGAGATTTGAATTTATCAGTATCATTTCCAGCACTTCCCAGAACCTGCTTCAACCACCTTGAAATTGTTTGCACCGACACCTTACTGTGTGGTTTTTTGTGGCTAATAAATAATGCAGACTCTGTTCCTCTTAGGGCTTTAGTAACCTCAATGTAACGAGATAAATGTGAGACTCCACACAGGCGATCATCTGTGGGGTATGCTGAAAACACAACCTTACATCCTGTCATGCCTATTCTACTATGTTTAAGCAAATCATAGACATAAAATATAATGGCATCTGCCGACACATGCATTCTGTCTATCCATAGCTTTTGCAATGTTTGTACACGTTGCAAAAGGAGCCCACTGGTGAAGAAGCATAAAAACTTCCCTCACATTCCAAATACCGGCATACCTGGGTTTAGGAGGATAAGAATTAAAAACTCCCTTCATAAATCGTGAAACTAATGGATGTGTCCCTACTGAACGCATTTCTGAATTCATGGCTAAATAAGAAGACAGAGCACTTCTGGCTGTATTGATCACACTGTAACTTAATTTTTGATCAAAATAAAGACTGGACAAAAACTCCAATACATCTGTAATGCCTGCAGTTTGATATGAAATGTTCTGGTGTAGACAGAATTGCTCCCACTTCCTTATCAAGGTGACATACTGCTTCTGTGTACTATCCCTGCAGGCCGACGTGAGAACATCCACAGTACGATCAGACAGTCCTCTCCCCAGGTATGGCCTCCTTAAAATCTGCAAATCAACAGATCAATACGATCATGTAAAGGATGTTGATCCCCAGTTACTGGATTCACCAGTAGATTTTCATTCTTGGGAATAATCATGTGAGGCTCCCTAGCCATTTGTAATACCAGAGGAAACCATGCTTGTGTAGGCCAATCTGGCACTACCAATATCCCTGAAGCAGAATCCTGCTTGATCTTTTGCAAGCATCTACTGATGAGACAGAATGGAGGAAATGCATACACAAACATTCCTCCCCAATGCAGCGAGAAAGCATCTACCGCTGCTGCACCAGGATCTGGTTCCCATGAAACATATCTGGGCAACTGATGACTTAACCTAGATGCAAACAAATTAATGTCTGGCATTCCATACCGAACAACCACTTGATTAAATACATCCTGATTTAACATCCATTCTATGTTGTCATTAAACTGACGTGATCTAGTGTCAGCTACCGTGTTAAATCTACCTGGCAAATAAATTGCCGAAATCCAGATATTTTTGTCAATGCACCAGCTCCAAATCTGGTTAGCCAGCCTATCACAAGATTGTGACTTGACTCCACCCATGTGGTTTACATATGCCACTGCTGTGGTGTTGTCAATCTGAACCTGCACATGCAAGTCCCTACTGGTAGAACAATAAGCCTTAAGTCCATACCAGGTTCCCAACAACTCTAAATAATTGATCCCTCTTAATTGAAGCAGGGATGTCTTTTCCGCATTCCATCTACCTCCACAGCTGGAAGACAAATCTGTTGCACCCCAACCTAGTGCACTAACATCAGTCTGTAACACCATTGAAGGCGGTTCCACCGAAACCTTCCTAAAACTTTTTGGAGCATTTACTATCCACCATTGTATGTCGGAAATTGCCCCAGCTGACAACTGCATAGGCCTGTCAAAATGTCCCATTTGTATTCTCAGTGCCTGTTCCTTTAATCGTTGTAATTGTTGATAATGCAGAGGACCATACTGCACAGCTGGAAAAGCAGCTACCAGCTTACCAATCAGCTGAGCTACTTGTCTAATTGAAGGTCGTTGTTCCCCAAGGAGATTAACACAATCCTCAATCAACTGTTGCAATTTGTCCCTGGGCAAAATTACCAACATGTGATTTGAATTAATGGTAAATCCCAAATAATCAATGATTTGAACTGGTGATAATTTGGATTTATCTGGATGAACAACGAACCCTAATTGTTGAAAAGTGGACTTAACAACTGAAACTGACAACAGAGCTTCAGCATGAGTCTTTCCAACAATCAGGATATCATCTAAATAGGCCATAACCACATGCCCCTGAGCTCTGAGTAATACTAACACAGGTTTCACCAATTTAGTAAATAGTCTAGGGGCTGAAGTTAATCCGTTAGGTAGTGCCTTAAATTGCCACAGCTGAGTCATCCAAATGAATTTCAAATATCTTCTATCATCACCATGAATAGACACTGAGTAATATGCATCTTTCAAATCAATGCTAGCCATATAACACCCTTTGGAAATTAGATGTTTGGCCGTGGAAAATGTTTCCATTTTGAAATGCCTATAACAGACAAACTTGTTCAAGCTTGTTAAATCCAGGATAATTCTACATTCCCCAGTCTTTTTAGCCCTAGGAAAAATACTTGACACAAATTGACAACTTTGATAGACTGATGTCTCAATTACCCCTTTCTTGTGTAATGAACTAATTTCTGTTTGTAAAAGCAGATTTTCTTCATCTGAAAGTATAAGTTTCCGACTTGGAGCATGTTGAGTGGGTGGTCTCTCATTAGAGTAAAATTCAATTTTTACCCCTTCAATACTGTTCAATATAAACACATCTGACGTTAACTCCTGCCATTGTTTGAGAAACAATTTTAACCTTCCCCCAACTTCAACAGCAACATTACTTAAGTTATTCTCACTCAAAGGCACATTCCTTACCTGCATATGTCCTTGTAGACCTTGTTGTCCACGGCCCCTTGAGAAAGGCACCTTGCCCTTCATACCGGTGGCAGCCTGCCAATTACGATATTGGAGACCTGTATGGCTGGTTCCTTCACCTGCCACTGAACTGGTACCTCTTTGATAAGGATAAAACCTTTTCCCTGGTTTACCAGCTGTCTTAATGAGGCCCATAGTTTTTACGTCCTCATGACATTCTTTCACTCTTTTAACCAGATCCCCTCCAAACAGCAGGTTTCTTGGCGGTACACTGGGTGGTTTGCACAAAGCCGCCAAATTAGGATTAATTACCGGCCTTATAGCGGCTCTTCTGATATTATTAATTTCAAAAAATGCACTGCAAAACAGTCCTAGTGCATCTTGATGGGCCTCAGACATATTCCCGGTATCAATAATTTTCACCAAAGCCGTAAGCCCTGCCGAGAACAATCTGAGCACTTTTTGAAATTTCATCTCCTGAGCCCTCGCTGACACCCCCAACTGTGTCCAAATCTGATGATTCACCACTGGTACTTTCAGAAGGTCGCAATTAATAGGAGCCTCGTACTTCTTTGCGGTCTCATCCATGGCTAACTCCTGCAGCTGGTGGGAGAGCATATACTGAATTGCTGCAGCCAATTCTTCACCAACCGGCTCTCCTGCCTCTCTAGGCATAGCAAATTTTCCAGCAATATTCGGAATTACCTCCAACTGAACTCCCTTACTGCTCTCCCCCACCACAGACTCGGTGTCAGCGAACTGCACCATTGGAACATCCTCCTCACAGGCAGGATATTCCTGCAGCCCTGTAAAAGGTGCTGCTGGCTCAGGCTCTCCACCACTCCTCCTCCCGGAGTTGGTCCCTGTCGAGCATTCTTTGCAATAGAATCTCGACCTGGGAGAGCCGTGAGCAAACGGACTCTCCTATAGAGGGTACAACCTCCAGGCCCGACTCTGGGTCAACGGGCCTTTCTGACTTGCCAGTGGCCTTCCGCCCTACTGGCAAGCCTACACTGCTCGAAGGCAGTGGGTCCGCAATCGCTGGCTGTATAGCCGGCATCGGACCAGATGCACAAGACGGGCCTTCACCAACAACACTCTCCTGGTCGTCAACCTTCTTCCCTCCGGAGCGCCTCGCCGCCACCTTTTTCACTTTCTGCAACATTCTCCAAAACTTTCTCCAACCGTCGCAGAAAATGAACTCTGAAAAATTTTAAAAACTTACCTCGAGTTTTTAAACTTACCGCTTGGAGGAGCGCTGCTGCTCCAACCGGCCGACTGCACCAATGCGTCTGACGTCATGACGCACCAACGGCTGTACGGGGTTCTTCACGTAGTCACTCACGTGACTCCTAAGTAAAATACCGTATTAGGCTTTTCCAACTAAATTCCCTCCAGTTTTGTGAGCTGGTACATTTCCATTGATACCTCCATATTGCTGTCCATTCTTCCTCGGATATGATTATCCCTCCTTCCATCTTCCATTTCATTTTAATATATTGGATTAAGTGTGATTTAAGATTCAGTAACCTGTTATACATACATGAAATAATTTTACTACCAGTATTTGAGTTATACGCTTTCCTAAATAATCTCATAAAACCTATACTCAACTCCGTTATATTTTTAAAATTTTTATTAACATAGTTCCGCATCTGTAAGTATCGATCAAAGTCTTGTTTTTCTAACAGGAATTTTTCGTTAAGCATTTCAAAACTTAACAGTGTTCCTCCTTTCATTATGTTACAAAGAGCAGTTATGCCTTTAACTGTCCACTCTTTAAACTTACTATCTAATCTATTAGGAGTAAAGTCTGTGTCATATGCGCACCATTTAAGGATTGTAATGTCTTCCTCTAAATTATACTCTGTTATAGCTGTTTTCCATATTTTAAGAGCCAATTTTATCCAAGGACTTTCAATAGCATTCATATATTCTTGTAGGTTGCTGTCAGCTATGATTACTTGTACAGGAGTGGGGAGTGTTTTCGCTTCAATATTTTTCCATTGAGCATCATATGATGGGTTGCACCAGCATATCATAGGTCTGAACTGTGCTGCCTGATAATAGTCTTTGAGAGAGGGTAGATCCCATCCCCCCTTTTCTTTTGTTAACTGTAAGGTTTTGGGATGGGTCCTAGGCCTTTTACCTTGCCATTTATATATCTTGACAATATTTTGTCCCGTTCATTAAATTGTGTTCGATTAATCTCTTATAAGAAACATAGAAACATAAAAATTAGGTGCAGGAGTAGGCCATTCGGCCCTTCGAGCCTGCACCGCCATTCAATATGATCATGGCTGATCATCCAACTCAGTATCCCGTACCTGCCTTCCCTCCATACCCTCTGATCCCCTTAGCCACAAGGGCCACATCTAACTCCCTCTTAAATATAGCCAATTAACTGGCCTCAACTACCCTCTGTGGCAGAGAGTTCCAGAGACCCACCACCATATAACCATATGGTTATATGGTTTATGTGGTAGGGTCTGAAGTAAATGTAACAATCTTGGCAATATGTTAATTTTAATATATTCCATTCTCGAGCTGAGACTTACGAAAGGAATTAGGTTCCATCAAGCTATATCCTCCTTAGTTTTTTGGTGTATAGGTGAATAGTTGCATTCTGATAGTTCTGTAAGATCCCTTGGTATAATGATGCCCAAATATTTGAGATGTTCTGCTTGCCATGCCGGAGGGTACCTACTTCTGACCTCTCCTGATGGGCTGTAGTTATATGTAATTAGTTGTGCTTTACCTATGTTAATCTTGTATCTTGATAGTTGACCGTTCGAGTGATTGCATCAATTTAGGTAGAGAGTTTGTTGGTTGCTCCAAATAAATCAAAATGTCATCTGCATAACAGGCCAATTTATGTTCAGTCCCTTGAATAGTAATACCTTTTATTTCTTTGTTTTGTCTTATATATTGAGCTAGTGGTTCCAAATATAATGCAAAGAGTAATGGTGACCACGCACATCCCTGTCTTGAACCCCTTTCTAGAGAAAAACTCTTTGATAAATATATGTTAACTTTAATTCTAGCAGTGGGCTTATTATATAGTACCTGTATGGTTTTGATAATATTGTCATGCAGGCCACAATTATGTAGAACTTGATAGAGAAAATTCCAGTTCACAGAATCGAATGCCTTTTCAGCGTCCATGCTTATCACTATTGCTTCAATTTTTTTTGTTTTTAATGTAGTCCACAATATATAGTGTTCATCGTATATTGTCCCGTGTCTGACGTTGCCGAATAAAACCTGTCTGGTCATTGTGTATTAATTTAGGCAAGAACTGTTCTAACAGTTTAGGCAATTTAGGCACGGAGGATGAGGAGGTACCTTATAGAAACATAAAATTATAAAAGGACTGGACAAGCTAGATGCAGGAAAAATGTTCCCAATGTTGGGCGAGTCCAGAACCAGGGGCCACAGTCTTAGAATAAAGGGGAGTTCATTTAAGACTGAGGTGAGAAAAAACTTTTTCACCCAGAGAGTTGCGAATTTATGGAATTCCCTGCCACAGAGGGTAGTGGAGGCCAAATCACTGGATGCATTTAAGAGAGAGTTAGATAGAGCTCTGGGGCTAGAGGAGTCAAGGGATATGGGGAGAAGGCAGGCATGGGTTATTGATAGGGGACGATCAGCCATGATCACAATGAATGGCGGTGCTGGCTCGAAGAGCCAAATGGCCTCCTCCTGCAGCTATTTCCTATGTTTCTATGTTTCTATGTTTCTATGTAACCGTTTGGCCATCATAGAAGTGAATAATTTATAATCTACATTAAGAACTGATATCGGTCTAAATGACCCACACTCTGTTTTATCTTAACCTTCTTTTGGTATAGCACAGATAATTGCCTCCCTCCAGCTCGGTGGTGTTTGTGCCTTTTTTTAAACCCAGTTTAATATATGGAGTATAATAGGTGTTAATTCATCTTCAAATTCTTTATACCTTTCTGCCATATAACCATCAGATCCTGGTGACTTGCTCAGCTTGAGCCTACTAATTACAATTTTTAATTCACCCTCTGTTATGTCTCCAGTGATTATCTAGTTTTGTTCTTCATTTAAGGTGGGCAAATCTAAGGAATTCAGAAAGGTGGGTTACACAAAAAGCTGGAGAAACTCAGCGGGTGCAGCAGCATCTAAGGAGCGAAGGAGATAGGCGACGTTTCGGGGCTGTAACCCTCGATTCTCCAGCATCTGCAGTTCCTTCTTTAAGAATTCAGAAAGGTGTCTACTTTAGTTTGGCTACCCCCTGGAACTTCAGAATGCAGTTCTGTATAATACTTCAAAGGCTTCCTGAATTTCACTTAATTTACTTTTCAATATTTTTGTTGATATATTTAGTCCTCTGTTTAAGGAACATTAACTTTTTCTTGATTTCTTGTGCAGCCAAATTGTTGATTTAATTCCTAATTTCCTCCAATGTATTCCGTGCCAGCGTCAATTTGTGTTTCCTTTCTAGTTCCTTCAGCTTATTTTGTAAATTCTCAAATATTTTATTCCTTATTTTTTTCTTATATGAAGATATTGCTATAATATTTCCTCTTAGGATAGCCTTCAAAGCATCCCACAAAATAGGGGGAGAGACGTTTCTGTTATCATTGAGTTCTAAGTAAAGACTTATCTCCTTTTTAATTTGTTCCTTAAAGTTAAGATCATTGAGTAGGCTCGAGTTCAGTTTCCATGTAGCATTTTTTGGGCGTAGGTCTAAATCAACAGATAGGCAAATAGGTGCATGGTCACTTAAATCTATTGTTCCAATTCACAGGTGTGTATTTAATCTTTATAATTTTCAAATGTTATAAAATAGTCTATTCTTGTGTAAAGAGAGTGTGGGCCGAGCAATGGGTGTTATCACTTCTATTAGGGAAAAGGTCCCGCCATATATCAATTAAACTGTCCTCTTTAAAAAGAGTTTTGACTTTCTGATGCAAAGACTTTGTATCATGGGTTTTTCTACTGGACGTGTCTAGCTCTGGTTATAAATGTATATTTAGGTCACCCTAAATAAGAAGGCCTTCCATTTCCGTTATCATGATATTACTAATTCTCTGGAAGAAATTAAAATCACTTCCAGGAGGTGCGTATACATTCAGCAACGTAACTTGATTCCCATTTATATTCCCCCTTTCTAAAATAAATCTACCCTCTTTATCACTCATTTCAAATACTTTCTCAAAATTTAACTTGCTTGAGATAAGAGTAGCGACTCCTCTCCAGAAGGGAATCTTGTGAATTAACCATACAGGATTGTAAAATTTTATAGATGTGGACAAAAATTTAATGATGAAGCAAAATCAAAGTTGTTTTATTCAGAAAATAGACACAAAAATCTGGAGTAACTCATTGGGTCAGGCAACATCTCTGGAGAAAATGAGTAGGTGATGTTTTGGGTCGAGACTCTTCTTCAGATTTGTTTGCCACATTTAAGGAGTGATGTTATGGTGCGTAGAAGTTTCATAAGAGATTTATTAAGGTCATACAGGGAATGAAAAACTTCAGTTCCGAGAGAAGCAGAGGGGAATTGTGACTGAATATCATTAGACAAAGACACTTAAGAGGAGATCTGACAAGTAAGCAAAATGATAAAGGTAATGGAGAATAATGTGTTCCACTGGGCACTGAGCCAGGAATTCAAGGACAAACATTCAGAATCATTACCAAAAGAGGGAGAGGTTAGGAGAATATTGTGTTTCAACGGATCTTTTGGGACATGGAAGAATGTGCTAATGAAAACATTCCAGGAAGGAGAGTCTATATTTTGGAAAGAGAAGTAAATATATTTTTGAGAAAAGAAAGATTTCAAAGACTACAGGAGAAGGGAATTGCTCAGACATAACCACGGCTGATGACAGTGGAGGGTTCTGTGCTCTCATCCCCACTTCACCGCAAGATGGAGCTGATCCGGGGCAGGGCAAGGTTGATGGGGACACACATGATTCTGGCTGCTTCAACAGCATCATTTTGACCTGTGGTAGTGAGAACAGGGCGTGTGAGCAAGCAGCATCATATAGGGACAGCTACAACTCAACATGGAGCAGACAGCCAACAGATTGCGGGAAAGGGCAAGTGCATATTAAGTAACGTTGGGAAAGTTCACTTACTGTCCTTTCTGTGGCAAGGCCTATTGAAGGACATTGAAAGTGAAAACAAGAAAGGTTGAATATGTAACAGCAAGGGTAAATATTGTGCTGCTGATTTGTACACTGAATGTCTAAATTAAAGAAATAATTAGAGAGTGAAAGCTGGTAAAAAGCTGCTATCGTTGCATGATCCTCTAAATTCATCACCTGCATTACTTCACGATGCCCCTAAGCCAGTGATATTGATAACCATCACCTCTACTAACTTACACAGGCCTGAAAGTTCTTAAACTTACCAGCCATCCAGTTGGTTAAGTAAAAGTAGACCCTGTTGGACAAGTAAAAGTAAGTCTGCATGAAGTGATTTCAAACTTGGCAATACGTGTTAGCTTGCCGTTTGTGATGAGAGGAAGAAGAGGGCTGGGTTGGGAAATGGAAGCAGCGGCTGTGGGAGCAGTACCTGATGTTGAGAGGGAATGCAAACAATGAAGCGTACCATGTTGATGGAAGAGGAAGTTTGGAAAGGGGAGAATGGAAGGACTGATTATGACAAGGCTAATGTAAGATAGTGGGTACAGTCGAATGAAGGGATCTTGGAAAAAAAAGCTTTATTTAATAGGTCTTTATTCTTTGGAGCGCAGAAGGTTAAGGGGGGACTTGATTGAGGTCTTTAAAATGATGAAAGGGATAGACAGAGGACATGGATAAGCTTTTCCCATTGAGGGTAGGGAAGATTCAAACAAGAGGGCATGACATGAGAATTAAGGGACAGAAGTTTAGGGGTAACATGAGGGGGAACTTCTTTACTCAGAGAGTGGTAGCTGTGTGGAATGATCTTCCAGCAGAAGTGGTGGAGGCAGGATCGATTTTAACATTTAAAAGTAAAGTGGATAGGTATATGGACGGGAGGGGAATGGAGGGGTATGGTCTGAGTGCAGGTAGGTGTGACTAGGGGAAAATAAATGGTCGGCACGGACTGGAAGGGCCGAGAAGGCCTGTTTCCATGCTGTAATTGTTATATGGTTATATGGTTAATAATTGTTGTGACGTACATA
This sequence comes from Raja brachyura, assembly GCA_963514005.1. Next base: position 120,396,045 of record OY740781.1, read on the forward strand.
TTATCGGCAAGACCAATATTTAATGTCCAACCCTAATTTTCTTTCTGAACCGTAACAGTCATTGTGGCATTGTCAAGTAAGGAGTTTAAGGATCTTTGACTTAGGTATGATAAGCTCTGAACACAACAAAGAAGCTCTGAACTCCAACAGACTATTATTATTATTATTGCACTATATTTGTTCATTTATTGATTATGTGTGCATGTGTATATGTACACACTGAACTTTTTTTTCTCCCGTTATGTACTGTGTACATAAGTCAATCCAAGTGAACTCAATCCCTTCAGAAATCCCATCCCATTCAGTAGCAATCATTGACACGTTTTGAGTATCAAAATAAAACTTGATTGACAAAATAGATCTGACCTCCTGCTCATGTGATCAGGCCAGTTTCCCTCCACCTGAACTCCAGATTTACAAAATACCCAAACACTGCATAGAGTAACACATGCTGTTGCTTTATATTATTCTGTTGTGCTGCAGCAGGCAATAATTTCATCGTAGTATCTGGGCCATATGACAATAAAACATTCTTGACTCTTGACTCTTGATGTAGGAATGATAAAATATTTTCAAGTCATCACAGAAACAAGCTACAGGTTTGTATAGAGGGGGTACAGAGAAGGTTCACCAGACTGATTCCTGGGATGTCAGGACTTTCATATGAGGAAAGACTGGATAGACTTGGCTTGTACTCGCTAGAATTTAGAATACTGAGGGGGGATCTTATCTTAAGGGTTTGGATAGGCTAGATGCAGGAAGATTGTTCCTGATGTTGGGGAGGTCCAGAACAAGGGGTCACAGTCTAAGGATAAGGGGGAATTCCTTTAGGACCGAGATGAGGAAAACATTTTTCACACAGAGAGTGGTGAGTCTCTGGAATTATCTGCCAGAGAAGGTAGTTGAGGCCAGTTCATTGGCTATATTTAAGAGGGAGTTAGATGTGGCCCTTGTGGCTAAAGGGATCAGGGGGTATGGAGAGAAGGCAGGTACAGGATACTGAGTTGGATGATCAGCCATGATCATATTGAATGGCGGTGCAGGCTCGACTGGCCGAATGGCCTACTCCTACACCTATTTTCTATGTTTCTATGTTTCTATGCTTCTACTGCTGATATTCTGATTAACGATTAATGAACGCAATCCCTTCAGAAATCCCATCCCATTCAGTAGCAATCATTGACACGTCTTGAGTATCAAAATAAAACTTGATTGACAAAATAGATCTGACCTCCTGCTCATGCGATCAGGCCAGTATCCTGCCACCTTATTTCCAGATTTACAAGATAACCAAACACTGCTTAGAGTAACACATGCTGTTGCTTTATAATATTAATTCTTGTTGTGGAAACAATATAGTAAAGAAAGCAGAAAGTAGACAAAAATGATGGAGAAATTCAGCAGGTGAGGCAGCATCTATGGAGTGAAGAAAATAGGCAACATAAAGAAAGCCTTTTAGTTTTGCTGATTAAAATTAAACGATACAACAGTGTCCTCCAAGCAGAAAAATGTAAGGTTAATGGCAGGAGCTAAATAGTAGACATTGGGAAGACCTTAAGTCTACATGGAAGTCAGAGGGATATGGTAATGCTATAGCACCATTATTTCAGTGGACTGAAAAATCGGGCAGGTATAGAATGTGTGCTCGCAAAAAGTACTGTTTATATCCCAGGCACTAAATTTCAGGGCTGGCATCTTACGCATGTTGTCATTCTTTAATTGCCAATTTAGATATCTACACTTTAGAAAGCGTTATAGTTATTCCAGACCTTGTTAGATCTTGGAGTTGTACATTTGCAATATCCAGAGCAAATACCAGTCTGTGAACAGGAGCCTTAGGTGATCATACTGTCCTCCTACTTTTTATTAGAGGTAGCAATATCAGAGGTACTCGGTATTGTCTTGTTAGAGAACATCATTGGCCAAAAATTCTGTTGATCCATATGGTTCTTTCCAGGGTTGAAACTTTATCCTTTGTCAAGACTTTTTCCAGAGTGTAAATATTTCAAAGATTTATGACCTGACCAGTGTTCTGTAAAATTACAACATAACATTACAACTTTTATTTTCTATGTCCTGTACTAGTAAGGCAAGCATGTCACATGCCTTCTTCACCATCTGATCTTCTTGTGTTGCCACTTCCAGGGAATTGTAAACTTGAACCCATAGGTTCTTCTGTTCATCAACATTCCTTAACTCCCTACCATTAACTGTATATGTCCTTCCCCTGTTGGACTTTCCGAAATGCATCACCTCACATTTGTCAGATCTATATTTCATCTACCAACACCCTGCCTAACATGGCATTTGATTTACTTTAGTTTTAGTTTAAAATTACAGTACAGAAGCAGGTCCTTCAGCCCACTGAGTCTGCGCTGACCACCGATCCCCACACACTAACACAATTCTACACACATTAGGGATAATTTATAATTTTACCAAGCCAATTAATTTACACTTTGTAGTGTGAGAGGAAATCGGATTTCCTAGAGAAAACCCATGCAGGTCATGGGGGGGATAGTACAAACTCCATGCATACTGCACCCATAGTCAGTATTGAACCCGGGTTCTGGAACTGTAAGGCAGAAACTCTACCACTGCGCCACAGTGCCTACTGTACATCCTTCTGTGGCCTCAGACATTCATCCTCATTATTTATAATATTGCCAATGTTCACATCAACTGCAAACTTACTAATCATATCTTTGCCTCGATAAACAGTTCTGCATTTATGTATGATTTCTGTTTCTGTTATTTTTACCCATTCAAGGTTGATCCAGCATTTACTTCCCCATCCCTAATTTCCCTTGAACAATTGCAGTCCTTCAGGTGTAGGTGTAGGCGCAAGACTTTGATCCAGCAATGATGATGGAATGGTGAAATACTTCCCAGTCAGGGCTGTGGGTAGCTTGGAAGGTGACTTCTAGGTGGTGGTGTTCCCATGCTTTTGCTGCCTTTGTTCGCCTAGGTGGCAGAGGGTGTGGGTTTGGAAGGTGCTGTTGATATAGTCTTGATGAGTTGGTACTGTGCACTGTGATATTGAAGCGGTATTCATCCAGGAAAGTGGAGAGTATTCCATCACACTCCTGACTTGAGGCTTGTAAATGATGGATAATTTGGGGCGTTAGAAGATGAGTTACTAAACGCAAGATTCTGAGCATCTGACCTACTCTTGTAGCCACGTTGTGCATATGACCACTCCAGTTCACCTTCTGGTCAAAGGTAGCCTACAAGCAATTAATGGTGGGGGATTAAGTGATGTTAATGCCATTGAATGGGATCTTGTCATTGCCTGGCACTTGTGTGGCATGAATGCTACTTGCCACTTCTCAGCGTTGGGTTGAATATTGTCCAGGTCTCACGGCATTTGGTTGTGGACTGCTTCATTGTCTGAGAAGTTCCGAATGGTGTGGAACATTATACAATCATCAATGGTTCAATGGTTCAATGGTGCTTTATTTGTCACATATGCAGCTACACAATGAAGTTATTTTTGCATATGTACACATGCAGGCGCCCCCATGTTTCAGCGCTATTTCCAAAGACCAAAGTCCGGTCCGCCCCCATGCTCGGTCTACTGGAACGGTTCCCGATCCTCGTAAGCCCCAGGCTCCTGTAGGGCCTTCTTCGGTTGCCTTCGACTGGATTAGCCCATGAACTGATGTCCCTCTGCTCGCCCAGCCATGTTTACGTTCTGGGGGTGCCTCCTGCAGTCATCCTTGAAGGCTGGAGACATTACCCCGGTTCACCCTCCTGCTGGCCCACACTGTGTGCCTGACATCTCCAGCTGCTCCCTCACGGTACTGCAGTCTGACTTTGCCTTCAGGTGGGTTCTGCGTTCACCAAGCCTTCCGGCGGATTCTGGCGGGTTCCGCCGTCTGCTATCAGCAAACGTCCCTACTCTTCAGCTTATGATTGAAGAAAGGTTATTGATGAAACAGCAGAAGGTGGGGGAGATGAGGGGTGGGGGGGCAGATTCGACTGAGGAACTCTGATAGCGAATTCTTGAAGCTAAGATGATTGTCCTCAAATTACCACAGCCATCTTCTTGAGTTTTTGGTGTGATTGCAACCACTGGAAGACTTTCCCTCCAATTCTCACTCCTTCCATAAGCTTATGAGCTTTTATATTAAGACAGTAACTCTAACTTTTTGCCCATAAAAGCAACCTACACAGTTTTGAAAGTTATAGATTTATAATAAATTGGAGCTCCCCATCTCCCACGCTGAAATCTTTGAAACATAGAATTTCATTTATTTCCTTATCATTAAAATGTTCCTATCAGATTAATTGTAGCACACCAGCAAGTAGCTTATGGCAATCACAGGCGAGTGAAAGTAGGCCATATTATTTCTGTGGGCCTCCAGTGAGTGTTCAATAATACCTGCTGATAACAGGCAGACAGCCCACATTTTTTCATGCATTAATCCTATAGTGATGATAGAAGTAAATCAGAGTTTAGAAGGATCAGTATGATCCTAATCCACATATAGCTGCCTATGCATGATTTCTGATGTTTTTATTATGATTTTGATATTGTTTAATACCTATTACAAACCCATAATCCGGTAAGAATCTATTGTTTGAATTACTGTAAGACATTATCCTTAAGTATAAGTCTAAATGCTAAATTAAACAATCCTCTCTGTCAAGAAATTATTCAGCAGCCATACCAGTGTTGGATATCAAGCTTTGTTTTTAATCATGTGGACTAATAAGACCCCTGAGAGTAATCTTCTAGCAATATCCGCAGTAAACAAGATCATATCTCTGTAGGTCACCTGCCTTAACCTTCTGTCGAATTACAGCTCCACTGGCCATTCTGATTGCTTCAATCAAAACAGCAGATTTGAATATCCAGGAGAGTTTCCAGTAAAACCTTCAAAAAATGATTTATTCTCACACGAGGAAATTACATTTGCTGGCTTGACTCTGTGTTTGGCATGCAATATTCTTCATTATCCTGTGCAGCAGCCATTCAGTTCATCATTAAAAGCGAAACAAAGGGGAAATCTGAAGAGAAAAATAAAGTTGCAGCCTGAATACATACAGTATTCACCTAGAAAGCATTTATATTTTCTCCTAATTTCACTTTTTTTTTTTCTTTTCCTGCACATTACCTCAGACAAATCTGTGTGAGTGTGTGTCCGCTGCTAATCTATTCAACCAACATAGGCAATGGGAAGTTATTCAGTCACAATTTGATCATTTGACGATTCTAGGCTATAAATGTTTATATATATGAAGAAGGGTCTCGACCCGAAACGTCGCCTATCTCCTTCGCTCCTTAGATGCTGCTGCACCCGTTGAGTTTCTCCAGCCTTTTGTGTACCCTATATATATATATATATATATATATATATATATATATATATATATATATATATATATATATATATGAGCCATAATAAAAGCCAAATAATGCTGATCAGAATTAAGGCTTAACTTTCCTACCACAGGTTATATGCGAAAGGCTGTGCTTGCCTGTCATGACATCAATGAGGAACACAGAACAGAGCACAGATAAGAATCAGATATAAGTCAGTGAATTTTTGCAGACTGCTTTTTTATCATTTGAATGAAAAGAGTTGTAACCTTGTGCCATGTGCAAAAAAAGCTCCACTAGCTATTAATGCAAGTCACACTGAATGGTAATACTCACCTATAATATTATTTTTGATAGAACATATTTTCCTCACTATAACTGCATAGCATTCATTAGAGCAAAAGTCTGCCCACACTTCAAGTCCAAACTAGAACAGAAAATGCTGGTAGCTTATACAGGCTTTGTGGAGAGACATAGTTAATGTTTTGGGTCAAGGGCTATTCATCAGAAATGGGAATGTAAAAAAACAAACATATTTTATGCTGCCAAGAGGAAATGGCTGGAGAGAGCACAGGGAATGTTTGAATAGGGTGCAGAGCAACTAATTGATTCATTAAACTAATTATTACTCTAATAAATGGTTACTTGCAATGAAAGAAAAAGTAAGAAACAAATAAAAATACAAATTATATATATATAAAGAAAAAGAAAAAGAGACCACACACATACATATATATATATATATATATATATATATATATATATATATATATATATATATAGGGTACACAAAAGGCTGGGGAAACTCAGCGGGTGCAGCAGCATCTAAGGAGCGAAGGAGATAGGAGACGTTTCGGGTCGAGACCCTTCTTCATATATATATATAGGGGAAAAAAACAGTGTCCAGTTGGTGGTAGGTGAGGTGTTGGTCCTCAAGCTTGCATTGGGTATCACTGGAGCAATGAAGAATGCTGAAGACGGGGAGGTCAAAGTGGGAATGATGCAAAGGATTAAATGGCTAATGATTTCAAGCTCAAGGCCACCTTTGCAGTGACACAGAGATATTCTGTTGCAGAGATAGTCTGTGCCGACCATTGATCACCCTGTGCACTAGCAGTATCGTATACACCAGGCATAATTTACAATTTTTACTGAAGCCAATTAACCTACATACCTGTACATCTTTGGAGTGTGGGTGGAAACTGGAGCACCCGGAGAAAACCCACGTGGTCACAGTTAGAATGTACAAGCTCCGCACAGCCAGTCAATTAATCCGGCACCATCATTCCACAAGATCATGGCTGATCTTTTACTTCAAACACCATTTTCCTACCCTGTCTTCATAAGCATAGTCTGGATTGAATCCAGGCCTCTGGCGCTCTACCACTGCACTGATCCTATTGTGAATACTGTCTGGGAGATACACAAGTGAGTTGCCGAATTTGTTAGATGGTGGACAGATAAAAGGTAAAATGAAATTTAATGTAAGGATGTAAAAACATGCTGGAGTAGGATACCCAGTCACTTAAACCCCTGTCTCACGGTGCGAGTTGGCCCATGAGTGACCCCGAGTTTTCACTCGTGGTGATCACGTACAGCCAACGTAGCGGGAACGTTGAACCTCGCGCGATCAACTTGTCCACTCGTGGTGCTAACGGCAGGTACCCGCGAAACTTGTGAACTCGTGAAAACGAGTTCACGAGTTCCAAGAGTCAAATTTAGTGTTCAAGTTTCAAATTGAACCATTTAGATTCGTTGTAAGAACGTTGGGCCCGTGCTTTTAACTTAGTGATTCGTGAGTCTACCGTGAGAACTCTTTAAATTATTTCAGTGCCATTCACGCTCAAGTCCTAATCACAAAATTTAATTCACCCTTGACTAAATATTCTTTGTTTTTTTGTTGATTTTCATCTTATTTTCCCATGTGTACAATTTTACATATAATGTATTTGTGTCACATGAGCAAAATACATGAATGAACTCATTTTGTAAGTATTTATTTTATTCAGCTTTAACATCCTAAAAATATGTTTAAAAAAACTAGGAGTGAAAATAAAGTTTAATTGCCACAGGAGTTGGAAAATCATTCTATTAGAATGATAAAAAAAAAACATTCCAACGTCTAAACACTGGGCTTCAGCCCTATCCTACCCTTTCGGGGGGTGATTACTGCAGTTATTTATTGGGAAATTAGCTATAAAAACCATGGAGATGAATCAATGAACATTGGATTTTCCTGACGCGTAGATTTGGTTTTGCGGTCCGGCCAAGAGGAGGTGATGTGGACACGGTTTCAGTTATAGTTCTAGAGGAACATTGCTTCGGATCGATGTCTCTTATGCACTCCTCAGAAGAACTGGGTGTGCTCTTCACCATTATGGCTCCCAGCCTACAGGTTTCTGATCTGAACAACTAACTTCTTCCCTATTTCTCCTCCACTCACTCCCCCACCCCCCCCCCCCCCTATTTCCCTCTCCTCCTCGGCACTCTTGTTCACTCACACCTTCCCTCCCTCCCTCCCTCCCTCCCTCCCTCTCGCAGGGCTTGGTTCAAAGGGGGCAACGAGCCAAGCGGGGTCTGAACCCTTTCTGAAAACGAGCGCAAAGAGAAAAAAAAAGTATTGTCAAGCGCTCCAGACTTCGTTTAAAATAAGTAAATGCGACCTTGGCTAATAAATTAAAAATAAATCCTTATACAAAACCAACACCCTACAAACTCTCTGTCTCTTACATTGCCTGTTGCCTTGTGGGGGGTGTGTGTCGGAGAGAGGGGGTGTGGGTGTGGAGGGGACTTGATGTGAATGTTACCACTATAGGATGGCGAGGTTGGGCTCTGAGCTGCAGTGAGAGAAAGCAGAGAGAGAGAGAGAGAGAGAGAGGGGGAGAGAGAGAGTGCATGTGCGCGTCAGCAGCAAAGTTATATACAATGGGGGTATACAAAAGGCTGGAGAAACTCAGCGGGTGTAGCAGCATCTAAGGAGCGAAGGAGATAGGCAACTTTTCGGGTCGAGACCCTTCTTCCTTGTGAGAAACTCAGCGGGTGCAGCAGCATCTAAGGAGTGAAGGAGTGAAGGAGATAGGAGACGTTTCGGGTCGAGACCCTTATATACAATGGGCTTGTACGTTCCTTTGTTCTCGTCCGGGGCTTCAGAGAGATTGGAGAGAATTAAGCCTCCCTTGCGCACCACTCCTTTGCACACCACTCCCTTGCACACCACTCCTAACCCAAGAGCCTTGTCACCCCAGACAGATTAATGACGCCCCCCCCCCCCCCCCACCCTCCCCAACCTCCCTCATGCCTGGGCACCAAAGCAGCTCAGGAGGCGAACCCTGAGCTCCCAACAATCTGATGAGCATTTTCCCTCTGTAGGTCATATTAATAGTGCAGCCGCGCTGATTTCTATCTTTAACTCAAAGCCGCAGGATGGAGATGTTTTCTTTAACATTGTTGCTTTATTAAAACATAGCTTCATTCACGGTTGGCTCAAGTGTAACGGGAGAGGAACTTGGTAACTCGTGAGAGCACCTTGGAACATCGCATAAATAACATGCCCGTGGGAACTCGGTTAAACACTTGACCATAAACTTTGAATCTCGTGCATAACCACGAGTCCGTTTTTTTTCTTTCATTTGTGGTCACTCTTGGGTGGACTCGCACCGTGAGACAGGGCCATTCATCTGACTCCATCATTCCACAAGATCATAGCTGATCTTTTTCTTCAAACACCATTTTCCTATCCTATCTTCACAAACATTATTTTTTTAATATTCATAAATTTATTGATCACTATTTCGAACAAAATCATTCACTGTGCCATCCCATCCCTCTTGTGTGATGATTTCAGAGATTGACCACCATTTGAGTGATGATATTTTTTCGAATTTTATCCTTAAATATTTATCTGTATTTAAACATTTTGATCATACTTTGCTGGCTTTACCTTGCACTAAACGCTATTCCCTTATCATGTACAGTATCTATACACTGTAAATAGATCGATTGTAATCATGTATTGTGTTTCTGCTAACTGATTAACACACAATAAAAAGCTTTTCACTGTACCTCGGTACATGTGACAATAAACTAAACTGATCTGAACTGAAATTGTGACTCTTAGTCCTGGACACTGGCTAGAGAAACATCCTCCCCACATTTATCTTGTCAAGCCTACTAAGAATTTTGCATGATTATTGAGGTCAACTTACATTGTTCTAAACTTTCGAGAATTGATTGCCTAGCCTCCTTCATTAATGGACTTCTCATTCCTGAAACCAATCCGATGAATGTGAGAACATACAAACAAGGAACTGGAGATTCTGGTTTCCCAAGGAAAGGTACAAAATGCTGGATTTACCCATAGGGTCAGATGGTATCCCTGGAGAACATGGAGAGGTGAAGTGTCCAGTCAGGATCCTTCTTCACATGAATGTGAAAAGTAAAAGATAAACACAAAATCTGGCATTAAAACATCAGTGGATTTGTTTTTCATTAACTTGCTCCACCTGCCAAAGACTCTTATTTATTTTGTAGCTTATCCGAGCTTTGTCCATCATAAATAAGGAGAGAGGTGGTGCAGCAAACGGATGGGATAGGTGGCAGGCACCCCCTGTAGCTCTTTCACAATCTGCTCCATTCCAAAGAGCGACTGATACATCAAATAGTCATGTTAAAGCCAAAGAGCTTGCCAAAATTCTGTGAGTCCTGAGGAAGATCTGAGAGATTTGGCCAGACTCAGGACTGGGATCCTTGATGATGCTGCATTTATTAAAAGAACAGTCATGTTATTAATGTGGCTTGTGGCACACTTGTGTCTTTATTGCGGACTGAAATTTATCTCTCTCCAGACCAAAAACACGTGCTTCAGTCTGTGGTTTCTGGATACAGTATATGCTGAGAAATGTAGAATTTAAGAAACCTTTTTGTGACACTGTGAACTTTCATGAGGTCAGAAATTCCACAGCTAGAACATTCATTGCTTCAGCCAGAATGTGTCTCCAGTGTTACAATGTTATGACACAACAATTGCAAATAATCCAAATTTAATCAACTTTTGATAATGACATCTGCATCCGAGGTCTCATTGTGCTCTTTGTATTTATGGATATGGTTACATGATAATCCTTTTAGACAAGAAGAGGGATCAGACTCCTGAATGCCGTGTAATGGGCTGCCACCATTGTCTATTTATCCTCTTCATCCATGCCTATCCTTCGGTTAATTTATTGTGTTGCACAGGGAGCCAAATGCAACGTAATTTCGTTTGGAACTGCATATATCAATGTATTTCTAAATGACAATAAAGTTTGTTTGACTTTGACTTTGACTTTGACTTGACTGCAGGGAAAATGCTGGGAACTATAGGCCGGTGATCTTAACATCTGTAGTTGGAAAGTTACTAGAGAGTATTTTCTATGCATTTGGATGGGCAAGGGCTGATTAGGGACAGTCAGCATAGTTTTGTACGCTGGAGGTCATGTCTGACAAATCTGTTTGAGTTTTTGAAGACGTGACCAATTAGATCGATGAGGGCATTGTTGTGTCTATCTTGGGAAATCTTTCAATTGCATTGCAATTGTACAACTGAGTTTGGGGACAGAATGCCATTTAGAAATCCCAGGTATGTCTGAGTTCCCCCATTTCCCATGGATCCTCTCTTTCTCCTTCCCCCTCATCCTATTCCACCCCACATTCCTCCCTCCTGCTTTACATTTCACTCCTCTCCTTATCTGACACCCTGGCATGGTGGCGCAGCAATAGAGTTGCTGCCTACAGTGCCGGAGACCCGGGTTCAATCCCGACTATGGGTGCTATGGGTGTACGGAGTTTGTACGTTCTCCCTGTCCCTGGCGTGTGTAGGATAGTGTTACTGTGCGGAATTCGGTGGGCTGAAGGGCCTGTTTCCACGCTGTATCTATAAACTAAACAAAACCCTTTTGTAATCATTTCACATAAGACCTCTGAAGTTGGAAGTAAAAATGGGCTCTACACATTAAAGTTGTCCAGTGATTGTGTCTGAAATTGTAGACAATACATAGAATGCCCCACTATTGAAAGTGGCCTGTGTACAAACATTGAAAAGGTGAATAAAATCTGGCCAAATGTACGGCCAAGAATTGAATCCATTCCATAATGATCGTGATGAGTTAACAGTGCCTTAAGCATGATTTTAGGCAGTTTTTGTGTTTTTTTTAATTCATTTTTGTTAGAAGTAAATACAGTAATGTGGTACCTAAGTACCTGATGCATACAGACATATTACAGTCCTTGTACAACTTCTTATTTTTAATTTAGTAATAAAGGAACAGTGTTAGAAAGAAGAAAATAGAGAGTGTCGTAGGCAATGGTGATGGTGCTAATTCATGATATTATAAGAAGAGCCCGAAAAAGAGATAGATAGACAAGAGAGTAGAAATGAACGGCGAGAGAGACAGAAAGAAGAAAGAAGAAGCTAAAAACATTTTTTTTTAAAGAAAGAAGGAAAATAAATTAGGAGAGATATACCTATTTAATATCTTTACCCACCCATCACCGGGTTCTGAACCATTTAATTTCTAAGGTTATGTTGCACCATATGCTTGTAAGAAGTCGATAAAAGGAGACCAAATCTTTAAGAATTGGTCTACTTTGCCTAATAGGTGGAATCCCATTTCTTCAAGATGTAACGTTTCCGACATACTTGAAATCCACATTTTAAACATTGGCGTGGATGCGTTTATCCAAAATTTAAGTATATATTTTTTGCTGTTATTAAGCCATAATTAAAGAGAGATTCTTCGAACGTAGTTAGCTTGCGTCCCTCGTCCATTGATCTGAAGATAATCACTTCTTTTTTTTTGTTTTAATATATTTTTATTAGAGGCCATACATATTACAAATTATATAACAATTTTTTTCAGATATACTTATTACATCTTTCCAAAATTATATAAATATTACCAAGCCATGTATATAGGCCTCCATTTTTTTTTATAGTATGAAAAAGAGAAAAAGAAAAAAGTATAAAGAAAGAATAGTGAGTAATTTAAAGAATATGATTATACTTGATTAAAAGGGGAAAAAAATAAATAAAAATAAAAATAAAAAAAATAAAATAAAATAAAATATTTAAAAAAAAACAAAAAAAAACCTATAACTAGTAAACAATTATTATACTTGAGGAAAAGAAAACAGTATGCATCTTATCAATGAATGGAACAATTTCTAATTATAATATATAGAGACAAGTGTAGCGGCATCATACGTGGCGAATAAAGAAGAGACTTCAGGTTGGTGCAAGCGGTTCTTTATTCTGTAGTCACACATGAAGTGGGTGCGCTAACTATATTAATGGTTGTTGTAGCTGAGCGAGGTTGTTCCCTCGGGCTCAGCTACCTGTTAAACTCATCTTGGGTCTCGTGGTGAGAGAGCTTATGTACCAGGACACTCCCTCTGCCCATGACGTCAAGTGCCCGCCCTCGTATCTCCTGACGAGGGTTCGAGCTTAAGTGACCCGTGTTTAGGCTAACGCCACAGGACCCCCCCCCCCCCCAGAACAGGAGGAAGGAATAGCATGGTCAAGGAAGGCTCCTGCATGTAGGTCTGGGACACCCCGGACGTGGGTCGGGACGGAGGGCTCCACGGATGCAGTTGACGCTCTGCGTGGGCGATCCCGATGTACCGAGGGGTGCGAGGAGACCAATGCAGAAGCCGCCGGCAGAAGAGGTCTGGGACACCCCGGGCGTGGGTCGGGACCGTGCTCTACACGGGCGCAGTTGACGCTCTGTGTGTGAGATCCCGATGTACCGAGGGGTGCGACGAGACTGAAGAGACACGATTGCATCTCCTTGACCAGCTAAGGGAGAGTGTCCTGTGACACACGGCCCCCAAAAACGATGGGGGGAAAACTAAATACAATACACAAACTAATTGCAGTAAACACAAAAATGAACAGTAAAAAAAAACAATCAGTGTCCAGTCTCCAAATTTCAAATTGTCCAGTGTTCATAGTGCAGCCACAACCTCCAGCTGGAAGGTGGCGCTGTGGAAGGTGGTGAGGCTGCAGTGACGGCATCCGGCTGGAAGGTGGCGCTGTGGATGACGGTGAGGTTGCAGTGACGGCATCCGGCCGTTAGGTGGCGCTGTGGTCGGTGGTGAGACTGCAGTGACAGCAGCTGAACTGACGGTGGCGCTGTTGCTGGTAGTGAAGCTGCAGGGACGGCATCCGGCCAGAGGGTGGCGCTGCAGACGGCGGCCAGGTAAGTTCATAGTTCACTTTTGTAATCGGAAGGCCGCCTGTTTCAAGATGGTGCGGCGGCCATCTTGCCGGCCGGGTGAAGCGGACCTCACCTGGTGATTGAAGGCCGGTGAGGAGCTGAAGGGCGTCTTCGGCGGTCGCCTCAGGTAAGCCCACTTTATCAAGTGGCTAGGCCCTGTGCAGCGGTCGGCGGGGCCAGGTGTGATGCAGGGCAGGACGTGGAGCCGTGGCGAGGCCTGTTGCTGTGCCGGGTCTGGAGCGGTGAGCCCGGTGCGGTTCGGGTGAGGTGTGGCCGGTGCAGGGCCTGGAGCCGTGGTCACGATGAGGCCGGGTCCGGTGCAGGGCCTGGAGCTGCGGCGAGGCCTGGCACGGTGCCGGGGCTGCAACCAGGGGAAAACTCAGTGCGGTGCGGTGAAAACTGGAGCGGTGTCCGCGGTCAGTTGCGGTGCAAGTGTTTAGGCTGACGCCACACAAGTATATAAATCTGAAATTAAACATTTTTGTTTGATCTTCCCACCGGGTACTTATTGAGTTTCAATGCCGAGCCCAGCTACCCCTTCATATAATCAGTGAATGGAGACCATATTTGTTCAAAAAGCTCAAGTTTATCCATTAGGATAAACCTAATTCTCTCCAATTGCAACGTCTCCAACATTTCCACTGTCCACATTTTAATTGTAGGGGATAATGGTCCCTTCCAAAATGTTAATATTATTTTTTTTCCAATTATTAAACAATAATCCAGAAAATTTATTTGATTTGCTGTTAAAGTTTGGTTTGAATCTGAAACACCAAATATAATTAATTTTGGGTCAGGGATTAATGTAATCTTTAAAACTATGGAAATAATTTTGAAAATCTCAGTCCAATAACTATTACGTTTTGTACATATTACAAAACTATGAGTTAAATCAGCTTCTATGTGCTGACATTTATCACACAGTGGTGATATATTAGGAAAAATTCTATTTAATTTCTTTTTTGAGTAGTGTAATCTATGTATTACTTTGAATTGTATCAAAGTATGTCTGGCATTTAACGAACAGCGATGAATTTGTTGTAAGCTTTCTTCCCAAAAATCTTCTGATATCGGTAAACCAGTTTCATTTTCCCATTTTTGTCGAAATAATTCAGTTTTTGGCATTTCCCTGTCCAAACGAATATTATATATATATGCTATTAATTTTTCTGTTGTTGGATGCATATTAAGTACTCATCCAGTAAACCTGGATCTCTATTTCTGTAATCTTGCGTATTTAATTTGACATAATCTCTAATTTGTAAATATCTAAATAAATTATTTGCTTGCAATCCATAAATCTCGTACTGAAATGAGAGAAATTTCCCATTCCTGTAAAGATGTTCTATCCTTATTATTCCAAAATCTTTCCAATGTCTAAACCCCACATCCAGTGTCGAGGGCTTAAACATAGGATTATTCATAATTGGTAAACAAAGTGGCATAGTTTCTAAATGTAGAGTCTTAATGATTTGTTTCCAAATAAGTATATTATTTAAAATTATAGGATTTTCCTTATGTTTTTTTTTTACCACTCCAGGGGCAAGGAATATTGTGCTTATATCGAATGGGAAACAATCTTCCTTTTCTATTCTTAACCAAACTGGGTCCTGTTCCATCTGTACCAACCAATAATTAAAGTTCTTAATCTGGAAGATAATCACTTCTGTATTGGGGTTCAATTTTATGTTAAATAGTTTTGTAAAGGTTCCAAAGATTTAATTCCAAAATTTATTAAGTTTTGTACAGGAGACAACGGAATGTGCTATAGTGGCATTTTGAGTTAGACATTTGTCACAAATGGGGGAACGTTTGGAAATATTTTATTCAGTCTAGTTTTCGAGTAATATAATCTATGTAAAATTTGAAATTGAATTAAGTTATGCCTTACATTAATTGAATATTTATGTACATATAATAGTTTTTTTTTCCATCTGTCTTTTGGAATTTTTATCAATAATTCTTGTTCCCAGTCCCTTCTAATTGCCTCTGTCATTGGTGCTTCTATATTTAAAATTATATTATATAGATATGATATTAAATTGCTTGATATGATATTAAATTGCCTTTCTGTTCATTCATTCATCTAATAAATCTGAGGTTAGAGTTTGATATCCTTGTATTTGTTTTTTCAAATAATCTCGAATTTGAAGGTATTTGAAATATTGATTACTTTTCAGATTGTATTTTAGATGTAGTTGTTGGAATGATAGAAGTTTTCCCATTTCATACATATCTTCAATTATTTTAATTCCTATTCTTTCCCAATGGATACCCAATTACTTGAATTTTTCTGTTGCAATTCTACAAGGGAATTTTAACAGATGTGTCAGTTCTTGAGGTTTTATCATCATAATTTTGCTTTTATTCCAATTTATTCCATATCCTGAAAAGGAACCAAATTCCTCCATTAAATTTAATATATTTGTGAATTTGTAATGTATAATAATATGTCGTCTGCATATAATGAAATGTTATTATTTGAGTGTTTGGTATTGTATCCATGAATATTCGGATGACTTCTTATACTTTCTGCTAGAGGTTCTATCACAAGTGTAAATAGCAGGGGCGATAGTGCACACCTCTGTCTATTGCCGCTTGATAATTGAAATTTCAGGGATGATATGTTATTGGTCCGTATTCTAGCCGTCGGCTTGTCATATAATAATTTTACCCATGAGATAAAATTCTCTCCCATATTAAATATTTGCAATATTTTAAATAGATATTGCCATACTACTTGATTCGATGCTTTTTCTGCATCCAGTGAAATAATTGATAAAGTCTTCAGTTTTATGTGAGTACATTATATTAAACAGACATCTCAAATTGTTGAATGAGTATCTCTTGGGTATAAACCCCGTTTGATTCAGGTTTATTAGTTTGCTAACATATTTACTCAATCTTCTCGCTAGGGTCTTTGCTAATATTTTTTTATCTGTATTTAAGAGTGCTATGGCTCTATATGAGCCTGGGTCTTCTAGATCATTATCCTTTTTAGGTGTAAGTGTAATAGTTGACTCGGTTAGTGTTTCTGGTAGTGTATTTTCTTTAAAAGCATGTATATATAAATTTTGTAAGTATGGTGAAATTATCTCATAGAATCTTTTATAGAATTCATTACTAAAGCCATCTGGTCCTGGCGTTTTACCATTCTTCAACAAATTTATTGTTTCTTCTATTTCCTTAAGTGTAATCTGAGCTCCTAATTCCTCTTGTTCCAACGTGTTGAGTTTTGGAAGATTACAATTGTCTAAGAAGTTTGTAATTTTAATATTATCTGCTGAGGTTTTAGATGTATATAGATTTTGATAAAATTGAGCAAATCTTTTGTTAATGTCTTTTGGTAATGTTAATAATTCACCCTTATCTGATTTAATTTTAGTAATTGTATTCTCCGTTTCCCTTTTTTTTCAGTTGACGTGCTAAGAGTTTATGTGGTTTATCACCGAATTCAAAGTTTTCCTGGTTTGCAATTTGAAATAATCTTATTATTCTTGCAGATAAAAAATGTATTTAATTTGTATTTCAGTATGGTTATCTTATTATGTTTATCTATGGTTGGTTCTTTGGCATTATCTAGATCTAATTGTCTAATTCTTTTGTTCTAGCTGCAATTGTTCAGTGTTGTTCTTTATATTTTGGAAAGCTTGATATGAAATTATAGTTCCTCTAATGAATGCCTTAAAAGTTTCCCATAATAAGTAGGGTGAGAAACCTGGTGTATCATTAGTCTCAAAGAAGAATTTAATCTGCTATTTTAAATATGTACAACCTTGTGAGTTGTTTAAAATTTGTCGGGTAAACCTCCAGAACGATTTTTTATCAGACATTCCTTCTAATTTTAAGAAAAAAGTTAACGGGGAGTGATCAGAAATAATACGATTATGATATTTAGCGTTGTATGTGTACGGAATTAATTTTGCCTCCACTAAAAAATAGTCGATATGTGAATGCGTTTTATGTACCGTTGAATAAAATAAGTATTTCCTTCCAACTGGATTAGCGATTCTCCATACGTCTGTTATGTTTGTGTTTTTTTATATATGTGTAGATTGATGTTGCATGTTAACCAATCACACACCAGCCAGCATCTCTAACTACACCCCACTGTAATACTGACACTACTACTATTGCTCTGCGCCAACAGTGGAGGCAGCCAGGAGGTATTGATAACTAACCATCCTTCAAGCTGTTAAGTTTTAGTGCTGATTAAAGATGTGTTTGAATCATATACTGAGTCTGGAAGCCATTTACATGGTGTCAGAAGTGGGATCCACTCCTTCTGTATAATGGTTTTTTGTCTTAGCCTTTTGCGAGTTTTTATTTTGCTTTATGATGGCCTCTTCCTGTCGAAACCCTGACCCGCTCGTCTTTGATGCGGATATCAGCGAACGCTGGACCACGTTTGAAATTGATTACCGACACTACATGAACATTGCACACCGAAATGAACCTGATGCTGTCAAGGTCTCTCTCCTACTCAACCTTGCGGGCCCAGATGCCCATCGGCGATCCAGAACATTCCATTATGCTCGGGCAGTCCTCGATGCCAACGACCAGGTAATAACCGCAGCTGAATCTCCCGATGACCCCAATGTTCTGATGCGTAAATTTAGCCAGATCTGTGACCTGCCCTCAAATCACATTGTGGACAGGGCTAGGTTTTTCTCTCGCCATCAACTCCCGGGTGAACGAGTAGACTCATTTATCTCAGACTTAATTTATTTAGCCCAGCGCAGCCGATTCCAAAATATGCCGGTTGATCAGCTGACTGATTAGTTAACAAGGGACATTTTAGTGAATGGCATTACTGACCTAAAGCTCAGACCAGAGCTTCTGAGGCAGCCAGATTTGACATTGGAGGAAGCAGCACACGCATGCAGGACAGCGGAATTCATTGACCCTATAGACAGTTCGCATGAAACCAAAACCATCAATCTGACGGGCTTCACTAGGCAGCGAACCAACACAGATAACAGGCGATTTATGACCCAAGCCAGTCAGGCGGCTCTTGGTGATCCTCAGAAGAAATGCCCAAATTGCAACTAATCACACAGCAGACAATCAGCTTGCCCCCGCTTTTGGTAAATCATGCAATTACTGTGAAAAGTTAAATCACTTTGCCTCTGTATGTCGGGCAGCAAGTTCGGCCCGTGGGAAGAATTCCCCTAGCTCCAGGTCTAATCTCAACTTCTTGCTATGAGACAGCACCAATCTCACTCCCCAATTCCAGCTCGATCCTGCCCACGAACAGACCCCAATTAACTCACAAGGAGACTCAACTGTTTACTCATTACAGCTTGCTACTGCTAAGAATTATGATCCGACCGTGACAGTAACTGTAAACAACGTTCATTTTGGCGCGAAATTAGACACGAGGGCAAAAGTAAATACTATGTCAATCAACCTCTTCAATAAGATAAGAATTAACGAGCCACTGATCAAGGACAAATCCACTCTACATGCATTTGGAGGGGAGGTACTGCGGCCTTTGCGCAAAACCAACTTGAAATGTGTGCTGAAAAAAACCACGAGGAATTTGACCTTCTATTTCTTGAACTTTAATTCAGTTACTCTGCTTGGCAACTGGGCCTGTCAGGAAGTGGGGCTGATCTTCTTTGACAAAACGGTCCACAAGCTCCAAAATTTCCTTGGACCCACTCAGTGAATTCCCTGATCTTTTCGATAACAACCTGGGCAAGTTGCCTGTGACTTACAAAATTATTATTGACCCCGAAGTGACACCCGTCATCCGACTTCCACACCGATTGTCATTTGCCATGACTGACAGGGTTCACTCTGTGCTGAAGGACATGGCCTCCACAGGCATAATTGAAGCAGTCAGCGACCCCACCGACTGGGTCTCAACCATGATTCCCACATTCAAGAAGGGAAAAATGAAATCAGTTTGTGCATCAACTCGAAAGAACTGAATACTGCCATTAAGCACCCACACCATCCTATGAAGACTGTCGAGGATGTTGCAGCAAAGGTCGGAACGGCCACCTTATTTTCTGTCCTCGATGCAAAGAACTCTTTCTGGCAGATACCGCTGGACAAGGAGTCATCAAACCTCACCACATTTGCTACCCCATTCGGCAGATACAAGTTCTGAGAATGCCATTCGGAATCAACTCTGCCAGTGAAGTCTTCCAAAGAACTATGTAGCTATTATTCGAGAACCTACCTTGTGCCATCATTGTCGACGACCACAATTTCAGGCTCATCTTGGATCGCACACGCAAGATCAACCTTAAGCTTATTTCCTGACAAGTGCAAGTTCCGGGTTCCAGAGGTTTCCTACGTCGGCCACATCCTTCCCCCAAAAGGTTAAGTATGAAAGGGCACTCATGCCATGGCGTTAAGCATACTCGCTATATCTGTCTGGTGGTCTACTAACATGGCCCGAGTGCGTGCAGACCAAACCCTCCCCTCCCTCAATCCAATCCAACATGCCCACAGAGGTGCAGCCTTTCTCCCTGGTTCGTGATGAACTGGTAGTTCAGGATGGGGTTGGCATCAAGAGTCACAAGGTAGTGATACCCTCATCGCTACAAGACATATACTTCAAAGAGGCACACAGCGGTCACCCAGGAGCCGACCCCACACTGGCACGAGCCCGTAGCCTGTTCTATTGGCTGGGAATGGCCAGCTACATCCGGGACCGCATAGCTTCCTGCCCCGCTTGCAACAGCCTTGCGCCTCATCAGCAGGGGCAGCCCCTTCTGCAACAAACTCTGCCCTGGACATCGCTGGCAGCAAACAGCATTTTCGAATGGTGCGGGAAGCACTACCTCGTTCTAGTCGACTCCTTTTCTAACTGGTTTGAACTAGACCAACTGACCTCTCTAACATCGAAGATGGTCATCCAGAAGCTGAAAAGACACTTCTCTACCTTTGGCGCTCCCGTCAGCCTGAGAACCAACAACGGTCAGCAGTTCACCAGCCACATGTTCAAGCTTTTCGCAGACCAATGGAACTTCCTGCACATCACGAGTAGTCCCGAGTATCCACAGAGTAATGGTCTCGCTGAACGCGCTGTCAGAAGCGCCAAACACTTGCTGAGATTGACGAGGCCTCCGGTACCCATCTGTTACGACTCCCGAATGCAGGTACTTCAGAGCCGCGTAACATAGTCAAAAACCAGGTTCAAGTTCAAGAAAATAGTCTTTAATTTAGTTAAGGGAAGACAAAAACCCAAACCTGATTCAAACAACACAGTCAGGGACAACAATAGACTAACAAACAATTATAACAGCGCTCCAGCCAGCCTCGCAATGGACCATCGAACTAGAATCTCTAACCTGCCTAAATGGAGATAATCCTGAAACAAAATACATGAAAACCCTCAGGTCAGCCCTTATTCGTCCCAATCCAATATTAATTGACAAATATAGGTAACAATACACAAAGTTCCATGCCATGTGGCCAGGCCTCCTGCAGCTCACACCAGCAGCCTGTTCACTAGTCAGGGTCGACGAAGAGAGAGAGAATTCTGGGAGACTCCTGGTATTTAAGTTCCGATGAGTCACCCGTCACCTGACACAGCTTGGCCAGTCGGGTACAGGAGCCCTTAACCCCTTGATTCCTGACTCCCAGCCACGGGGCCTGCACTCAGGAGAGAAACAGAAAAGGTAAGTACATAGCATTCACCAGGGGAAGGAAGCCCCTAACACCCCCACCCAAAGATACTGAATAAGCTTCGGAAGAAACTATTCAGTACTAAAACACTACTGGCGCTACAAGGCGTCAGCCAAGATATTATCCTTGCCCCTGATGTGCCTGAACTCCAAGTTGTATTCTTGCAGCTGCCAACTCCAGCTCATTAACCGCCAGGTTCTTATTCTTCATGTTCTGCAGAAAAACCAAAGGGTTATGATCCGGGAATACGATGACAGGGACATTCGAGGAGCCCACATAAACCTCGAAATGATTCAGAGACATTAACACAGCAAGGGTTTCTTTCTCAATGGTGGAGTACCACCTCTGATGGGGATTAAACTTCTTAGAGAAGTACGAAATTGGATGCCCCACCCCATCTGAATCATCCTGTATATCATCCTGTATCATCAACCATCACTAGCATCCACTGCCAGCTTAAATGAATGCTCAAAATCAGGTGCCGCACGCACAGGTGCGCGCACCAGAAGACCTTTAGTATGATCAAAGGGTTGTTGATTCTCAGCGGACCACACAAAAGCTACCTTCGGACTCAGCAAATCCGTCAAAGGAGAAGCCACTGCAGAGAAGTTTGTACAGAACCCCCTATAGTACCCAACCATAGCCAGATACCTACGGAGTTCAGTCCTAGATGTTGGAACAGGAAATGCGACAATACGTCCCACCTTGTCCTCGAGAGCACGAACCTGACCCTGGCCCACCATCTTACCCAGATACATCATCGTGGCCTGGCCAAACTCACACTTCCCCAGATTGATCGTTAGGTTTGCCTCCGCTAGACGACAAAATACCTCCTTCAGATGACCGATGTGTTCGATCCAAGACCTGTAGCACCCAACTAAATCATCAAGGTATGCTTCACAGGAGGACAAACCAGACAATACCATGTTTACTAACCGTTGGAAGGTTGCCGGCACATTGCGCATTCCAAATGCCATTACTGTGTACTGAAGAAAGTTATCAGGCGTAATGAACGCTGAGATCTCCCTCGCCCGCCTAGTCAAAGGAACTTGCCAATACCCTTTTAGCAAGTCCAACTTAGACACAAAAGATGCACTTCCCACATGATCCACGCAATCCTCCATCCAAGGAAGAGGATAGCAATCCGGCTTAGTTACACTATTCACCTTCCGAAAGTCCGTGCAAAACCTGTCCTCCCCATTAGCCTTCGTAGCCAGTAGACACGGAGAACTCCACGGACTACAACTAGGTTCAGCAATTGCATGCTGCAGCATATAGTCAACCTGACCTCTTAGGCGATGACGCTTGTCAGGGTTGGCCTGATTCGGATGCTGTTTAATTGGCGCAGCACCAGCCACGTAAATGTCATGCTGCAGCACAGACGTCTGAGAAGGCAAATCCGAGAACAGTGACCCATTTGACCTCAACAAAGCAAGCAGATCATCCCGCTGACTTCCAGACAAATGAGACAACCGCAAGGGAAACGACTACAAAGATTCAGAGTTGCACAGCTTTCCCTGTGTCACTACCACAGCCAACCATGCTTCACCCACATCACCACCCGTGTCAGGGGGCAGCACTACTACAGCCAAAACTGGCTTAGAAAAAAACCGAAGGACACAGCTCCTCCCCATCAACCTGTACATGCTCCTGCTCATGGTACTGCTTCAGCATGTTGACAACAAAGAGCTGAGTCTTACGCCTCCGATCAGGGGTACCAATAACGTAATCCCTTGCACCAACTTTCTTAACCACCTGATAGGGACCACTATACCGAGCCTGCAGACTGGAACCAGGAATAGGCAACAACACCAGGACCTTGTCACCTGGAGAAAAATTCCTACTAGAAGCCTTCCTGTCGAACCATCCGTTCATCCTAGACTGAGCAGAAGCAAGATTACCCATTGTCAGTTCGCATGCCCACCGCAGTCTAGACCTAAAAGTACAGACGTGGTCTAAAATACTACGTTTTGAATTCTCCTGCAACCATTTCTCCTTCAGGACCCTCAACGGACCATGAACAGTATGCATGAACACCAGGTCAGCAGGACTGTGCCCTAAAGACTCCTGCATGACCTCACGCACCGCAAACATAACTAGATGAACCCCCTCATCCCAGTCTTTTTCAAACTCCAGGCAGTAAGTCCTCAACATAGTTTTCAAAGTCTGGTGAAACCGCTCGAGAGCTCCCTGGCTCTCAGAATGATACGCTCTGGAGTAACAATGCTCAATATCCAACAACTTCATTACCTGACCAAAAACCTTTGACATGAAGTTGGAACCTTGGTCACTCTGCACAACCTTGGGCAAACCGAACAACGAAAAAAACTTAGTGAGAGACTTCACAATGGCAGGGGCAGTAATATTACGCAAAGGGACCACCTCCTGAAAGCGGGTAGACGCACACATAATTGTCAATAAAAACTTGTTGCCCACCCTTGTCCGAGGTAGAGGACCCACACAATCAACTAGAATCAAGTGACTAGAATCAACTAGCAAAAGGATAACAAGGGATAAAATTGGTCCATTGGAGAGACCGAGTGGACAGCTATCTGCAGAGCCAAAAGAGATGGGGGAGATATTGAACAATTTCTTTTCTTCGGTATTCACCAAGGAGAAGGATATTGAATTATGTGAGGTAAGGGAAACTAGTAGAGTAGCTATGGATACTATGAGTTTCAAAGTAAAAGAAGTACTGGCACTTTTGAAAAATATAAAAGTGGATAAGTCTCCAGGTCCTGACAGGATATTCCCTAGGACATTGAGGGAAGTTAGTGTAGAAATAGCCGGGGCTATGACAGAAATATTTCAAATGTCATTAGAAACGGGAATAGTCCCCGAGGATTGGCGTACTGCGCATGTTGTTCCATTGTTTAAAAAGGGCTCTAAAAGTAAACCTAGCAATTATAGACCAGTTAGTTTGACTTCAGTGGTGGGCAAATTAATGGAAAAGATACTTAGAGATAATATATATAAATATCTGGATAAAGAGGGTCTAATTAGGAACAGTCAACATGGATTTATGCCTGGAAGGTCATGTTTGACTAATCTTCTTGAATTTTTTGAAGAGGTTACTAGGGAAATTGACGAGGGTAAAGCAGTGGATGTTGTCTATATGGACTTCAGTAAGGCCTTTGACAAGGTTCCTCATGGAAGGTTGGTTAAGAAGGTTCAACTGTTGGGTATAAATGCAGGAATAGCAAGATGGATTCAACAGTGGCTGAATGGGAGAAGCCAGAGGGTAATGGTGGATGGCTGTTTGTCAGGTTGGAGGCAGGTGACTAGTGGGGTGCCTCAGGGATCTGTGTTGGGTCCTTTGTTGTTTGTCATGTACATCAATGATCTGGATGAAGGGGTGGTAAATTGGATTAGTAAGTATGCAGATGATACCAAGATAGGGGGTGTTGTGGATAATGAAGAGGATTTCCAAAGTCTACAGAGTGATTTAGGCCAGTTGGAAAAATGGGCTGAAAGATGGCAGATGGAGTTTAATGCTGATAAATGTGAGGTGCTACACCTTGGCAGGACAAATCAAAATAGGACGTACATGGTAAACGGTAGGGAATTGAAGAATACAGTTGAACAGAGGGATCTGGGAATAACCGTGCATAGTTCCTTGAAGGTGGAATCTCATATAGATAGGGTGGTAAAGAAAGCTTTTGGTATGCTAGCCTTTATAAATCAGAGCATTGAGTATAGAAGCTGGGATGTAATGTTAAAATTGTACAAGGCGTTGGTGAGACCAAATCTGGAGTATGGTGTGCAGTTTTGGTCACCCAATTATAGGAAGGATGTCAACAAAATAGAGAGGGTACAGAGGAGATTTACTAGAATGTTGCCTGGGTTTCAACAGCTAAGTTACAGAGATAGGTTAAATAAGTTAGGTCTTTATTCTCTGGAGCACAGAAGGTTAAGGGGGACTTGATAGAGGTCTTTAAAATGATGAGAGGGATAGACAGAGTTAATGTGGACAAGCTTTTCCCTTTGAGAATAGGGAAGATTCAAACACGAGGACATGACTTTAGAATTAAGGGACAGAGGTTTAGGGGTAACATGAGGGGGAACTTCTTTACTCAGAGAGTGGTAGCGGTGTGGAATGAGCTTCCAGTGGAAGTGGTGGCGGCAGGTTCGTTGGTATCATTTAAAAATAAATTGGATAGGCATATGGATGAGAAGGGTATGGAGGGTTATGGTATGAGTGCAGGCAGGTGGGACTAAGAGAAAAAAGTTGTTCGGCACGGACTTGAAGGGCCGAGATGGCCTGTTTCCGTGCTGTAATTGTTATATGGTTATATGTTAATCCGTTCAAACGGCTCCCCGACCACAGGGATTGGATATAAAGGCGCAGGAACAATTGATTGGTTCGGCTTTCCTGCCACCTTGCAAATGTGAGAACACCTGCAGTGCTGCTTCATGTCCTTTTTCAAGCCTGGCCAAAAAAAATTCCGTAAGAAACAGTCATACGTCTTATTGACCCCCAAATGTCCACCCAGAGGTCCATCATGAGCCAAACAGAGTATCTCGTCCCTATACCGACGAGGTATCACAATCTGATCAACCACGCTCCAATCATCATGCCCTGACATATCCAAGGGAGACCACTTTCGCATCAGTAAGCCATTCCTCAGAAAATACTCCTTTGCTGTGGAATCCATATCCCCCTCAGGCACCGTGCAGTCGAACAGATCCGATAAACCTGGATCACTCTTTTGCTCCTCAACCAGCCGGTCATGTGATAGCAACACCGGCACATTTTCAGACAAGACCCCATCTTGAGATGTAGAAACACCCTTCACAACACAGGATCCATCATCCTGATCTGCAAAAATGCTCTCACTCAGGTCCACTACATCTTCAAACTTTGCCTGGCTCTTAGCAATAGCCCTCATGACAGCACAAGCTGTGAAGACCATCAGATGCTGCATAGCCAATCTATCAGGACCCTGCACCATCGGAACAGCCATCACCTCAGGAGTAATGAAAACTCTACCTCCTGCCAAGTCATTCCCCAAAATCACAGAAACTCCCGCAACGGGAAAACACGGCCATATCCCCACAATTACCCTGCCTGAAACCAACTCGGACTCAAGACTCACGGTATGCAAAGGCACTACCATGTCCTCCAACCCGAATCCTACCACAGGGACACTGGTCCCAACCGATGACTCCCCAGAAAACGGCAGTACACTATCCAATATAAAGGACTGAGTAGCACCAGTATCACGCAAGATGGATACTGGAACTCTATGACCCCCATCCTCTAGAGAAACAAAACCTTTTGTGATGAACGCAGAATAATTCCTACACTCATCAGATGTAGGCATCCCAGGAACCACAGGTGCTTTTTGTGTACCCACCAAAGCCACAGGCTTTGCATTTTTCTTGTGCAGGACGGGACACGACTTTAAGATGTGCCCGCTCCCATTACAATAGTAGCACACAGGACCTTCCTTAGTCCTGAAATCTCTGTCAACCTTATCAGCTCGGACCTCCCCCTGTATCAATGTGCTGACACTTGCAGGCACAGAAACAGCTTTGACACTGCCACTGACGACACCACCACGATTAAACGGCCATGCACCAAAACTATAGGATCGCCCAACAAACTCAGTTTGATGAGTCAATACATACTCATCTGCTAACACCGCGCCCTTAGACACCTCCATCACCTTCTGCTCATTAAGGTACACAGCAACCCTCTCAGGAAGACAGTTCTTAAAGTCTTCCATAATCATCAAGGCCCACAGCAGGTTAAAATCCTTCACTCCTTGAGAAGCGCACCACATGTCAAAAAGTGCTTCCTTCTCCCAAGCAAACTCCACATAAGTCTGACTATCAAACTTCCTAAAGCACCAGAGCTTCTGCCGGTACGCCTATGGAACTAATTCATAAGCCCTTAATACCATAGACTTCACACACTCATAGTCCCGACTGCTGTCAACAGATAAAGACAAGTACACCTCCCGTGCTTTACCCACAAGGACACACTGCAATAGCAAGGCCCACATGTCCCTAGGCCACTTCAAGGGCAAAGCCACTCATTTAAACACTGCGAAATACTTGTCCACATCCTTCTCATTAAACGGGGGAACCAGGCGGATGTTCTTGCTCATATCAAACTCCCGTTCCCTAGAAGAAACTCGTCCATTGACGCCACCGTTAGGCAGTTTAACATGAAAGATTGAGACACAAGATATATTGATACTGGAATTTTGATCAAAAATCAAAGTGTTTCAGGAAGTCAGCTGGTCTGGCAGCATCTGTGGAGGAAAATGGACAGACAAAATGTTGTAACTCCATCAAAATGATGGAACTCCTCATCAGATTAATGGAGTATGGGGCAGAAAAATGGAAAATGGAGGGACAAAGCCTGGTAAATCCCAGGTATATTCAAGACCCCCATTTCCCTTTTATTACCCTCTCTTTCCCCTCCTCCCTGTCCCCTTCCACGCATGTCCTTCCTTCCAGCTTTGCATTTCACTCTACCTCTTACCTTATCTGACACCATTTTGCCACCTTTTCATCTCCACCTATCACCCCCCCCCCCCCATCTTTATTCACTCTTCACTTCCCAAGCTTTGCCTCACCTCTACCTCTGTTTTTTTGGCTTTTCACCCTTACTCCGTCAGAGAGCAAGAGTCCCAACCCAAAACATCATATGTTATTTTATCTCCATAAATGCTATCTGACCCTTTGAGGTCCTCAGCATGTTGTTTGAGATAAAAGATATTGTCTGAACTTCATAGTGTACACACAGAAACAGTTAGAGTGCAAACAATAGGAAGTGGCTTTTGTTTGCAGGCTTATGGCTGTAGCTTGGAATTGCTTGCAAAATAAGCATTTTCTGATGTTCTGAGAACCTGATTAACCATGAGGTGTCCAGCAGGGGTTTAATACCCCCAGGGTTCCCCAGCAGCTCTCAGCAGCAACCTCTAGTAGAGGTCCATATTGGGAAGAGCTGTACAGGCAAGAAGAACAATATGCCTGTGAGTCTGCATGGGGACCCATAACAGCAGCGCCTTTTCAAGGGCTGCATGATACCTCCCTTGAGCATGAGCCGGGAGAGCTGGGGCAGTCTGACTCTGACCCTGAAGTTGGTGGCACTGCAGAAGAGCATGCACCAAAGCACATGAGCTATGCTCCAGGTGTGCCGGATGTGGCAAGCAAATTTGCCATACCGGCTGGAACGGGTGAAGAGATGGATGAAAACCTGGCCAGCAATGTAAACTATATGGCCTCTCATCAACTCCAGGACTCCATAATGGAGGAAACTTCGCAGAGATATCAGACACCTGGTTAACTGTGCATCGCTCAAAGTGCCCACAGTGAACTGGGCCATCTGGGGGCAAATGAGCGCATCCAGAAAGTCCTCAAACTGGTTGGAGCAGGAATAACGGCATTTGGGCAAATTGTACAAGGGGCACCACTATCAAATACACAGCAGGATATGCTGCCCCTGCTGTGTCATGCCCATTTTGAGATTAATTGCTTACGGAAGGTAGCCATCAAGTCGACGCTCAACCCGCGCTTCACGGCCTTGTGCAGATCCTATAATGTCCAGACACCAAACTTGTTATTTGGGGAGGATCTGGCGAAACTAGTGAAAGACCTGGATGATGAGGCAAAAACAATCGGCCTCATCAAAACTCATCCCGGGAGCAGGATGCCGCCTCGCAAGCCATATCCTTTCAGACAGGCTACAAATGCTGGAGCAGGTCAAGGACCAAGCCATGGGATTCCAGCTACACGCCACTGGCACACACCAATGCACACCCCCAACAGGGCCAGGAGACCGAGGAATCCAGCAACCATGGAGGTACGAGTAACTGGACTAGTCCAGGATATATCCTCCGGAGATCAGTCACCGGTCGGGGGTAGGTTGCAATTGTTCTATGATGAATGGTGCTGCATAACATCAGATCTATTCATAGTGGACAGTATCTGGGGGTCTCAAATCGAGTTTGTCTCAGAAGTACATCCACCCGTACAAAATACGCCTAGTCGGGTATTGGTTTTTTCAAGACCAGAAACTCTACAAGTGAATGATGAAATTGGAATCTTATTCCAAAAAGGGGTAATTAAAAGGAAGGCATATTAGCCTCAACAATTTGTGTCCAATATATTCCCCAGGCAAAGAAGGATGGTGGGTGTCGAATCATACTGGACCTAACCCGACTTAACTCTTATGTCCAGTAAAAACATTTTAAAATGGAAACTTTCAGTACTGCTAAGCAACTGGTATCAAAATGGTGTTATATGGCAACCATAGATCTGAAAGATGCATGTTATTTAGCACCAATTCATCACCAATACCGTAGATACTTGAAATTTAGTTGGATGAGACAGCTGTGACAGTTTAAAGCTTTGCAAATTGGATTAACTTCAGCCCCTAGGTTATTTACAGAATTGTTGAAACCAGTACTAGGGTTACACCGCGCTCAGAATCACATTGTAATGGCATATTTGGATGATGTTCTGATCATAGGCAAAACTCAGGAAGCAGTTGAGGAATCTGTTTCAGTTACCAAACACCTGTTTGAGAGGTTAGGGTTCCTCATCCATCCAACTAAATCCAAATTTGTACCATCTAGAACGATTGACTATTTGGGGTTCATCATTGATTCAACTAACATGTCAGTGCCTTTGCCTATGGCCAAAGCTGTAGAAATTATGGAGGCCTGTCGCAATCTGGTAGATGAACAACAACCCTCCATCGGTCAAATAGCCAGTGTTGTTGGTAAATTAGTGGCTGCTTTCCCTGGAGTGCAGTTCAGTCCTCTGCACTATCAGAATGTGCAACGAGCTAAAGACAAGCACTAACAGACCATGCAGGTCATTTCAATAGACCAATGCAGTTGCCAGCCAAAGCTATCTCCGAGTTGCAATGGTGGATAACTAATGTCTCACGATGTACTAGAGACATTCTGACTCAACAACCTTCAGTTATTTTACAAACTGATGTGAGTGCTTCGGGATGGGGAGCCACTGATACCGAGTCTAGCAGTGGCGGCAGATGCAGTGTGCAAGAGGCACTAATCCTGCAGAGGTATGGGATAAACTACTTAGAATTGCTGTGTGCATTCTATGGCCTAAAAGCATTCTGCTCAACAATGCTTGATTTACATGTTCAGCTTCAGATTAACAATACCACAGCTGTTGCATATATCAATCACATGGGTGGAATTAGGTCATTATCATGTGACAATCTGGCTAACCTTATCCGGTACTGGTGCATTACAAGAAACATCTGGGTCTCAGCTATCTACCTACCAGGTAGAGATAATGTGGTGGCAGACAGCAGGTCACGTAAAGTTAATGACAACACAGAATGGATGCTGAATCCAAAAGTTTTTAAAATGATTGTCACCTGGTATGGATTGCCAGACATAGATCTATTTGCATCCAGGTTAAATCACCAGTTACCTAAATACGTCTCATGGGAACCGGATCCAACGGCAGTCGTGGTGGATGCATTCTCGCTACACTGGGGACGTACGTTCTTTTATGCTTTTCCCCCATTGTGCCTCATCAGTCAATGTCTCACCAAAATAGAGCAGGACTCCACTTCAGGCATTTTGGTAGTTCCAGACTGGCCCACACAGCCATGGTTCCCATTGGTTCTGGGACTGATGAAACAGCCATTCATGACTATCCCCAAATGCAGCAACTTGTTGGTTCACCCTGTGACAGGAGAGAGTCACCCTTTACATGATCGTATTAATCTGGTGATTTGCAGATTTTGACCAGACCATTCAGACTGTCGAGTAGGTCCGTGGACATGATTACTGCGGCCTGGAGAGATAGTACTAAAAAACAATATTTATCGCATATTAAGAAATGGGAGATGTTCTGTTTACAGTCAAATATATCTTATCATACTGGAGGCATACCGAATGTATTGGAGTTCCTTGCTACATTGCTCTTTGACGAGCAATTGAACTATAGCGCCATTAATAGTGCTCAAAGTGCTTTGTCCTGCTATTTAGGGCGAGGATCGGGACAACACTCTGTTGGATCTCATCCATTGGTGTCCCGATTCATGAGAGGTATTTTTAACAAAAACCCTCCCAGACCTAGATATACGGAAATCTGGGATGTGAGCATAGTTCTCACACTGCTTTGGCAATGGGCTCCAATTACATCTCTGTCTTACCAAAAGTTAACGCTCAAAGTGGTCATGCTCATGGTGCAAATGTCAGCACAACAGGTCCAGACATTGCAAAAGCTATGACTGGACAGCATGCATTCTTCTGTAGATAATATCACGTTTTATGTGTATGATCTAATCAACCAAAACAGGCCAGGAACGGCTGGAACCAAAATAAGCTTTAAAGCATACCCCATTGACCTGCGCCTATGTGTAGTCACGCACATGAGTCAATATATCGAGGTCACCAAGAGTCCCAGAGGCTCTGAAACAGCGATGCTCATCATCCACAAAAAAAACTCATAAAAAGGTGTCAGTACAAACTATTTCTAGGTGGCTGAAACAGGTTTTGGATTGTGCTGGAGTAGACACTGATGTGTTTAAATCTCACTCCACCAGGGCAGTGTCAACATCCGCTGTGAAGGCACAGGACGTGTCTTTCAACAAAATCCTCGGGGCCACAGGATGGTCCAGTGAAGGAACTTTTCCCGATTTTATGAGAAACCTGTCCTCGCAGTGGAAGGATTAGGGCATGCTGTTTTGGGTTCTGTTTGAGTTTCATTTGTAATTTCCCCCTGGGAGAGGGGGGTTATTACTGTTATTTTATTATTAAAAACGTTCATTGTTTAATTTAAACAATGTTCAATACATTATTTGTTTATCCTGTGCCAACCGAAGCAGTGTGTTGTATGGAACTGGAACTACGGCATGAAATCACAGAGCTTTGAAATCTTCAAACTCACGTGACTCCGAAGTAAAATAGTAAGATTAAACGAGAACTTACCAGTTTGAAGTTTGACCTTTATTTTATGAGGAGTTACGGTGAGCGATCACGTGCCCTCCGCTCCCGGCCCTCATAATCGCAAAGATCATCTGGTAGTTCTAGTCTTCTGAGTCTTACAGTCTTACTATGTCACTTCGACTGTAGTTACTGTGATTTCATGTCGCAGCTTTGAAGATTGACGCGCATGCGCACTGGCGGGGCTTCTTCACGTAATCGCTCACCGTAACTCCTCATAAAATAAAGATCAAACTTCAAACTGGTAAGTTCTCATTTAATCTTACCATTATTAGTATCTGTTAAGGAAGCTATTCAAAACTCAGCCAAAACCTTGCTTGCCCAATTCACTGTTAAATACAAAACATGCAGTTGGGCGAAGAGGTGTCTGATATTGTAGGCAGATGATAATTCAGCTATTTATGCAGGGGTTCTGTGTGCTCCTGCTACATGAACTTGAGGGTCTCCAAAAACTCCAGACAATCCTTTTCCACTTTGGGCAGTCATGATTCCCAAGAGTCAGGGGAAAGGTTACATTTTCCAACTCAACTTAAGAACACTTGTAATCCCATGTTGAGAGTGTAATAGAGGTACAGATGAAATTAAAATGTAATAAAAGCAAAAAATAGTACATCGACATACTATGTATCTCTGCCTGTCAACATACCGTGATCATGTTCAATAGCATGTCAGCTAGTGCAGCTGCTTTGCAACAATGACTGGAATAGTTACTTATTTTGGCGAGAGAAACATCTGCATAGATTCAGAACTTTGTCTCAGAAACATATAAAAAACAAGAGGTACAATGCATTCAGGAAGTATTCAGACCCCTTCACTTTTTCCACATTTTGGTATGTTGCAGCCTTATTCTAAAATGGATAAAAAAAAATATTTTTTTAAAATCACGATTCTACACACATTACCCCATTAATAAAAAGTGAAAACAGGTGTTTTGAAATTTTTGCAAAGTAATTATAAATAAATCACTGAAATATCACATTTACGAGTATTCAGACCCTTTAAGGGCTTGTCCCACTTAGGTGACTTCTTTTGCGGGTGCAGGCGACTGTCATAGTCTTGATGAATCGTCGAAAAAGTAAATATATCAAACGCATCCTACGACTATGTAGAAGACATCCTTCGACTATGTGGGACAAGTTACGACTATCTACGACCTAATCGCCGATGCACTCAAGACAATTGGCGACCCAATAGTGGGGACTGAAGATGACCACCTTCGACTTACAGATGGCTACACCCACGATCACAGAAGGCAAGCTACGACGAGCTACGACTGGCTACGACTCTATAGTCGTAAGGTCACCTAAAAAAATGACGTTTGATTTTTCAAACATGTTATTTTAAATTCAGTGTATTGCTTGTTCTAGATGTATAAAAATAAAATCCTTTTATATGTTGTGCTTTTGAAGTGCTCGTCTCTGTTTTCTTCATCAATATAAATGTGAAAAGTCAAACTTTAAAGACAGTGCATTCCTTCCTTACGTTCGTGTGTGTTTCAATGATCTAAATATATGAGAAATGAAATATGAGACATGAAGGACTACTATGAAAAAGATTGATATTCATACATCAATTTGAGGTTAAAAAGTCAGGGATTTCCTTTATTGGTAATGAAACATGCAAACGTCTTATAAACAAACAAATGTTGATAACAGCCTGGTGGGTAGTGTTGAGGGTTGTGCCCTGCTCCTGCACTGAAGCCTTCTCCTTGGAGCCATTTCTCACACCGTCTGATCCACTGAAAGAAAAATTGCGCAATGATCGCACACTGGAATGACAGCACATCACGTGCTGCTGTTTACATACCTTTTTTTTTGCAATGAGCCTATGAAAATGACCGGTCAGCAAAGGAGATTAACTAAGACTACCTGCGACTAACTACGACTACCTGTGATAACATGGCGACCCCACTAGGACGAGACCTAGGACTACAAAAGTATAGATTTTCTCCATGGCGACCAATTATTGGTCGCAGAAGAATTTTCAACATGTTTCGGTGACCATACAGAGGCCGTGACTAGTTCCCAGAATGCGGGAAATCCTCCCAACCATGAAGGAGACCACCGACGACCATGTGGCGACCTTGTGGCAAATGCAGAGTCTCCAAAACGCGCCAAAGACGTCGCCTAAATGGGACAGGCCCTTTAGTTGAGGCACCTTTGGCAGCGATTACAGCCTCAAGTCTTTTTGGGTATGATGCTACAAGCTTGGCACACCTGTATTTGGGTAATTTCTCCCATTCTTCTCTGCAGATCCTCACAAGCTCTGTCAGATTGGATGGGGAGCATCGATGCACAGCTATTTTCAGGTCCCTCCAGAGATGTTCGATCAGGTTCAAGTCTGGGCTCTGACTGGGCCACTCAAGGACATTCACAGACTTGTCATGAAGCCACTCCTGCATTGTCTTGGCTGTGTGTCTAGGGTCGTTGTCCTGTTGGAAGGTGAACCTCTGCCCCAGTCTGAGGTCCAGAATGTTCTGGAGCAGGTTTTCATCAAGGATCTCTCTGTACTTTGCTCCATTCATCTTTCCCTCGATCCTGACTAGTCTCCCAGTTCCTGCCACTGAAAAACATCCCCACAGCATGATGCTGCCACTACCATGCTTGACCGTAGGTATGGCATTGGCCAGGTGATGAGTGGTGACTGGTTTGCTCAAGGCCAAAGTGTTCAATCTTGGCTTCATCAGACCAGTTTCTCATGCTTTTGTCAAACTCCAAGTGGGCTGTCATATGCCTTTTACTGAGGAGTGGCTTCCGTCTGGCCAATCTACCATAAAGGCCTGATTGGTGGAATGCTGCACATATAGTTGTCCTTCAGGAATATTCTCCCATCTCCACAGAGGAACTCTAGAGCTCTGTCAGAGTGACCATCGGGTTCTTGGTCACCTCCCTGACCAAGGCCCTTCTCCCCCGATTGCTCAGTTTGGCTGAGCAGCCAGCTCTATCAACAGTCCTGGTGCTTCCAAAGTTGTTCCATTTAAGAATCACAGAGGCCACTGTGCTCTTTGGAACTTGCAATGCAGCAGAAATTGTTTTATACCATTCCACAAATATGTGTCTTGATATAATCCTGTCTCTGAGGTCTACGATCAATTCCTTCAACTTCATGGCTTGGTTTTTGCTCTGACATGCAATATCAACTGTGAGACCTTATATAGACAGGTGTGTGCCTTTCCAAATCATGTCCAATGAATTTAATTTACCACTGGTAAACTCCAATCAAGTTGTAGAAACATCTCAAGGATAACCAATGGAATCAGGATGAACCTAAGCTCAATTTTGAGTGTCATAGCAAAGGGACTGTCGATCAATGTCGGGCCATTTCGTTGCGGAAGAAAAATCGCTCTGACATTTCATGAATGAAGGTATTTTTAAATTACTCTAAATTATTTATTAACTAGAGTAATTTAAAAATCACCTTCAAAAGCCGTGAGCGCCGACAACCGGAAGGATTTTGCGTAGGGGAGAAAAAAAGGTAAATAGTTTATTTTTATATTAAAAGTTGGTTTTTCGGGAGGCTTTAATAACATTTTCATGTTGCGAAATGGGGTCCAAAAAATGTATGAACAAACAGTATTTTTTCTCTCGACTTCACTGCAAACCGCAACGTTCCAATCCACCGTATTCCACTAAAATCCACTTGCTAGTTGATTTAAATGGCCATTAATTTACAGGAATCACACACTAAATTCCTTCCATTTGGCCCAGAAATTCATGAAAATGAGATTTAAAAATTATGTTATATTGTGGATTATTGGGTGAATGTTATTTGGACATAGGCAATTTAAAAAAAGTTTATCTTTTCTTAAGAAATGGATAGATGTTTAGATCTACTTATTGAATTTTTTAATTAGCTCCAATTAGATAACTAACTAATTATATGCTTTAATTTCAGGTCATCCAAGTAAGATTGTTTCGTATTTGTTTCATAATGCTTCAATCTATAATAACTGAAAATTTCATTGAGTTCTCTTAATTTTTGAGAAAGTTATGGGCTTTTAACTGTTCCAGATCACAGCTTTTGAAAGGCAATGGGGAAAAAGATGCTAATTTCCGAGTATGAAAATGGCCATAACGTTCTTAATACTGAAGATATGAAAGTGAATTAGGTGTCAAATTAAACTTCTTTTTATGCTTTATCTGATGGGATAAATTGCAGACTTGATTTTTAAAATCTCAAAATTTTGTACCATTGGTACAGGTAGGCATCGCCAGCTCCGTGGTGACTCCAGCGCTGTGCCGCCGCTGATGCAGCTGTGGTCTGGTTCCAGGTCCCCGGCATGAAAGGCCGCTCCGATCCAGGAGGAAGGCCACGAGGTGGGGGGGCTAGGACGCGACTCGGAGAAATAGTCGCGTCCCCGCCAGGAAGCGACTGGGTGTTAGTTTCCCCCTTACCCTGCCCCCCTCCCCCACATAGAAAAGTTAAAGTTTCCCCCAAAAACAAACTTTAAACTGACTAAAAAGTTTTTAAAAGATGGAAAAACAAACGGGCTGCAGGCAGAGGCTGCTGGCAGTCCAGCGTCCCTAGCATCTCGCGGCTGCAGGATGGTCCAATCTTTCAAAGGTTTTATCACAAGCCGATTTCAAGGCTGGGGGTGTTTACTGATTCTGTTTTGAGTTCTGTTATAGTTTCCCCCTGAGTTAGAGGGGTTTGTTATGGTTTTGTTGGTAAATAAACTGTTATTCATTTAACAAATGTTATTATTGATGCATTATTGATTGTTAATGACTTTTCAGTCAATCGATGCAGTGTGAACGCCGGATTTGGGTCTGCAGCTTGAAATCACAGTGCTTTGAAGTCTTCACGTAGTCACTCACATGACTCCGAAGTAAAATAGTAAGATTAAATGAGAACTTACCAGTTTGAAGTTTGATCTTTATTTAATGAGAAGTCGAGTTGAGGGACTATGTGCCCTCCGCTCCCAGCCTTAATAGATCTCATCTGGTAGTTCTTGTCTTTGTTATCTTACCATAATACTTCAGTCATTGTTATCTGTGAGTTCACTCCGCTGCTTTGAAGATTAACTCACCAACGGCTGTACAGGGTTCTTCACGTTGTCCCTCAACTCGCCTCCTCATAAAATTAAGATCTAACTTCAAACTGGTAAATTCTCATTTAATCTTACTATTGGTCCTCATTTACTTATGATTTATATTAATAACCTGAAGGACGGAGCAAGGTGTAAGACATTCAAGTTTGACAATGAAGCGAAAATAAAGGGAAAGTCCTTTTTGGGAAGATAATATTTGGACTGCAATCGGATATAGATAAGTTGAGTGAGTGGGCTAAAATGGAGCTGAATCAGGGAAAGAATGAGGTTATTCATTTTGGTAAGAGGAATCTATTGACAGACTATTATCTAAATGAAGCACGATTATGGATGAGTTAAGAACAGAAGGATTTAAGTGTCGTTGTTAAGGAAACACTATAAGCTAATAAGCTTGTGCAGAAAGTGGGGGTACACAAAATGCTGGAGAAACTCAGCGGGTGCAGCAGCATCTATGGAGTGAAGGAAATAGGTAATGTTTTGGGCCGACACCCTTCCTCAGACCGATGGGGGGTGGGGGGAGGCGGGGGGAAGAAAGGAAAAAGGAGGAGGAGGAGGAGGAGTCCGAGGTCTGAGGGAGAGGTAGGAAGGGGAGGAGACAGCAAGGGTTAACAGACTTGAGAGAATTTGATGTTCATGCCAAGAGGATGCAGACTCCCCAAGCGGAATATGAGGTGCTGTTCCTCCAATTTGCGGTGTTGCTCACTCTGGCCATGGGGGAGGACCAGGACAGAGAGGTCGGATATGGAAGGTCGGGAGGTAGGATACTTCCCTACCATTCCTTGACCTCACTATCTCCATCGCAGGGGATATACTCCTAACCGACATCCACTATAAACCCACTGACTCCCACGGCTACCTGGACTACTCTTCCTCCAACCCTGCTTCCTGTAAGAACTCCATCCCCTATTCCTAATTCCTCCATCTACGCCACATCTGCTCCCAGGATGCAGTGTTCCACACCAGGGCATCACAAATGTCCTCATTCTTCAGAGAACAGGGATTCCCCTCCCCCACTATAGATGAGGCTCGCACCAGGGTCTCCTCCATACCCCGTAACACTGCCCTCGCTCCCCATCCTCTCCACTCGCAACAAGGGCAGAGTTGCCCTGGTCCTCAACTTTCACCCCACCAACTGGCACATACAACACATAGTCCTCCGCCAGTTTCGCCATCTCCAACGTGACCCCACCACTCACCACATCTTCCCATCTTCCCCCTGTCTGTCTTCCGCAAAGACCACTTCCTCCGCAACTCCCTTGTCAATTATTCCCTTCCCTCCCGCTCCACCCCTTCCCGGGCACTTTCCCTTGCAACCGCAAGAGATGCTACACATATCGCGTTACCTCCCCCCTCCACTCCATTCAAGGACCCAAGCAGTCATTCCAGGTCGGACAGAGGTTCACCTGCACGTCCTCCAACCTCAACTACTGCATCCGCTGCTCTAGATGTCAACTGATCTATATCGGTGAGACAAAGCGGAGGCTTGGCGATCGTTTTGCCGAACACCTCCGCTCTGTCCACAATAACCAACCCGACCTCCCGGTGGCTGAGCACTTCAACACATCCCCTCCCATTCCGTATCCGACCTCTCTGTCCTGGACCTCCTCTACGGCCAGAGTGAGCAACACCGCAAATTGGAGGAACAGCACCTCATGTTCTGCTTGGGGAGTGTGCATCCTCTTGGCATGAACATCGAATTCTCTCAATTCTGTTAACCCTTGC
The DNA here is from genome assembly GCA_963514005.1 of Raja brachyura. The sequence continues at coordinate 120,434,985 of OY740781.1, forward strand.
TGTCTCCTCCCCTTCCTACCTCTCCCTCAGCCTTCGGGCTCCTCCTCCTCATTTTTCCTTTCTTCCCCCCGCCTCCCCGCACCCCCCATCAGTCTGAAGAAGGGTTTCGGCCCGAAACGTTACCTATCTCCTTCGCTCCATAGATGCTGCTGCACCCGCTGAGTTTCTCCAGCAATTTGTGTACCCTCGATTTTTCAGCATCTGCAGTTCCTTCTTTAACACATGTGCAGAAAGTGATTGGGAAGACAAATGGTTTGTTGACATTTACTGAAAAAGGATTGCAGTTAAGAAATAGGAAACCATTGTTACAATTGTATAGGGTATGAGTGAGGCCATACCGTAAGTATTGACCACAGTTTGGGTCAAGGGAGAGCCAGTGGACGTGGTGTATTTGGACTTTTTAAAAGCCTTTGACAAGGTCCCACACAAGAGATTTGTGTGCTAAATTAGAGCACATGGTATTGGGGGCAGGGTATTGACATGGATAGAGAACTGGTTGGCAGACATGAATTAACAGGTACTTTTCAGAATGGTAGGCTGTGACTAATGGGGTGTCGCAAGGCTTGGTGCAGGGAACCCAGTTATTTACAATATATATTAATGATTTAGGCAAGGGAATTAAATGTGACATCTCCAAGTTCTCTCTCCCGCCTTTCTTAAAAACTGGGATAGCAGCTATTTACAATATACATTAATGATTTAGATGAAGAGATTACAAGTAACATTAGCAAATTTGCAGATGACACAAAGCTGCGTGGCAGTGTGAGCTGCAATGAGGATGGTATGAAGCTGCAGGGTGACTTGGATAGGTGAGTGAGTGGGCAGATTCAGTATAATATGGATAGATGCGAGGTTATCCACTTTGGTGGCAAGAACAGGAAGGCAGATTATTATCTGAATGGTCAAGGAGAAACAATTCTGAAGGCTGAATAGCCTACTTCTGCACCTATTTTGCTATGTTCTATTTTTCTATAATGTAATTTCAATATTACATTCCTTGGCTTTTCCCACAGGGTCTGAAGAAGGGGTTCAGTCTGAAACATTGCCTATTCCCTTCGCTCCATAGATTCTGCCGCACCTGCTGAGTTTCTCCAGCACTTTGTCTACCATTATCAGGGGAGGTGCAATGAGAAAAGGGAGGTGCAATGAGAACTGCATGTAGATCAGTCACTGAAAGTAAGCATGCAGGTATAGCAGGCAGTGAAGAAAGCTAATTGCATGTTGGCCTTCATTGCGAGAGGATTTCAGTTTAGGAGCAAAGAGGTCTGACTGCAGTTGTATAGGGCCCTGGTGAGACTGTACCTGGAGTATTATGTGCAATTTTTGTTACCTAATTTGAGGAAAGACAGTATTGCTATTGAGGGAGTGCAGTGTGTGTTCACCAGGTTAATTCCCGGGACTAATATATATGATGAAATGGGTCGACTGGGCTTGTATTAATTGGAATTTAGACGGATGAGAGGGGATCTTTTGGAAACATATAAAATTCTTAAGGATTGGACAAGCTATACGCAGGAAAAATGTTCCCGATGTTAGGGGAGTCCGGAACCAGGGATCACAGTTTAAGAATAATGGGAAGGCCATTTAGGACTGAAATTAGGAAAAATATCTTCACCCAGAGAGTTGTGAATCTGTGGAATTATCTGCCACAGAAGGCAGTTGAGGCCAATTCACTGGATATTTTCGAGAGAGTTAGATTTAGCTCCTAGGGATAAAGGAATCAAGTGATATGGGGAAAAAGCAGGAACAGGGTACTAATTTTAGATGATCATATTGAATTACAGTGCTGGTTCGAAGGGCTGAATAGCCTACTCCTGCATATATTTTGCTATGTTCTATGTTTCTATATTTCAATATTACATTCCTTGGCTTTTCCCACTGGGTCAGCAACTGCATTTAAACAAAAGTGGTTATTTTCCCAAAGCCAGCCCTGGCTGGCATAAAAACAGGAGCCAGATGCAAAGTCCATTCAGACTCTTTATTCAGCAGATCATTGCCCCTGGGCTCAATGAAGAGTGCAGCAACAGAGCAGGCAGTCAGACGTGCCAGCATCTGCCCTCCAGTAAGTCTGAAGGGCCTGTCCCACTGCAGCAACCTAATTCGTGACTTTAACTACGAATCGAAGCTAAACGAAGGTAAAGCTCGTTGAGAAAAAAAAGGTAAGTAAACCGACCGTTAATTTTAAATGCCTGCTAAACCTTACTAAAAGTTGTCTGCCTTCTTAAAAGTGTCTCCACTCCTTCTCTCCCCCTTCTCTCCCCACCCCACTCCGCGCTCTCTAAAGGACTTACTGTTACTGTGCCACCCGTCTTTTACCTTCCTGTTCATCGCGGGTGTGAATTTCAGACAGCGCACCCTGCTTTCCCTGGTGTGTGTGCATGTGTGCATGTGTGTGTGTGTGTGTCATCCGGCTCACGGTTAGATCGTTGACAGTCAATCCAGCTCAAGGTTTTTCAGGCCAGTGTCCTCGAGCTTGAAGGTCGAAGACAGTCGCTGAAAAGTCGCGTTAGTGGGACTTAAAACCCTAAGTCCCACTAACTGGTCATTGGCACATGAGGAAGTCCAAAATATATGTCGAAGCACCAGCAGCTAGCTGGCAATTGACCGTTTCCTTTGGAACCTTTACTATTAGTTAGCACAAATTGAGCCAATGTTATTTTTTGCCCACTTTTGACAAAATAGAATTTGCGTGGTTGCTTAGAATGCATCCTGACGTGTATAAATATTAGAGCTACCTACATGTTATTGACCTGTTGCACCTTAGAATAAAGGCCACGTTTTCACCCAACACACAGAATCTTTGACTACAAGAATCTTCCCAGAACGAGAGGAGGGCATATCCGAGAGCCAATTAAACTGCGCTTTTCCTGTAAACTCCCTGGCAGCTGGTCACAGAGAAACATTGGCAGAGATCTTGGAAAGAAAGACAAGCGTTCTATTAAGCCAAGTGTGGACATGCTTCAAAGGGGACTGTGAGTTCATTTCTAAACATTTTTTTAAAATTTTGTTTGGATGGAGCTTTGAAAAAAAAGTCCCCAGCATGCACAGCTAACATCTGCTTTCAATAGGTCTCATCTGTATAGTTAAGTGGAATCATTTTGTGTATAGAGAGATGTGGAATTTAACAAAGTCAGGCAAAAGGATGCAACTGCCAGCCTCTTTTCCAGCTGGCATTGATGTCTCCTTATCCTTGCAGAAACGGCATTGCACCTGCACTTGGTGAAGCATTATGTGCACTTGGCAAATGTTCCAAACACTATCTGTCAATGTGTAGAAGTGCTTTGGGCCAGCTCTGCATATGGGACAAACCAACAAAAGATTCAAGGAATACAAAATAACATCTAAGTTGTTCACTGTCTATGCTCTCACTGAAACACGTTTTGTTCTATGTAGCCAACCATCCTGGAATCAAACCACACAAAAATAGCCAACAGCAAGTGGACCTTTTGAATATTTAATAGATTTCTATGGTAAACTACAAAGAAGTAAGAACTGAGTTTTAGATATTTCCACAGATAAGGTGGCTATGTTTTAAAATAATCAACTAAATGTTTAAATTACCTGCAAAAGATTAGACCGGACAGAAGATCGTAAGTTGCAGTCTAACAAAATGTGTCACAACACATCCACAAAATCTTTATCTAAATTTATTACCTCTATTCAGGACCAAGAACCTTCTCCAGAAAGATTAAGTTTCTCTTTCCATTGATTCTGCCTGAGCTGATGAATGTTTCCTACATTTTCTGCTTTTATTTCAGATTCATAATCACATAGTCTTGGAGGGATACAGCATGGATGACTCGAATGCCAACACAGCCGCTGCCTTATAGGCTCATCAGCAACACTAGTTACAATAACACTAAGTTAGTCTCACTCTTTACTCCCCACTTTACCATCAATTCATGGAGAAATCTATCACTCATCTACACACCAGGAATAATTTAAAATTGACAATATACCTTATGATGACGGAGGAAACGGAAGCACCTGGAGGAAACCCACACGAACATGGAAACTCCACACTGACAGCACCTGCGGTCAGCATTGAACCATTGGTGCAGTGAGGCAGCAGCTTCATCAGCTGGGTCACTATGCTGGACTGCATTTGTAATTTTTAATTCGTTGAACTTCTACAGGCGGGCCAAACCTTCATGATTCATTCTTCAGCTTGCAAAATGCTATTCAATCAATCAAATGGCATGTGAAATATTGGTAATAATGTAATTATGACAGAAACTTTGAGTACCAGTTCTCTCAAGGATTCAGACCCATGGCTCTGGTGACCATTTTTCATCTTTTGTATTTATGGTTATCCAAAGAAGCAAATGTTTATGGATTTTATTTCCATAATGATGGCACTGTCATTACTGAAGAAAGTAATATTTATTTCCTGACTCCTATACCAAAATATTAGAATTTTATTTTAGGTCTCCAAAATCAAAATATTAAAATTGCATTCATGGGCTGTGGATTGCAGAGTCTTTCATAGCTACAGGGTTGGAATAATATGTTCCCAAGGGATTATTGATGCTAACTGATCACTTAAGAGGCTGTCAGTACAGTCAAACAGATGTTGAAAGGGAACAGATGATGGCTTTAGTGCGTGGGAGGTCTGAGATCAGGAAGCAGCTGGGGCTGCAAACTTCAGGCAGGACAGTAATTACGGAACACACTTTCTGTTAGATGGGTCTGCCGGGTGGGAAAAGGTTACATTTATTGATAGTAACTGAAAATAACAAATCACCAGTTAAACTGAAATTGTTAAAAATTATATTAACTAATTGATTCCATAACTGTCATTGGACAAACAATTGAAACACAAAATTAAGATAAAGTTTCAGTTAACAGAAATGCATGCAACACAGATGAAGCCTTTTAAACTCTAAAACCTGTGAAAATTGATTTATAGTGCAAACCCTTTCTTGGCTTCCAAATTATAAAGCTTATGGTATTACAGCATGCCAAAATAATTTCTCCCTCCTCCCCCTCCTCCTCCCCCTCCTCCCCCTCCTCCTCCCCCTCCTCCTCCCCCCCTCCCTCTCCCCCTCCCTCTTCCTCTCCCCTCCCCCTCCCTCTCCCCCTTCCTCTCCCCTCCCCCTCCCTCTCCCCCTCCATCTCTCCCCATCGCTTCCTCTCCCTCTCTCTCTATATTTCCTTGAGGAGTATGTTGCAGTGTCAGCCCACTGGCAAACCACCCTCCTTTATTAAATACCGTTTTTATACGCTGTAATAATTAACAGCAATGAATTATTTTATGGGTTAAACGGTATACATCTATAACTATAAAGTGCCATCTTCCAATCCGGATCAGGTGCACACATTAAGCCTTTGAGACCAGAACTGCAACAGCCATTAAACCAGCAAGAAACAAATAAACTGCATTAAAAAAAATGCAAAATGCAAATATTGTTGATAGAAATTTGAATTAACATATAATCCCATGCTCTGTGAACTGAGCACAGTCATAAACCTGCTGATATACCTATAAAAATTATCCAATTTATAACATGGCAACCACTAACCATTCAAAGTTTAATATCTGAGCAACATTGATTAAATGAGCAAAATGGGTTTAAATTTAAATGGGTTTCTTGCTGGTTTAATGGCTATTGCAGTTCTGGTATTACAGGGATTGTGACAAGTACTAGTGTTTTATCTGATATCCCTTTATTTTGTATTTGACACTAGTTTGTGTTTATTTATGAATAGAAAGGCATGCAGGATCAAAGGGGAAGGACAAGAGAGTGGGAATAAGTGGTGTAATTCCCAGGCTGAATGACCTTCTTCAGTGCTGTATCCTACTGTGATTCTGTGTTTACAGGTTTGAAAGTAATGGTGATGATCCAAGTCTTAAAAAAATCACATGAGAATAATTTCCCTTAATACCAATAATGAAATTTAAAGTGCAGCAGGACAGAAAATGAAAGGAAAGATATTTGCCCCCCTTTCCTGCCACTTCTTGCACCTTCCTAACCCAAAGAAGAAAAATAATGTTCAAGGAGCAGCAATGAAAGAATATTATTTATTCATTACATCGATCAAATAGCTCAACTAACAACCATTATTTGTACCTTGCATGTTATAAAATCATACAGCTCAGCAAGAGACTGCAGGAACAGCTGTTTGATTAGTCTCATTCCCCTGTAGTTTCCTTAAACCAGACACCCTTCACGTAATTGTTCAATTCCCTTTTGAAAGTTTTGACCAGGAGTGGGGAACCTTTTCATGTTGGATTGCCACCTTAAGTTAGCTGTAATCTAATAAGGCTGCATCGCATAAACTTCAATTAAATATGCTTCAAAATGTACATTAGTTTGTAAAAATATAACTACTATGTACTAAGTTCAAGAAAATGAAACATTTTGTTAATTCTAAAGTTAACTAATCTTTTAATGACTTTATAACCATATAACCATATAACAATTACAGCACGGAAACAGGCCATCTCGGCCCTTCAAGTCCGTGCCGAACAACTTTTTTCCCTTAGTCCCACCTGCCTGCACTCATACCATAACCCTCCGTACCCTTCTCATCCATATGCCTATCCAATTTATTTTTAAATGATACCAACGAACCTGCCGCCACCACTTCCACTGGAAGCTCATTCCACACCGCTACCACTCTCTGAGTAAAGAAGTTCCCCCTCATGTTACCCCTAAACCTCTGTCCCTTAATTCTAAAGTCATGTCCTCTTGTTTGAATCTTCCCTATTCTCAAAGGGAAAAGCTTGTCCACATTAACTCTGTCTATCCCTCTCATCATTTTAAAGACCTCTATCAAGTCCCCCCTTAACCTTCTGCGCTCCAGAGAATAAAGACCTAACTTATTCAACCTATCTCTGTAACTTAGCTGTTGAAACCCAGGCAACATTCTAGTAAATCTCCTCTGTACCCTCTCTATTTTGTTGACATCCTTCCTATAATTGGGCGACCAAAATTGTACACCATACTCCAGATTTGGTCTCACCAACGCTTTGTACAATTTTAACATTACATCCCAGCTTCTATACTCAATGCTCTGATTTATAAAGGCTAGCATACCAAAAGCTTTCTTTACCACCCTATCTATATGAGATTCTACCTTCAAGGAACTATGCACGGTTATTCCCAGATCCCTCTGTTCAACTGTATTCTTCAATTCCCTACCGTTTACCATGTACGTCCTATTTTGATTTGTCCTGCCAAGGTGTAGCACCTCACATTTATCAGCATTAAACTCCATCTGCCATCTTTCAGCCCATTTTTCCAACTGGCCTAAATCACTCTGTAGACTTTGGAAATCCTCTTCATTATCCACAACACCCCCTATCTTGGTATCATCTGCATACTTACTAATCCAATTTACCACCCCTTCATCCAGATCATTGATGTACATGACAAACAACAAAGGACCCAACACAGATCCCTGAGGCACCCCACTAGTCACCTGCCTCCAACCCGACAAACAGCCATCCACCATTACCCTCTGGCTTCTCCCATTCAGCCACTGTTGAATCCATCTTGCTATTCCTGCATTTATACCCAACAGTTGAACCTTCTTAACCAACCTTCCATGAGGAACCTTGTCAAAGGCCTTACTGAAGTCCATATAGACAACATCCACTGCTTTACCCTCGTCAATTTCCCTAGTAACCTCTTCAAAAAATTCAAGAAGATTAGTCAAACATGACCTTCCAGGCATAAATCCATGTTGACTGTTCCTAATTAGACCCTCTTTATCCAGATACTTATATATATTATCTCTAAGTAGCTTTTCCATTAATTTGCCCACCACTGAAGTCAAACTAACCGGTCTATAATTGCTAGGTTTACTTTTAGAACCCTTTTTAAACAATGGAACAACATGCGCAGTACGCCAATCCTCGGGGACTATTCCAGTTTCTAATGACATTTGAAATATTTCTGTCATAGCCCCGGCTATTTCTACACTAACTTCCCTCAATGTCCTAGGGAATATCCTGTCAGGACCTGGAGACTTATCCACTTTTATATTTTTCAAAAGTGCCAGTACTTCTTTTACTTTGAAACTCATAGTATCCATAGCTACTCTATTAGTTTCCCTTACCTCACATAATTCAATATCCTTCTCCTTGGTGAATACTGAAGAAAAGAAATTGTTCAATATCTCCCCCATCTCTTTTGGCTCTGCAGATAGCTGTCCACTTGGTCTCTCCAATGGACCAATTGTATCCCTTGTTATCCTTTTGCTATTAACGTAGCTGTAGAAACCCTTTGGATTTACTTTCACCTTACTTGCCAAAGCAACCTCATATCTTCTTTTAGCTTTTCTAATTTCTTTCTTTAGATTCTTTTTACATTCCTTATACTCCTCAAGCACCTCATTTACTTCATGCTGCCTATAATTATTGAAGATCTCCCTCTTTTTCCGAACAAGATGTCCAATTTCCCTTGAAAACCAGGGCTCTTTCCAATTTTTACTGGTTCCTTTCAACCGAACAGGAACATAAAGATTTTGTACTCTTAAAATTTCCCCTTTAAATGTCCTCCATTTCTCCTCTACATCTTTCCCATCAAACAAAATGTCCCAGTTCACTCCTTTTAAATCATCTCGCATCTCGTTAAAGTTAGCCTTTCTCCAATCAAAAATCTCAACCCTAGGCCCAGTTCTGTCCTTCTCCATAATTATATTGAAACTAATGGTATTGTGATCACTGGACCCGAAGTGCTCCTCTACGCATACCTCCGCCACCTGTCCCGTCTCATTTCCTAACAGGAGGTCCAGCACTGCCCCTCCTCTAGTAGGCACCTCTATGTATTGCTGCAAAAAACTATCCTGCACACATTTTACAAACTCCAAACCATCCAGCCCATTTACAGAATGTGTTTCCCAGTCTATGTGTGGAAAGTTGAAATCTCCCACAATCACTACCTTGTGCTTACTACTAATATCTGCAATCTCTTTACATATTTGCTCTTCCAATTCTCGTTCCCCATTTGGCGGTCTATAATATACCCCTATAAGTGTTGCTACACCTTTCCCACTTCTAAGTTCCACCCAAATAGCCTCCCTAGATGAGCCCTCCAATCTATCCTGCCAAAGCACTGCTGTAATATCTTCCCTGACTAGCAATGCAACACCTCCACCTCTTGCCCCTCCAATTCTATCACACCTGAAGCAACGAAATCCTGGAATATTTAGTTTCCAATCACAGCCCTCCTGCAACCATGTTTCACTGATCGCCACAACATCATACTTCCAGGTATCTATCCAGACTCTAAGCTCATCCACCTTTCTTACAATGCTCCTAGCATTAAAATATGCACATTTAAGAAACCCCCCATCTCTTATTCTCTGTTTATTTCCTTTTTTTTCTTTCTCCTCTTGTGTCCGAGTGCTTCCCTTTTCTGCTTCCTGCCTCCCATTCTGTCTACTAGCTTTTGCTATTTGCATCCCTCGCCCCAACCATTCTAGTTTAAAGTCTCCCCAGTGGCCTTCGCAAATTTCCCCGCCAGGATATTGGTCCCCCTCGGGTTCAAGTGCAACCCATCCTTTCTGTACACGTCCCACCTACCCCAAAAGAAGTCCCAATGATCCAAAAACTTGAATCCCTGCCCTCTGCACCAGTCTTTCAGCCAAGCATTTATCCTCCACCTTGCTCCATTTCTACTCTCATTGTCACGTGGCACAGGCAGTAATCCTGAGATTGTTACCTTTTTCGTCCTTTTCCTCAACTCTCCTCCCAAGTCCTTAAATCCTCCCTTCAGGACCTCTTCTCTTTTTTTACCTATGTCATTGGTACCTATATGTACCACGACCTCAGGCTCCTCTCCCTCTGATTTGAGGATATCTTGGACACGTTTAGACACGTCCAAGACCTTGGCACCAGGGAGGCAGACCACCATCCTGGTCTCCCGACTGCATCCACAGAATCGCCTATCCGACCCCCTAACAATAGAGTCCCCAATTACTATTGCCCTCCTCTTTTTTTCCCTACCTTTCGGAGCAACAGGGGCGGTCTCTGTGCTGAAGGCCCGTCCGCTGTCGCTACCCCCGGGCAGGCTGTCACCCCCATCCGTACTCAAACAGGAGTACTTATTTGCCAGGTGTACTGACATTGGAGTACTCACTTGTTCATGCCTCTGCCCCTTGCCCTTCCTTAGCGTGACCCACATGTCTCTCTCCTGTGGTTTTGGAGTGACCACCTCCCTATAACTCACCTCTATCACCTTTTCACTCTCCCTGACCAGGCAGAGGTCATCGAGCTGCTGCTCCAGGATCCTAATACGGTCCCTTAGGAGCCCCATCTCTCTGCACCTGATGCAGATGTGGACGTCAAGAGGGCCATCCGACACCATGACCTCCCACATCTGACATGCAGTACAGTACACTGCTCTGGCTGACATTCTCTCGCCTTAGTGTTAAAGAAGGAACTGCAGATGCTGGAGAATCGAGGGTCACACAAAAAGCTGGAGAAACTCAGCGGGTGCAGCAGCATCTAAGGAGTGAAGGAGATAGGCGACGTTTCGGGTCGAGACCCTTCTTCAGACCCTCGCCTTACCCTGGATCCGATATCAGTATAATATAATGTGAGAAATCAGCAGGTATCTGACTCAAACAGCAGCTCCCTCTTGACCTTTAACCTACACCTTTATTATACAAACCAAAAGCACTGTACCTTTACTCACCCCCTGTACCTTTACTCACCCCCTGTACCTTTACTCACCCCCTGTACCTTTACTCACCCCCTGTACCTTTACTCACCCCCTGTACCTTTACTCACCCCCTGTACCTTTACTCACCCCCTGTACCTTTACTAACCCCCTGTACCTTTACTAACCCACTGTAACTTTAACCAGAAAGCAGAAATACTAACCAGAGGTTCCACCCAATCAGCTGCTTCCTCTAGTCTGCTTCCACCAATCAGCGGCTTCCACCAGAAACCTCCCTGTTCAGAATGGAATGTTCCGGATTTCGGTAAGCTCCTGACCCTCCTCCACTTGCTCCAACGGTCCCGGGCCTCTGCCTGAACAAGCCCCGCGCTGGATTTATGTACTCACCGCTCCTGACCCTCCTCCACTTGCTCCAACGGTCCCGGGCCTCTGCCTGAACAAGCCCCGCGCTGGATTTATGTACTCACCGCTCCTGACCCTCCTCCACTCGCTCCAACGGTCCCGGGCCTCTGCCTGAACAAGCCCCGCGCTGGGTTTATCTACTCACCGCTCCTGACCCTCCTCCACTCGCTCCAACGGTCCCGGGCCTCTGCCTGAACAAGCCCCGCGCTGGATTTATGTACTCACCGCTCCTGACCCTCCTCCACTCGCTCCAACGGTCCCGGGCCTTTGTGACTACTTTTTGTGGGAAAGCATTTGAATATTTGGTTGCAACATGGAGGTACACAGTTTCAGCTGATCTTCTAGATGGGTATCCGTCATTTGTGACCTTAAGGCTGTATTGATTTGGGTTAGGTAGAAAAATGTAGATTTGCAGCAATATATAGTTGAAAAGCACGTATTTTGTTGAATCTTCTTTTACTCTTTGGTATTTTAAATACGTTTGTTTTAAGATTAAAATAAAAATAATAAAAGATGAACAAAAACATTTAAATAAAAATAAAAGGATTTGTTCTACAAAATTTTGATTCATTCAAAAGGCCGCACTTAATGACCAAGAATTGGTTTTAACTAACTCTTTTCTTCCATAGGCTAAGTTAGTACATTCCAGATCATAACAAACATGTTAAACACCAAGACACTAAGTGCTGGAGTCATTCAACGGGTCAGGTAGTATCTCTGGAGGGAATGGATAGACAACATTTTGAGTCGGGAACTAAATGCAAACAGAAAGGTATCTGCATGTTTTTAATTCATTTCACATTTACCTTAAATCTCTGCTCTCTAGTTATTTGACCCTACTGAAAGTGGAAAGAATTTATCCTCAGTTACTCTGTAAAAAGTCTCTGTTATGTTTGTGCAGCAGATACACAGGATGTTTGAAGTGCAACTTTGTGAGAAGTCGGCTGTGCATTCCTTCATAAGACAGCCTGGCTGTCCAGCCACCTTGTCAGCACTGTAGTTTTGCTGGATGTAAGGCAGGTTTACCTGAGCTTTGTGTAACCGCAATAGGTGAATGGCAAGGACATCAAACACAAACAGAAAACCACGCCATACAAAGTAATGAGGAGATGGTTTGCTCAATTTTTGCTCTCTGAGTCTCATTTGGCTCAAGTTAGGTACTGGGAAGCAATCTCCTTTAGTTGTTTTTTCACAGTTGTATTTATTACTTTGCTTGATAATTTTTAATTTTTCCAAGTGCCCTGCTACAATATCTTTACTGGCATCTCCTTGCATTTCCCCTGTGTGAGATGATGTGTCAACTGATCCATAGCTTGCTGCATCTTGTCTCCATCTCTTTTGAATAAAAAAGTTATATTTGCTGTTTTCCAATAAAATAGAACCTTTTGCAAAACTAAAATCAGTGTATCTATCACTGGCAATAGATGTGTTACTCCACCATTTTGTGTCTACCTTAGGTGTAAACCAGCATCTGCAGTTCCTTCCTATACATATTAATCACTGGGCACTTCACAGCATATAAGGCCCAAATGCTGGATGCTACTGTACTGGCCTTGCACATTTAAAGTGCATCATTGGATATTGCTGAACACTCCAGGGAAATTAGGAAGATCTGCAGCTGGAACCAGGGCATCTGAAGTAGAGACTGAACCTTGGTCACGTTGCGGTGTGAATAGGAGAATGAGCAGCAATGGGCAGAGAATGAGATACAGTGAGGAAAGGGATTTGGGTTTAGTCATTTAGCTATTGATTTGTGGTTGTGACAGATTCTATGGACAGTGTTGATACATATTGTTGAGTACAAAATGCTAGGATTGGCAATGACTAGGCTCAGTAGTTGTGGAGTATGATCACCAATCAAGCAGGTGAAAGATGGTGGAGAAGAGATTCAGTGGTCGAAAGGGAGTGCAATCAATAATTAGTGGGCCCGTGGGATGAGATTGGTCAGTGAGAATATGTCAGCTGTCAGGAGCACATAATTGGTGGTTGGACAGGGAAAGAACAGTTTGGTGTTTGAAGGTTGAAGCTATTTTAGGTGAGGAAGTTGATGGTCAAACCAGCATTTGGAGTTTGGAGACGCATGACCAATTTGTAGGGAGTAGCTGGGGTGGTGATGTGATTCAGGGGCTTGGGTAAAGCGAAGCAGTGGTTGGAGCTTTCAGAGGCCCAAGATCAGTGTTTGGGGAGGTGGTAGAGTCAGCAGATCAGCGGGTTTGGGAAAGATCATATGAGTGTGACGAGTTTGTGGGGATTGGGGATTTCTTCCAGTGTGGGAAACTGCTTCAGAGGTCCAAGGGATGGCTGGGTTAATAGAGGGGCTCTGCACTATGTTCACAGAGGCTTATTCTCAGTTGCATAAGAAGCGAACTCATGATGAGTATGAAGACCTGCAATTGCATACATTAACTGTGTGACAGTGACAGAAATGCAACTGAAAGTGCTGCCCGGTGCAGGATACCTGATGTTGGATGCCATTGCATATATTCAAATTTTCGCAGAGTATTACGATGTTAGATACAGTGGGCAGAGGGGTGAAACTTGCATCTTGCAGGAAGTTCAAGACTTTCAATAATGTTTAATTTCTCATTGAAATTAGACCACTCTGCACACGTTGCTACTTAATTAATTTACTTTGCCTGTGTTCTCAATGTTCACAATAAACATCTGGCCTTAAAATGTTCAGCAACAGATAAGGCATGGAAATGTGATCGCTGAGATGCTATCACAATAGTAATAGCTTAAACCAAAATGGTGCATGTCACCTGCACTGGACTCCAATGACTGGGGTCTGCTCAGTCAAGTCAGCCCTCTGCTTTGCTGAACCAGACTCACCTGTGTTGCGAAATCAGTTTCCATATCCATTGTCTAGAGCCACAGAGAGCTTCTTTAGGTGATTGTTATGTGTCGTGGCACACTACACACGTGTGTCAGATGCATGGAGAAATCAGACACCACAGTTCAATCTTTATGCTTTACTTTGTTCAGTGGAAACTTTGGGCACAATATTTCTGCAGCATAGTTTCTCGGCCCTGTACCACTGAGCTGGTGACAGTTCAGGTATTGGCATTGCAGCTCTCTTTCTGACAGGCCATTCATTATTGGAATTGGAAGGAGACCTCAGTCCAGGTTGGCTGCAAATCAAAGGTATAATTCAACCAGCAGACTCGAGGGGAGGTTGGAACGAGCTATTGCTAATGTTGGAGCTGCAGCATTGATGTGGGAATGATTCCAGATTTCAATCCACATATTTTAGAGTCCCTTAAAAAGGTGATGTGCTTCTGAAACATGAGGCTCTAACTCACTGGAATGGCATCACCTGAAGTAAAGGGCCTGTTCCACTTGGCCGTCATTTGCGCGTCACGCAGCTGGCGCGCGAAGATTTTGTACAAAATCTTCAAAATCCTGCGACGCCGCGCGCAGCCACGTGCGTCGTGTGTCATGGCGCGTAAATGATGTTGCATAAATTACGCGCAAATGACGGCCAAGTGGGACAGGCCCTTAAGGAACACAAGTCTGCTTCCTTGATTGGCAGTTTCCAGTAGGAGGAACAAGATTTGCAGGACATGTGGGACAGGAAACTTAAAGGGAAACATTTGTTTTCAGCTCACTGTAAATAAGGTTATTGGGACTGTGGTAGCAACATGAATTGAACTGTCCATCCCAGAAAATATTTTCCATCTAGTGTTTTTCTGCCAATTTGGACTTAAAATAGGAATAAGTTAACACTCTCTTATAAAAAGTGGGCGCACAGTCAGTGGTGTATTACATCTGGGTTGAATGACGATGATCCATTAGAAATCAGCAGAAGAGGGGTTCACATGTCAACGACAATTATGCCATTTACATAACAATTTAGAGGATCTGGCCCTTGTCTCCTTCTACTTTTACTTTCTTGCAGATTGCTTTACATCGAGCTGGAAGCTGTAGCCGAGAGGGAAGTCAAGATAATATTTCATAGGTTGGTAGCTTTTTACCATTTTTAGGTAACTACACATACCCTCCCCCTCACCCTACTTACCACATATGCCGCCTCTTCTTACCTCCCCTTCCTCTCTCACCTAGAGTTGCACCCATCACTCCCCTTCCCCTCCCCCTCCCCTTCCACCTCCATTCCCTCCTCTAGCTTCACAATTTATAACACCATCCTTTTGCCTCGCACCTTCTATGTTTTCATCTATGACCTTTGTCCAACCATCTGCCTATCACCAAACTCTCCTCACTCAAATCAGCCTATTCCTGATCAGAAACATCACCAATCCATGTATCAAAATTCTCCAAAGATGCTGCCTGATCCATTGAGTTACTCCAGCATTTTCTCTCTTTTTTTTCACACAGGGTACTCTTTGCATAAAGAATTCTTGAAGGTTCTTTCACCAGAAAGCCCTCCAAGGCAGTGGTATATTGTCACACACTTTCTATATTCTATGTAGAATATAGTTCTAATACCAGAACATAATCTGTTCAGAGTGTGGCTATCAATACTTCAGAGGCTTTTGGGAAAGAAAATTTGACAAGAGGATTCAGGGGGGGAGAAAGCTTGAAAAGAGAAGTAGAAGTGGGGCAAAGCCTGGTAGATGATGGGTGTATGCAGGTGAGAGAGATGATCTGCAGGTGGGTGGAAGTAGTGACAAAGGCAAGGGGTTAAATGGAGACAAAGAGGTGTCAAATAAGAAAAAATGAGGAGTGAAATGTACAGACAGAGGGAGGGACATGTGTGAAACGGGTCAGGGAGGAGGGGAAAGGGTGGGCGTAAAAGGGAAATGGGACTAGGAATAGGGGGCAGGTGGGAAATGAGTGGAAGGATGAGGAGAAAGGAATAGGGTGAAGAGAGTGATGGGAGAAATATGTATGCACCGAAGGGGTGGAACTAAGAAAGACTGTTGGAGCTTCCTTTCCCCTCCTCCAGCTGCTCATCTTCCACCCGTCAAGTCAAGTCAAGAGAGTTTATTGTCATGTGTCCCAGACAGGACGATGAAATTCTTGCTTGTTGCTGCAGCACAACAGAGTATTGTGAGCATAAATACAGAACAGTTCAGTGTGTCTATATGGCATAGACCATCTATATACACATAAATAAACAGATAAAGTGCAATAGGCTGTTATAGTTCAGTTTGTTTGATGGCGCGTTTAATAGCCTGATGGCTGTGAGGAAGAAGCTGTTCATGAACCTGGATGTAACAGATTTCAGGCTCTTGTATCTGCTACCTGACGGCAGCAGAGAGATGAGTGTGTGGCTAGGATGGTGTGGGTCTTTGATGATGCTGGCAGCCTTTTAAGGCAGCGACTGCGATAGATCCCTTCGATGGTGGGGAAGTCAGAGCCAATGATGGACTGGGCAGTGGTCAGAACTCTCTGCATTCTTTTCTGCTCCTGGGCACTCAAGTTGCCGAACCAAGCCACGATGCAACCAGTCAGCATGCTTTCTACTGTGTACCTGGAGATGTTCAAGAGAGTCCTCTTTGATAAACCGACTCTCCATAATCTTCTCAGGAAGTAGAGGTGCTGATGTGCTTTCTTTATAATTGCATAGAAACATAGAAACATAGAAATTAGGTGCAGGAATAGGCCATTCGGCCCTTCGAGCCTGCACCGCCATTCAATATGATCATGGCTGATCATTCAACTCAGTATCCCATACCTGCCTACTCTCCATACCCTCTGATCCCCTTAGCCTCAAGGGCCACATCTAACTCCCTCTTAAATATAGCCAATGAACTGGCCTCAACTACCCTCTGTGGCAGAGAGTTGCAGAGACCCACAACTCTCTGTGTGAAAAACGTCCTTCTCATCTCGGTCATCAGTGTGCTGGGACCAGGAAAGATCTTCGGAAATATGCACGCCCAGGAATTTGAAGTTCTTGACCCTTTCCACCATTGTCTCATTGATATAAACAGGATTATGGGTCCCTGTCCTACGCCTTCCAAAGTCCACAATCAGTTCCTTGGTTTTGCTGGTGTGGAGAGCCAGGTAATTATGCTGGGATCATTTGGTCAATTGGTTGATCTCGCTTCAATACACTGACTTGTCACCATCAGTGATTCGTCCCACAACAGTGGTGTCATCGGCGAACTTGATGATGGAGCTCGCACTATGTCCGGCTACACAGTCATGAGTATAGAGTGAATACAGCATGGGGTTGAGCACGCAGCCTTGAGGTGCTCCCATGCTGATTGTTATCGAGGATGACACATTTCCACCAATACGGACAGACTGTGGTCTGTGGATGAGGAAGCCGAGGATCCAATTGCAGAGGGATGTGCAGAGACCCAGTTCTGCAAGCTTGGTAACCAGTTTGGAGGGGATGATTGTATTAAACGCTGAGCTGTAGTCAATGAATAATAGCCTGACATATGAGTTTTAGTTGTCCAAGTGGTTCAGAGTGGAGTAGAGGGCCAGTGAAATCGCATCCATCGTTGATCTGTTGTGGCAGTAAGCGAACTGCAGTGGGCCGAGGTTCTTGTCGAGGTAGGAGTTGATATGTGCCATAATCAACCTCTCAAAGCACTTCATCACTACAGACGTTAGTGCCACTGGTCAATAGTCATTGAGGCACATCACCTTGCACGTCTTAGGCACTGGTATTATTGATGCCCTTTTAAAGCAGGTGGGAACCTCAGACCTCAGAAGTGAAAGGTTGAAAATGTCCGTAAAAGTTGGTCCGCACAGGTTTTTAGAACACGACCAGATTTGCCATCACCGCTTTCTGAGGGTTCACCCCACTGAAGGATCTTCTGACGTTGGCCTCTGTGACGGTGACTGAAATACCGTCACGGCGAATGGGGACTCGGGAAGGCACATCAACATTCTCCCTATCAAAGCATGCGTAAAATGCATTGAGCTCATCAGGGAGCGATACTTCTCTGACAATTGAGTTGCCTCCTGATTTCACCTTGTAGGAGGTGATGGCAGGAGGTGATTTTGCCTTGTAGGAGGTGATCCCCTACTTGGCCATTTCCCTTTTATCCTCCCCCTCTTCACATCTCCCTGTTTGCCTCCACCCATATCCTCTCTCCAGCTCCATTTCACTCTTCCTTATTTTTTCCTTATCTGACACCATTTGTCTCCACTTCAACTTGCCCCTTTCTCCACCCCCTCACCTGTCATGGTTCGTCCAACCTCAAGCTCTCTTTGCCACCTTTATCTCCCCTATTTCATCAATCTGAAGAAGGAACACAACCCAAAGTGTCATCAGGCCACTTCCTCCACAGGAGGTGATCTAAAAGAGGTGCATAAAATCATGAGGGTGTTATGCTGAGTTTTTTTCCCAAGGGAATCAGGAATTAGATGGCATAGGCTTCAGGAGAGAGCAGAAAGATTTAATAGGAACCCCATTCCTATTTTCACATTGAAATATAGGTATTTAGAATGAGCTACAAGAGGAAGTAGTAGATGCAGGTTTAATAACAACATTTGAGAGACATTTGGACAGTTGCATGAATAGGAAAGGTTCAGAGGGATATGACCGAAATGCGGGCAAGCGGCATTTACTGAAAGCGGAAGAAATGTTACTTCCTCACTCTTGGATGTGAATAGTCAAGAATTTACTTTTCCTATCGTATTTAGCTGCAATGGATTTCTATTACATTTATTGTTTAAAATTCTAATATTTACAAATAATAATGTACACTAAGATTTCCTATTGTTCTTGCATTCGGATTGGGCTGAAGTACTAAGGATTCTGCTAAGGATTCCCTCATCGTGTTTACACTTTGATATTTCATTGAGATTTATGAAGTGAAGGTGAATACATGCAGCAGACAGATGTCCAGATGCCCTTTATACACACACTGAAATACTGTGGGATGTGACCTGCCAACCTCTGAGAAGAATAACATTCGGTACCAGTTAACTGTCATAGAGGTCCTTTGAAACACTTTTCCCTCATTTATTGAAAGGAAAAATTATGGGTCTCAATGACCCGAAAAGTATCCGCAGGTGGCATTGAAACCCTTCATCCTATGTGGCAGATGGCCTTGCTTGGAGTATGCTTACAGTTCAACCACAATATGCAATATGAGGATTTTGGAGCAGATTATAATAATTCTAGATTGGCTTTAACACACAAATAATCATTTTAACCCAGTTCTATGTGATTTTGGTGAATTACCCTACATTTTATGATTTTTTAAATAATCTGCCATTACTATATTAAACAGTTAAACTATCCTCCAGGTCTGTCAGAATGTATTTCCATCGGTAGTCCAATACATTGGGCTGCAAGAGCTGATTTGAGCTTTGTGCTGCCTCCTTTTCCAGCTTCCTTGGAAACTTGTGCAGATTATCCAGCGGCAGCTTCCTTACTGAATCCACTCCACTCCTGATGGACAGAAATGTACTGACAGCCAACCAGGCCACACTCCTTGGATTCATTTAACTGATTGATTCTCAGAAACATTTTAGAACTTTAAACATTATGGCGACACGGTAGCGGAGCGGTAGAATTGCTGCCTTATAGTGTCAGGGACCCATGTTCGATCCTGACTATGGGTGCTGTCTCTACAGAGTTTGTACACTCTCCCCGTGACCACATGGGCTTTCCCCAGGTACTCTGGTTTCCTCCCACACTCCAAAGATGTATGTTAATTGGCATTGGTCAAGATTATAAATTGTCTCGAGGGTGTAGGATATGGCTGGTGTACGGGGATCACTGGCCGGCATGGACTCGGTGGTCCAAAGGGCCTGTTTCAACGCTGTATCTCTAAATAAAACTAAACTAAACTAAGAATTAAGATTAAGAATGTGTTCCCCTGCACAGATATTCCCTACTTTATATGCTGGGGAACTGAAACAAATTGCTCCTCCAATACCAAATTCAACGAAAAGTACACTAGTACACTATAATTAAATAAAGTACAGGCAATCAACTGTTAGGAAATCCTACAATTAGCCATCTACCTGTCTCTCTTAAGTTTGGTATATTTACATGCTGCATTGCTGGCATTCCACTGAAAAACCTAGGATATTTGTGGAAAAAGCAATACAGATTGAGGGTAAATAGTATAATTACTTTATGGTTTTAGGAGGTCAGATTTGATGTGTTGGTATCACATAAGTTAAAGGGGTGAAAGTGAGTCAACAATTCCAGCACAGGGATAAGGGAGCTATACTTAGTATAAACCTAATTTGGATAGCTGGCAAGTTGGATGGGCAAGGAATCCAAACTAAACAGTATTAAAGCACCTATTTGGGTGGGATTTTTTTCTGAAAAATTGTAGAATTTTGTTTCTTAATATTGAATTATAATGGCATTTCAAACTAACTGGAAAGCACATCCATAATTTAAGTAGCAATGAAAAGCAATGGAAAAGGCCTCAATTTATTTCTATCAGCCACCAAAAATAAAGAACAACATGATGCAAAAATAAACAGGGGCAATGTGCAAAAGGGAACTGGCAGGTTGGAGTGAGTGGTATCCAAAATAAATTAGTTCATACTGAGGCTTTGAAATTAATTGAAGTAATTTTAGTGATATCCCTAATGCCATTTCAAAAAGCTAATTTGTTGGTGCCTATTCTGAAATGTCACCATTGGGCTCCCGTGTGTAACTGTTACAGGAACAGTGTAATGGCAATTTCAAACATTTCCATTGTCATTCCTACGCTAGCAGGGAGGAGTGGATTTAACTTATGCAGTACAATAACAAAAACAGAACTTCCAGTCGGTATTTCCAGTTTAATTGATTCTTTATTAAAGTTGTGTCTGATGCAAATTGTAACTTTCCATTCTTACTATCTGAACTGGTAAAAACTGTGCTTCTCTTTGTGTGCCAGCTCTCGTCTGACTACACCCTGTCTTGTCGCTTAGTTAAATGTAAGTCACGCCCATCTACGCAACAAAATCACACCCCAACCATTCAAAATGATACAACTAGAAATATCTAGACAAAATACTATAATATACTAACTATAACTAACATGCATAAAAGGCCCCTACAAACAGTATATTGAGAGTTAAATTCCCCACATTAACAGGACCTTCCTCAGAACACTGTGCTCGGGGAATAGCCTTAAAGGCTCACACCATAATACAACTAACGCTCGTTTAAGTACTGGGAAGCGTTGAAAAGGAACAAGTAGTGAAATGAACAGAATTTGGCTAGGCATATTTTTAAGTCAAAATTAACCCCATTGCATTAAAACTGTCATCTTGCAGATACTGTAGAAGCTGTAGTGTGCTCACAATATTTTCAATTTCTATCAGAGTTCTAACTAGTTTTATGCCAGAACTATGTTAGCGTGCAATCTGGAAATTTTGCTCTAATGAGGCTATTAGTATGTTCTTCGGATATTTTATTTTGCATTATTGCATTGGTTGCTTGGGAGGATTCATGATGGAACATTATAGAGGTAATGATAATAGTTGTGTTCATCATAATAAGAAGTAAGTTTACATCACATTTTAACATTCATTAGGTAAAAAGAAAATATTGTATGATGGTAATGTTGTCTTCATTGAGATGAATAATATGATTCTTCCTTCTCTTCTGCTTGGTTGGTGGCGAGGATCATCTTGTCTGTTATCCTTGACCTTTTATTATTAATGATTAGCACTGTAAACTTTCCATTTGGCGCTGTTGATTTTTTATGCAACAATAGATTGTATTGAAAAGCAGCTAAATGGTTTCTCATTAAAATTCTGATGGTTGAAGTTAAAACATACATAATGCAAACTATTCCCTTATCACTTTTATAATGTCACTGCTTTTCTATTCAGTGATGGAAGCCATCTCCACTAGGTCCAGTGGAGTTGATTTTTCAAGACCTGCTTATCTGAAAATTGGGGCTCTGACCTCCCAGTCCACCATCTTCATCCACTCTGTGGCATTTTTTGATAAATGCAAGCAGATTTCACAGCTAAATCTTTACCAGCACCCTGATATTTGCATAAAACATTTGATAGCATGTAATCCACGGCACAATGTTTTTGTGGGTAAAACTGAGAGCAGCTTCTAATGTTGGCACCCATCTCTGAACAACTCTTATGCAATAAACTGACAAGAGATCCATTTCACAAATATGTGGATGATTTCTGAATACCCAATGTTACTCTGTGAAATAATACCTGCATTCATATAACAGTCCACAATGAGAAACTAATGGAGATAATTGGATTATTTTCTTGGAGGACCCATATTATCCTTTATAGCACAGGTTGGCAGCATTGTATGGATCCTCCACAAGGAATTGCAGCGGTAATAGAACATGGCCTAGCTCCGTGGTTGGCATTAAGCAGCAGCCTGATTGCAGGCTCCTGTAATGACCATATAACATCAAGAACCGCATCCAAATAACCAATCACTTGTCACCTTTTTTTCCATTTCTTGAATGATCCTTCTCAAGTGCCAGTTTTAAGAATGCATATGGGCTTCTTAAGAAGAGATTAGTTGGAAAAGTAAAATTAAATTGCAGATACTGGAAATCTGAAACAAAAACAGAAAATTCTCCAAACACTCAGCAGATCAAACGCATCAATGGTGAGAGAAATAGAGTTAATGATTCAAGTCAATGACTTATCACCAGAACTAGAAGTTAGAAATCAAACATATTTAGTTGCAGAGAAAGGAGAGAGTTAGATGGAACAAAGAGAACATCTGTATCAGGATGGAGACCAATGGAGACAGAGCAATACATCTTGTGGTGCCAGGTCCAAAAAGCTTGTTCAATAGAGATGGCCATTGTGGAAGAGATGGGAATATAAGGACTTGATTGCAGAAGGAGCAGAGAGAAAACAAGAACATACTGGCACTGTAAGATACAAAACATAGCAGTTTCTAGATTTCCAAAATGAAATGAGTGCTGGAACTGCTCAGCAGATCAGAAACCTTCTGCGGAGAGACACAAAGTGTATTAACACTCTGCATGTTCATTTAACGTAGGAACATTTGTTATTTGCATTGTTTTCAAGCAGTCTATTGAGAACAGGTGTAATCAACATTCATCCATTGCTACTCCCACGATTCTCAAATTATATTCTCCAATTTCCTAAATTGTCAGGAATAGCAGCCAAACATTTTTTGAGAAAGATCAGATTTTGGACTCCCTCGCACAAGCGTGTAAAGATGGACCTTAAGGGCCTGTCCCACCAGCATGCAACTCTATGCGATGAACGCGATCAAACTAGTAGCGGGGGCCGCGCGGAAGTCGGGTGATCCCTGTACAGGGCCGTTCCCACCAGCATGCGCCTGCATGCGGCAAGCGCAACCAAACCAGCAGTAGGGGCCGCGCGGAGGTCGGGTGAGTGGCGCAACGCGGCGCAAAGTGAGGCAAACTTGGAGCGAAGTCCAAGGTAAGTTCGCCAGGACAGAGAGGGGCACACAGAGAGGGGCACACACACACAGGGCCACGGAGCCACACACATAGAGGGTCACGGAGGCACTTACAAATAGGTTCAAGGAGGCACGATGTCGGGGCGGTGTGTAAATGTCGAGGCGACTGCGAGCCAACAAGCCGTTGCCGTGCGGAATTTTTGGACATAGTCGGTTTTTCGGAGCCCCACGCGGTGTCGGGACGAACTCGGGGACGAACTCCGCACAATTCCACATGGCTCCGGCGATCGAAGTGGGACCGGCCCCGCGACGCCGGACGGCTCAAGCGACCACGTTAGGTCGCGCTAATCGCATAGAGTTGCATGCTGGTGGGACAGGCCCTTTACTCCAGGATTACAATGTGCCAATGTGGTGCTCCTGCACTATCAGACATTTGCTGTGCACAATTTTCTGATAGAAAACGTAGGAGACTTAAAGTGAACTCCAAGAACACCATTGATTAATATTTATTCTACATTATCTCCCATCTGATGAGGGGGGGTCTTATAGAAACATATAAAAGGATGAGGGGGGATGTTATAGACACATATAAAGTTATAAAATGACTGGACAAGCTAGATGCAGGAAAAATGTTCCCAATGTCGGGCAGGTCCAGAACCAGGGGCCACAGTCTTAGAATAAAGGGGAGGTCATTTAAGACTGAGGTGAGAAAAAACTTTTTCACCCACAGAGTTGTGAATTTATGGAGTTCCCTGCCAGTGGAGGCCAAGTCACTGGATGGATTTTATGAGAGAGTTAGATAGAGCTCTATGGGCTAGTGGAGTCAAGGGATATGGGGAGAAGGCAGGCGCGGGTTATTGATAGGGGACGATCAGCCATGATCACAATGAATGGCGGTGCTGGCTCGAACGGCTAAATGGCCTCCTCCTGCACCTAATTTCTATGTTTCTATCTCAACATGGTCATCATAATCCATTGAGCAAAATACAAAGTGGTGGAGAAACTCCGCAGCATCTGTGGAGGGAATGGACAGACAGCATTTTAGGTCAGGATCGTTTTCAGACTGATTGGAGTAGGGGAGAGAGAAAGCTGGAAAAGAGAGGTGAGGGTGAGAGGAAGCTTGACAAGTGATAGGTAGATGCAGATAAGGGTTTGATTGCCAGATGCCGGAGTGAATGGCAAGGGCTAGATGTGAAAGGAAGACAAAAGTGTGTAAGATATGAAGAGAAGAAGAGTGAAATGTAATGCCAGAGGGAGGGAGATGGGTGAGACTGAAGGGAGGGGAATGAGCAGGGATAAAAAAAGTAGGCCACTCTGCGATGGAAGATGAACAGGACAGCTGGGATGGAGGTGGGGTAGGAGAATTATCTGCACAGTGCAATGAGGTGGTGGCTTGGGCATAGAAGAGATGACATACTTTCTCCTGCAACCACAAGTGATGTAATAGCTTTACCTCCTCTCTCACTTGTATCCAAGGAACCCAGAAGCCCTTCCTGGTGAGGCAGAGGTTCATGTACACCTTTGAAATCTTTTATATGAATATTTCATATCCTATAAAATAATCTTTCAGACAGAATTGAAGGAAGGATGCCTCCCAGTTATAAAATGAAAGCTTACATAACAATGTCATATCTAAGTATTATAGCATTCCATATTGCGGAAATGATTTCACCCCTTAGTTCGACTTATGGTAATTATATAAAGTTCAATCATTGAAAACTTTAATGAATTCTCTAGTCCTAGGCAGGCAGTTATGAGATGGACAATTACTTACATTATTTCTAGCATGAATTATCCATCTCATAAAGAAGCCTAGAATATTGATAGACTTCAGTAGAATACCCTTCACTCAGATTGAGCTCAAATGATCTTTAATGTTTTGGAGATAACGAAATCTTAAGGTGACAGTGTGGTTTTATTTCAGAAGAACTCTTATTGTGCATTGTGACATTTAATGTCGATAATTGTTATGAAACTAAATATATTTTATCTGTTACTGCTTCTATGAAAAAAGACTCACAAGCTTAACATTGCAGTGTGATCAGCCTGGTTTGGGAACAGCTCTGCTCAAGACCGCAAGAAATTGCCGAGAGTTGTGGATGTAGCACTGATCGTCACATGGACCATACTTCCCACCATTCATTGACTTCATCTGGACTTACAGCTGCCTCGGGATGTCAGCCAACATAATCAAGGAACTTTTTTACCCCAGTCATTATCTCTTCTCCCCGCTGCCATTGAGCAGAATATACAAAAGCTTCTTCTCCTCTGTTATCAGACTTCTGAATGGTCCTTCCATAAGCTCAGGTAAAGTCACAATCTTCCTACCCACCTAATTGGATATTGGATTTCTTTCTCTGGAACTGTTGCGCTCCAATGCTGAAAAACTATATTCTGCAAACTGGTAGCTTACTCTTCACTCTACCTGTTGTATTTATGTGTAGCCTGGTTATGGTCATGTATAGTATTACCTGATTTGATTGAATAGCATGCAAACAAAAGTTTTTCACTGTATCTCGGTATAGGTGACGATAGTAAACTAATACCAATATCTGACATTCTTACTCAGACTCTCACGTAAAGAGATGCCATGCTTGCGGAGGATGGATGGGTGTAGGAGAGTGGGAGTAAGGAAGGTACCAACTTATGGTCAATACCTACAGCCCATACTTGAATCCAAAAATAGACACTCTATTCCAAGCTCTGTCACAGAAATCCATAGGCCGTGGGTCAAGGATGTGCTTAAAAGCCTATTTTATAGAATGCAACATTCACACTGACCCTTGGTAATCCCTGGGATAAAAGTACCAACATCCACTGCATAGTCCTCTAAATCCTCTATGAGGATAAGCCAGAGATCTCTTCAAGGACCACAACCATAACCTTGAGGCTTTAATGACATCCAGTTGGCTGTTGGGCAGATCCCATTGTTCTCATGACGCCAGACTCAGGGTGTCAGGGAAGAACGATTCAAGGATGACTCTTAATGCCTCTTGAAAAAGTGACATATTCCCATTGATTCTTGTAAATTGCTGGCCTGGCTATTAAATGGCTCTTCTTTGAGCTTATATTTTGTGGTTTGTAGCTTGTCATCTACATTCAGCATTGACCCAGTCATCACTTTAACAAATACGACACAATGGATACAATACGATAGAACTTTATTTATCGCAATAGGGAAATTAATCTGCCAACAGTCATAAAACACAAGATACATGAAACACAAAATTAAGGGGGGGGGGGGGGGGGGGGGGGAGTTGTACAGTTTGATAGCCACAAGGAAAAACAATCTCCTGTGGCGATCTGTACTGCATCTTGGTGGGACCAGTCTGTTGCTGCAGGTACTCCTCAGGTTGACCAGTGTGTTGTGGAGGGGGTGAGCTGTATTATCCAAGAATGCCCAAGCATCAAACTGCAGTCCCAAGCCAGTTTGCTCCTCAATGGAGAGGCGCTGCCCTGTGGTTTAACATTGCACATGCAAATAGCATGACTGTGGGAAGGTGGGAATTTGGTAGAATTAGCCCCACCTGCAAAACCACCAGAAATCCCTTTGGCATCTTCTAGTTGCTTCTGCTACCTCAACCACTTGAAAAAGCTGTTACCAGTTGTTCAGAAACATTCAAAAATATTACAAAACTTAGAAATTCTCATGCTAGTTTTAAAATATTTAACGTTTAAAAATATATTCAAGAATAGCTGTCAGTAACTTCGTTATATTTGTGTAAAAGTACCTATATTGTTGTCTGCAAATCAAGGAAATATCACCAATTAAGTAGGTAAATGTTGATTTTTCATCACTGAATCCAATCCAGTGATGTAAAGATTCATTGTAATGATGCCTATTCTTAGAATTCTTAATACTTGGATGCGTAAAATTATAAACGAAATAATATTTTTAGGCAGTGGGCAGAGGTGCTTTTTCGTTTCATTTCGTGACCCAATCACGTATTTACCTGTATTTTAAACATATTGTGTAAAAATATTATAGAAATCATACCTGAAACTCGTCAAAAACAAAACCTGCACCTATTTTTAAATAAGAGAAAAACCTCAAATTTTCCAAATAGTAATTGTCCAATCAACGCAAGTTTGACATTGCGTCGGACGGCAATTGACCAATCACGTGCTTTGTGTCATGGTAGCAGGACAGCGAGGACCCTGGGATCATGGCTGCCTCCTAATTATATCAAAACAATAGCAAGGTTTCAGAGAAATAAAGGTAATGCTAACCTTGCTGATAATTTTGTTTTACAATTGATTTATCTTTGTAAAGTTATGATGCGAACTGTTAAATAAAAACGATAAATAAAAATGTAGAGTTAGGGTTATTATTAGGATTAGTGTCAGTCAGCCAGTCGGTCAGTCGATCAGTCAGTCGGGCTGTCGATAGGCCGGTGGATGCTGCAAAGGATTGGTCGGGCTGTCGATAGGCCGGTGAGTGTTGCGAGGGGTTGGTTGGGCTGTCGGCTGGCGGGTGTTGCAGTGAGCGAGCGGGTGGACTGATGAAGCCAGTGCTATAGGAGTGCTGAACGCAGCCTGGGCAGCATGCAGGGCAGTGCTGTTCCCCACCATCATCACCATGATGATCCAGAAGGGCACGCTGGCCGAGGTGCTTAGTGGCCACACTTCCGGAACCTGCAGCCAGTTCCAAAGCGGCTCCAGCTCCAACTGTGGGCAGCTCTGGAAGGGGGACGAGTTAAGGGCCTGTCCCACTTGGGCGTCATTTGCGCGTCACGCAGGTGGCACGCGAGGATTTTGAGAACCCCGAAATCCTGGGGCTCCACACATTACCGATTGTCGCACCATGCCACCACGTCTCACCACACGCCACCACGTCTCACCACACGCCATGCGCACGTAATTCACGCCTTGTGACATGTAAATGATGTCGCGTAAATGACGCGCGAATAACACCCAAGTGAAACAGGCCCTTTAGAGTTAGGGTGAGGCATTTTCCTGTCAGTGGAAGATGCCTTAGCCTTCCCACTGCCTGGCACTGCCCAGTCCCACTATGTCCATGACCCCCACTCTGTCCACTGGCAGTCAGTTGGGTTCGGTAAACGGGGGAATGCACAGGATCTGCGCTCACCCATTAATTAGGCGGGTTCAGGAGCCGGTGAAACCCGGGACCTCTGCGGCAGTTTCACTCAACATACACACTCACAATTATATTAATTACATTATTTTTATATAACGACTCCAGTCATATTCATAAGTCACACATATATATATATATATATATATATATATATATATATATATATATATATATATATATATATATATATATATATATATATATATATATATATATATAGTATAATAATATATAGTTTAAATAGACCGCAGCACTGAATTAGGCTCCCCATGGAGTAATATGAGCATTGAACGCTAGATGCCGCTTACTTTTTTGATCTAATTTTCTAATTAGCTTAATTAATTAGTGTGCAACTTTTGTCACTGACGAGTTATGAATTCCTTCTCAGTTATATTGTATCTAAATCTGTGGCAAATTTCAAGTAGATACCAGACATGGGTCACGAAAGTTAAATTCTAGACACATTTTCGATGCTCGGCCCACAGCCTATTTTTGAAAAAAATAATCTTAATAATATTTTTTACTAACAGTTTGTAAAAGTTTAATGACAGGCATCAATCAAAATATTTGGAGAAAATAGTCAGTAAGTTACAATACATAATGATTCCATGATAGATCAATAGTGTTTAAAGATTACCACTCCCCACATTCTCAGTGAGTGTAGAATGATTATCAGAGCCCAGGCAATGTTAGCTCATTAAATTACATGTTTAAACAGATGATGACAAACATACCACCGTGGTCTTGAAACAAGCTGCTGTTATCTAATTATTCTTAAGTACAATTATTTTAAAATATTTTCTACCATAATAAACTATCATGGTTTGGAATATACTATGATATGCTTTTGCAGAGCATTTAACACATAATTTTGGTATATATCACTTCAAATCTGTCGTTGAGGCATTAATTCGGTCATTATCCATGCTTAAATAGTAGAGTTGAATTTCAAATGGATGAGGTTTTTTCTCTTGCATTTGTATTCCAAACCATCGCTTGTTAGCTCTATGATTACTTCTTCTTTGGAATAAATAGAAATCTAACTATTTATTTGTCCCTTGAATAAATATATTATCATCTTAGCTTCCTGTCCTGGCAATAGTTTTGCTTAGGAATCTCTTTATCAGGCCAAATCTGAGCACATTCAGTACTATTCTGAAGGATTAATCGTTTCATCTCTGCAGCACTACTTGGGGAGATGTAATGTGGGGTTAATGTTCTTGTTTGGTAAGCGAGCTTTGATGGAAAATAAAGCTTGATATATTTTTAGCCCCCGAAACATGTGCAGCTATCATAAAGCATGGTTAACTTTGCTTTGGTCTTCATAGTGCAGTGACACACCACCTTCCTGCTGCTTGTTTCATATAATGTTTTTAGTGGATTAACCTGCTTTTACCACTGTGCTCATTGATTATGTGCATAAGCAAGGGACCACACAGTGAATGATTTGTCCAATAAAGGCAACCTCCACTGCATAAAGCTAGCTAATTCTTTAAAAGGGCACTTGCTTCTTTCCCCAATATGTCTGCCACTGATACTAGTTTGAAACTCTAAAGGGCTTGTGCCACTTACGAGATTTTTTCGGCGACGTCAACCCGTCATTGTCCCAACAGGTTGGCGAAAATGTTCAGCATGTTGAAAATCCAGCGGCAACCAGAAAAAATATTTGGTTATAATGAAAGACCGAGCATTCTCAAATGTTACCTGTTTACTAGTATCACATCATTCATGTCACTGACCCAAGCTCCCATCCAATGACCAACACAAAGCACAGGAGGCCTCTTCATGCTATCATGCACATTCTAATATCATTTCCCCCATGCTCTAATTCTTTGTATGAGCTTAATATTTATATCGTTTACATTAAGCTCCAGGCCTCAATTTGATGGTGATGTTTCAGAGGAGAGAAACGGCTAGGCCTCAGGCAGAGATATTTCAAATAGGTAACGGGGTGGTGCAGTGGTAGAGTCACTGCCTTACAGCATCAGAGACCTGGGTTTGATCCTGACCATGGGTGCTGTCTGTACGGAGATTGTACGTTCCCCCCGTGACTGCGTGGGTTTTTTTCTGGATGATTCAGTTTCCTCACACACTCCAAAAGCGTACAGGTTTGTAGGTTAATTGGCTTTGTTAATATTGTAAATTGTCCCTAGTGTGTAGGATCGTGTTAATGTGCGGGGATCGTTGGTCGGCGCGGACTCCATGGGCGAAAGGGCATGTTTCCGCGCTGTATCTCTAATTAAACTAAAACGAAACTATGTTTAAGCAAATTTCACAATAAGGATATTATGTTTTCAGACAGGTTAGAATATTTAACGCTTTCTCTTATTTGTTTTTGATACAAATCATTGTAAAATGAAATGATAAAAATAAATGTTAGTATTTATTTACTTTCAATGAACACATTTATTTAAAGGAACATTTTAATGGAATTTAATTATTACAATAAATCAGTAAAATAAACAGAAACAAGTCAATTACCTGCATTCACTTGGTTAATCCCAACCGGTGACTTTATTCAATAACTTGGGGTGAGCTGCATGCATCACCTGTGGCTGGTGTTCAACTGAACAATCAGATGCACAATGTTAAGTGCAGTCTCAAAGCAGGAATGTGGTTAGCTGGTTGTGCCCAACCAAACTATTAGTCCCAGTTCAGTATGATTGTGGCCAATGCCTTTCCATGGAAGCAACCTTATTTAATTAACAGGTACTTTAGTTTCGCATTCATATCTTGGAATAACTCCTATAAACCTAGGACATACATATTTCATTTATTTTGTTGTGTAAAGAGATCTGTTTATAATAAATAAAAATAAAAATGTTACATTCAAGACATTGGTTATTCATTCAACCATACAAGACATCTGATGCAAACCAATGCATCCGCTCTAGTTTTTCAGTAGAATTGCTGGACCAATGCCCTCAGTTACTGCTTGATTAATGCGTAGAGTACAGGCTTGATTGGTGTTGACAGAGTAAATCTGTGTGTGAATGAAGCATAACCATAACAATATTCTGCAAAATGTTACACTGAACATGTTTTCTTCTCCCAAACAATGTAACAGTTGACCAGAATTTAGAATCAATGTGTTCGGAAGCACATATTGTGTGATGATTTAATGATGTTCAAAATCTGAATATATATAAACACAATATTCAACCATATTTTTGGATGGTCTATAGCACTGCTGTTGATAGATCAGATCCTTCCTCTCCATACTGTTGCCTGTTCCCAACTCCACACACTCCTCCTGCATGTAGTCCTCTATGATCAAGTTTCATCACCGAGTTCCATCCATAGATGGCTATACCTTTAGCTATCTAGACTTTGGTTAGAATCCGCTCCCCATTTTTTGCTGACTCTCTGCACACATTCCTCACTTTAAAATGCATTTTTTAACCAAATGTTTGGTCATCTGCCTTAACATCTTCCTATATGATTTGTTGTCATGTGTTGATTACCTATCCATCTTCATGAAAGAGGCTGCCTGAGCCATTAAGTTACTCGAGCATTTTGTGCCTTTTTTTTGTAAACCAGCACCCGCAGTTCCTTGTTTCTACCTAGTAGATCGCTATCCTGTTTTTAAGTTTATCACATATGTTTATTCGTATTGATGTCAATGCTTCGGGATTTCTCACCAAATACTGCCATCAATGCGAAGTCTGGATTAAGAGCAGTGAATTGGTCATCGGCAGTCACTTGAAACAACTATGACTGTCCTCTCCTCTCCATAGGGTCGTTGACTTGTGGGTCTGCAGTTGTCTGTAGAGACCGATCCGTAATCCACACACCTTGGTGCAACGTGGGCAGTGGAGACTGGCGGTGGTTGGTGATCGTCGAACCCCCTTCTCTCTCTCCTTACGGTGCTGTCGCTTTGTCTCTGCGACACGGCGTGGTTCCATTTTGTGAAGTGCAGCTCCTTCCTGCACAGGGGGTGTGGGGGAGGGTGGTGTGTGGGGGAGGGGGGTTTGGGGAGGGGGGGGTTTGGGGGAGGGGTGTGTGGGGGAGTGGGGGAGTTGTGGTGGTGTGGGGGTTTGGGTGTAAATGGGGAGGAACAGGGGGTTGTTACCGGGGGGGTGTGGGCGTGTGGGGAGTAGGGGGAGGGGGGAGGGTGGGAGGGGGGAAGGTGTTGGGTGTGGGGGTGTGTGGGGAAAGTCTTCGCAAGGAGATATAGAATAGAGATCGAGAGACAGACCACCATAATTCTGCAAATGGAATCAGTTCTTCCAATGCCTCTACTTCATGATAACACTGAAAGAACCAGCAGAATGCCTTCTGAGATCTTAACAGTTTAGCCTCAGTTGTTGCCAAAGCATTTTATGCCTGGATTGATCAAGAGTACAAGTCACAAAGTACATACGAGTCATCAATAGAGTTGGGAAGGCAACTAATATAAATTCTGACCCCACTGTCCTTTTCCGTTGGAACACCCACCCTGATGTATTTGGTGCCAACGAACTGCAATACGATGCCTGGTTAAATAGAATTTCTCATGAAGAAATACCTTTGATGGCAAAGGGGTGAAAATCTAACACCTACCCATTGCACCACATGAGCCTCATAAATGCAAGTGATAGTAAAATCCTTTCATTATGCAGCAAACAATCTTAGTCTCCAATCAATTATATTTGAATATTTTAACAACTGAGCAGTTTTTTTCCAGAATATTTATTCACCATCTGTGGTCCATAATGCATCCCCTGATGTCATTTGAATAATGTGACACAGTATCAGACACCAATTAGATTCGGGTTCAGGTATGGAAAAATCCTCAACATAATGTTAATCAAAACATTACAAATAGTAAAACATCAGCTAGTTATTGTAAAATGTAAAAATTCAAAATTATTCTGTTAATCATACAGCAACTATAGAAATTACAGACATGGTGGGCAACAACAATAAATAAATACTCTAACCAGGAATTAATATTGTCATTTAATAAACCAATATTTTGACATATGCTTCCCTATCCTTCAGATAAAAAGTGCACTAAATTCCCACAAATGTAATCTGCTGTATTCCTGTTGAACATAAATACCAGATACGTTGCTGAATACCCTTTATCCATTGAAAAAAAGATACAGCTTTGCTTGTTATGAACTGTTTCAGGCTTCTATCACTGGCTCTAGCAATCTTCACTACAGTAACCCTTCACAAAGGTCAAAAACAATTGCCCGTGCCTCTTATTAAAATAAAGATGGGAAATGGTGATGATTGCTGTGCCCAGCAGCTAACTTCATCATCTGTAGCAGTTTCAGCATATGCTTCCCAGATAATGAAAAATGTAGCATTAAACATGGTGGCAGATTGAATCTTGTTCCAGGGTAAATATAGCAAGTCAATTTTTTTTAGAAGCTGTTTAATAATGAATTGCAAATGCCTTTGCAGAAAGGCAATGATGTTATTGCATAATGCGTTTTCTACAGATTATGTTCTCATAAATGCAAGTGATAGTAAAATCCGTTCATTCTGCAATGAACATTCTTAGTTTGCAATCAAATGTATTTTAATAATGGAGCAGGCTTTTTTTTCCAGAATAAGTATTCACCATCTGTAGCCCATAATACAGTCCCTGATGTAACATGAACACTGCGCTACCATATGAAACCAAATTAGATGGATCGTTCCCTGTGATAAATAAAAAGCTTCTAACGTGCTGCAGTTGTTTAAAATAAAGGTGCTGCATTGACTTTACTCAACTCTTGGTTGCACTTTGAGCCTGTTGCACATAAAATAATTAATTATAGATGATTTAAGGAAGCAGATAGAGGACTTGCGCATGACTTCTGCTTTCTGCAGTTCCTATTTTAGATCATTCCACTGGCAGGCAAGGACCCCCATTGTTTCACCATATCAGAGTTTGCACTGATAGTTTTCTGGGTCATAAAATTACTTGCATGCAGCTTGATAAATTTGCTGAAGGGAAGCATCAAGCCAATACGAGCCAAAACAGCAGTTTATTTGTTATAAGCATTTAGCAAAAGTCTACATTCAAATTCCTCTGTGGTTTCACTCCGTCTCTCTCTGGAGTTTTGGAAACCAACAGCTTAAGTGTCTTGTCATTCATGAATGAAGCTGGTAACTGTATTAAAGTACTCCTTTGTTTCTGAAATTTAGCAAGATATTATCTCGGGGTTTCATCCTTGTGCACTGATTCTGCAACAATAGCGCGATGTTCGAAGTCATAGATGTCACTGAGTCATGCAGATTGGAAAAGGAACAGACACCCACCAAGTCCACACCAACATCAAGTGCCCACCTACACAAACTTTTAATTTTCTCCAATTACCATTATCTACACCCCCAACTTCACTCCCGAGATTTAACCATTCACTTAAATATGAACGAATAAGCAGCAGCAATACGCACATTTGGTTGAACCTGGAGGAAACCCACAAATGACAGGGACAATGTGCAAACTTTGCACAGCCAACACCAATGGTCAGGACTGAACCCACATCAGCAGACAACTGTAGGAAGGAACTGCAGGTGCTGGTTTACACTGAAGATAGACACAAAATGCTGGATTAAGGGACAGAAGTTTAGGGGAAAAGGGATAATGAAGTAACTTCATCTCAGTTAAAGACCTGCGGTCTGTATATGTTTGTATTTGTTCAACTTCAAACTACAGTGTCTGATAGATGGAGATGTACAACATAGGAAGTGGCATAGATAAAATTATTCTGGAAAAATAGCATACAGAAAGTAAATCAGGGGACAGTGGTTCAAGCGATTAAAAGGTAACTTAGCAAGAGGTTTATTCATTCAGAACATCAGTTCTTGGAATGAGAGTCATAGAGAGGTACGTTGCATTGATTTATTAAGCATTTAAAGGTAAAAGTGGTGGAAGTAAGTGTCAGGTTTTTCTGGATTGATGAAGGAAGGTAAAATAATTGGACTACCTTTTCAATTAACATTTTGTGAATTCGGTATTTAGTGTCTGTGTGTAATCTTTGATATAATCTATGTATATTAGTTCAACATTATGTAGCCAGTCAGGATTGCTGAGAAGTCTTCATGATGTTCCTCTAGTTCTACCTCATCTGCGAGTACTTCCCAGGATGCTGCTCATTTCTTTGTTCTTCAATCATCAATTTCAGAAGGTTGACTGTAATCCTCATGGATTACGGCAAGCAGTGGGTCGGGCCACGCTCGACAGAGGAGGACTCGCCTCACAGAGTGCCGCGGTCTACAGAGAAACCAGAGCAGAGCAAAACGGTCGGGCCGGGGTCGGAGTCTCGAGGTCAGAGGGTCGGTACCATTTGGTCAGAGACACGAGGTCGGAGTTGGGCTGAGGTCGGGCCGACGTGGGTGGGCAAACAAACTGGAACCTCGTGGGGGGGAGGGGGGGGGGCAAACAAAGAAGGGATGTATTTTTTGTAACTTTGTCAGTGTTTTTGTGAAGACTGTTTTGGGTACTTTAGTGAATTGCTGCAAGTTTGTAGGTGAGAAAGTAAAGTCAACTCCCTGAGTGACTTTCAACCCCTAAAAGCCATTTTGGTCACATGGGATGTTAAAATGTTTGGTTTCTCTTTGATTTACCACCTCCCCTCCCCCCGTGCTCCCTTCCAATATTCCCACGGACTATTCTGAACTCCGCCAATCGCTTCTGTTCCACTCTCTTCAAACAACAAATTTTCCGATTTTCTATCAACTTTTCTAATCACCCCCTCATGAATCTTCAAATCTCCCCATGCACATTCATCCAGTCTTCTTAAAAGCCCTCCCAATCTCCCCAAATTCCACCATCTCTTCAAGTTATTCAGCCCCCAACTGTCTAATCTTCTAATCCTTCCCCAAGAAGCTCCCAATCCATCTTCACTCTCTAACTGCCCAACAGCAAGCCATCTTCTCAACATGCATAACCGTCGACAAGAAATAAAAAGCAAACGGCATCAATCCATTTATTCTGTGATACTGAGCAAGATGTATGAAGGACTATTCCTTCTGAGAGTTTCAAAGATGCATCTCTACCCACCAACCTCACAAAAATACCTCAATCATGTTCACAGGTGTAGTGACTCTCTTTGTGCCAAATTGGTTGTAAAAATCTAAATCTTGAGGGCCAAAGAGTTTCAAAGTTCACAAGTTCACAAGTTATAGGAGTAGAATAGTAAGATTGAACGAGAACTTACCAGTTCGAAGTTTGATCATTATTTCATGAGGAGTCGAAGTGAGGGATTTCGTGAAGAGCCCGCCGGCGCGCATGCTCGACATACTTCAAAGTAGCGGCGTGGAATCACAGAAACCAATCAAGAAATGACTTCACATAGTAAGAATGAAACGACTAAGATTACCAGCTGAAGGTGATTGAGGGTTGGGCGAGGAGGGCACAAAATCCCTCACTTCGACTCCTCATGAAATAATGATCAACCTTCGAACTGGTAAGTTCTCGTTCAATCTTACTATTTCATTTCGGAGTCACGTGAGTGACTTCGTGAAGACTTCAAAGCTTCTGTGATGACACGCCCTGGACCACGTCCATGCTGTCACACCACTACCAGGGATGGATGGGAGGAATAACTTGCTGACTAGTCCATACTGCAAAACAAAGCATATTTATTAACAAACAAATCAAAACCCCTCATTCGGGGACATCTCCACGTTCTTGCCCCGCATCTAGCACGGCTTCTGCGAACTGTAGAGGCGCAGCAACGGGCCGGTTGTAGAACCGCTGGAACACCGTCTCATTAGCCCATCCTGCTGTGGCGAGAATATGGTCCATGGGCACCTCCATGACCCTCGCCGCCGACGTCGATGCAGCCCTGGTGGAATGAGATTTGAACACATTAGTGTCGATACCTGACTTACCCAAGACGACTCGAAGCCACCTGGATATCGTCTGTGTTGTCACTCGATGGTGCGGTCTCTTATGAGTGACAAGCAGGTATCTCTCCATTCCTCTGATGCTTGCCGTCACCTTGACGTAGTAACGGATATGGGAGGCTAAGCATAGCCTAGCATCGGCGGGGTATGCCGGGAACTTCAGCTGCAGCCCTGTGCACCCAGGTCTGTGTTGCTTCAGTAGCTCGTCAACAAAGAAAACTACTTCTGTGGGGGTAGACATCATTCTGTCGACACGTAGTTTGTGGAGTGTCTGTACCCTCTGTGCTGAAGTCAGCGCTAGTAACATCACCAGCTTCATGGTGAGTTTGTCCAGCTGGAGCCCTTCCATGGGGGACCACGTCCTGAGCAGAGTTAAAACGTCCCTGACATCCCAGGTGATATTGTAACGTGGTGTAGGCGGATTCGTATTGAAAATACCCCGCATGAGCCTGGACACTAGCCTGTTGGATCCCACCTCAATATTGAGGTAGAATGATAGAGCGCTCCTGGCGCTGTTGATGGCACTGTAGCTTAAGTGTTCATCATGGTGCAACCCCGCGAGGAATTCCAGGACGTCGGTTATAGTCACGGCATCGTACGTGATGCGAGAGCGGCTGCAGAAGGCTTCCCACTTCCTGATGTGAGAACGGTATCTTCGCCTTGTAGACTCTCGGCACGACGCCGCAATGGTATCCATGGTCCGGGTAGAAAGGCCGTATTGTTGTAAAGGCCGATTCAGAATCTGCAAGCCAATAAATTTAAATAGCCATGGCAGGGATGTGGCTCCCCTGAAACAGGGTGAGTAACTAATTCTGGGCTACCCTGCAAACGGACCCAAGGTTCACTGAGCGTGTCAAAGACCATCGGATACCATGGCTGTGTAGGCCAGTCGGGTATGATAAGGATGCCCTTGGCACCGTCCATCTGAATTTTGCGTAATACCCGACTGATGAGGCAAAACGGGGGGAATGCATAGAAAAAGCAATTCCCCCAGTCTAGCGAGAATGCATCTAACGCTATAGCCCCAGGATCTGGTTCCCACGCGACGTAGGTTGGTACCTGATGGTTCAACCGGGACGCAAAAAGGTCAATGTCCGGTTTCCCAAATTTGGCTGTGATTTTTGCAAAAATTTCAGGATGTAACATCCATTCAATATTATCATTGAACTT
This sequence comes from Raja brachyura, assembly GCA_963514005.1. Next base: position 120,473,383 of record OY740781.1, read on the forward strand.
GCGTGACCTGGCGTCCGCCACAATATTAAGCTCACCTGGCAAATAGGTAGCTGAAATCCAAATGTCTCTCTTGACACACCAGAGCCAAATTGAATTAGCCAATTTATCACATGAAACTGACCTGGTACCGCCCATGTGGTTTAAATATGCCACCGCTGTGGTATTGTCTATTTGGAGCCGGACATGTGCTCCAATGATCTTGGAACAATATGCACGAAGTCCGTGAAACGCTGCAAGCAGCTCCAAATAGTTGATCCCTTGTGATACCAACATCGTATTCTCAAGGGTATCCCATCGGCCCCCACAACTAGAGAATTGATTCGTAGCTCCCCAGCCATCAGAGCTCGCATCAGTTTGTAAGTATATCATCGGTTTCGCCTCAATAATAGTTTTGAACGATTTACTAATGTGGCAAACCCACCATCGTAATTCATCCAATGCTGCAGGCGGCAGCCGCATTGATCGATCATAATGACCAGCATGCCGTCGCAACGCAGCGATCTTGGCTCTCTGCAAGTTTTGATAATGCAGAGGTCCATACCGGGCTGCCGGAAATAAAGCCACAATCTTGCCAATGACAGTAGCTGTGTGACGAATCGATGGTATACGAGTATTAATCAAGTCTGTACACACCTGTGTTACCTCCTCAATTTTGTTAATTGGTATGGTGACTCTCATGCTAATGGAATTCACCTGGAACCCCAGATAATTAATTACCTGGGTGGGGCAGAACTTAGATTTTTCTGGATGAACAATGAACCCAAGCTGTTGGAACAAATTGACCGCAGCTGCCACCCCTTGTTGTGCTAATTCCAAGGTGTGGCCGACAATTAAAATATCATCTAAATAGGCCATAACAATATGATGTCTTTGTCTTAAATAAGCCATAATTGGCTTCACCAATTTAGTAAATAAGCGAGGGGCTGTGGTGAGCCCATTAGGCAACGCCCTATATTGCCACAGCTGATCCATCCAGATAAATTTTAAGAACCTTCTGTAATATTTTTTCATAGGTACGGTATAGTACGCATCCTGTAAATCAATGCATGCCATAAAGCACCCTTGTGAAATCAATGATTTGGCCGTTTCAAACGTGTCCATTTTAAAATGAGTATATGTTACAAAGTTATTCAGAGTGGTTAGATCAATAATGACTCTACAGCCTCCATCCTTCTTAGGTCTAGTAAAAATATTGGAAACAAATTCAACGGGCTCATGAACCGTTCTCTCTATGACCCCTTTCTGTTCCAACCTTAAAATTTCCTTATAGCCTACTGACTGTTCCGCAGCCGTTAGTTTGAAAGTACGACCCGGTCTATGCTGAGGTGGAGGGATGTCCCCATTAATAAACTCAATACTATGGCCCTGAATATTCCGTAACACATACTCATCGCTGGTAATGTCACCCCATGCACCCGCAAACAACCGCAAACGCCCACCAACATGTGGAGTTAAACAAAGAGAAAAAAGAGAACCAGATCGCCTCACCTCTGTGGTTACCGGCGGTCCCTGACACGAGTGGGTGGTCGTGGAGGTGCTGGGTTGGTTTGAGGTCGTGGCGTCCTCATTTTCCACCTCGGCTTCTGCCGAGCCTGTCCTAAAAAAGACCCCTGGGGTTGGGGTGGCTGATAACGGTTTGGAGCTGGAGGGTAATTCCTGGTGGAAGTGCTGACAGACCCTCGTGAACGGCCAAGTGGGGCTTTCGAGCTTGATGGCGTGGGGGCACTGTGAGAGCGCATGAGCCCCACGGTCTTGGATTGTTCATCCAGCTCTCTGACCCTTTTGGAGAGGTCTTCGCCAAAGAGCTGACGGGGCGGCGGCGGCGGCGGTGGTTTGCACAACCCTGCAAACTTAGGGTTGAGCGCTGGGCGGATGCTGTTTTTGCGAAAGCCGTTTATTTCGTTTTGAGTAGCGCACAGAAGCGCCAGAGCATCCTCCTGGTCCAAATTAAGCTCCTCTCCGTCGACCGACCGCACAAAGGCAGTAATCCCGGCCATGAGGAGTTTCAGGATCCGCTGAATTTTCAGCTCCTGCTGACGGATAGCCGCACTGATGTTGCCCCATATTGGCGTATTGACCACAGGCACGTTGAGGGAATTGCAGTTTGATGGAGCCTTGTGACGGCTCATGGCTTGTAGTAGGACTTCCTCCTGAAGCTGGTGATTATTTAGGAAGTCCACTGTGGCTGCCAACTTCGTATTGATGGGAAGCCCCAACGAATGAGGGGCTGCAAATTTGGTAGCCACATCGAGGAGGTCCTCCGCCGGCAATTCAGACGGGGGTGGGATGGGGTCAACCACGGCCTCCTCGTCCTGCTGCTCCAGGCTGGTGTACGAAGCTGGTGATGAAGCCCTGTGCCTGTCGCTGCTGGATGCCTGTTGTTGTTGACCTTGTAGGAGAAGCTCCAGCAGCCGCTCCATCCGGTCAATACGCCCTTCACCCTGAACACTCAGGTGGTCGGAGTCCTCCGGCTCTGAAAATTGGCCGGGGCTCCTGTCATCGGCCCGCACCTCGTCGAGGCCCTGCCGGTGCCGGTAGTTGTCGTCGACAGCCGCCGAGGCGAAACTGCGCGATTCCTGCACGGGCGTGTTCAACCGCCTCCGTTTAGCGGGAGCGGAAGCCGTTGCCTCTATGGACAGATGCGGCATGGTGTCGGCACCAGCCGAAGCCTGGATACCTTGGGCCCGTGCAGGCTTGCCAGCTGCCCACATCGTGGACCTTGCCGACGCATGGTCTCGCCCACCCATCCATGGGGGGCTCGGCGACCGTGACGGGACCCCCAACTGACTCGTCCCGGCGTCGAAAGTTGGGGGGCGACGGCTGGACCTCACAGCTGCCCCGGGTCCCGTCCTGGAACCTGACCGCTCCTTGGCGGCAGGCAGAGCCTTAGCCCCGACAGGGTTAGGCTGCTGGGCTCCTGCCCTTCCCCTTCTCAGAGGGCTGCGTGAAACGGGCCGTGCAGCCGCACGGACCCTTCTGCTCGAAGCCGTCAGCAAGCCTGCTGACGACCTGGCTGCCATGGCAGGGTCGTCCTGCCCTGGCGGCACACCACATTCCTCCTCGTCGGACTCCTCCGAGCTGTGGTGTGCGGGCGGGTCCGGACCTGAAAATACAGAGCTCACCGACATCTCCGCCCTCGTTCCGGTCTGCGTTGCAGGTACCCCCGACAACTCTCGCTCCGGAACTGCTGGCCGGCGACTTCTCCTCGAACTCCGGCCTCTTAGACTCCCATCCATGTTCTTGCTGTGAAGCAAACACAACAAGAACCACCAACTTAAGGTAGCATACTTACCTGCGTGGTTCCCTTATGAAGGGCTGGCGAGGAGCACGCTCCTCCGTCAGCCGTCGCAGCAACGCGATACGACGATATGTCGAGCATGCGCGCCGGCGGGCTCTTCACGAAGTCACTCACGTGACTCCGAAATGAAATTAGGCCATTCGGTCCATTGAGTCTACTCCGCCATTCAATCACAGCTGATCTCTGCCTCCTAATCCCAATTTCCTGCCTGCATTGTTTGGACATGTTAGCATGCCTTCTCCCCATAACCCTTGACACCGTTCTAATCAAGATTTTGTCTATCTCTGCCAAAACTATCCACTGACCTGGCCTCCACAGCCCTTTGTGGCAATGAATTCCACAGATTAACTACCCTCTGACTAAAGAAGTCACCACCTTTCTAAAAGAGCACCTTTTAATTCTGAGGCTATGACCTCTGATCTGAGACTATCCTACCAGTGAAAACATCCTTTCCACGTCCACTCTAGCTATGCCTTTCATTATTCTGTGTTTCAATGAGGTCCCCCCTCAACCACCTAAACTCCAGCGAGTAGAGGTCCAGTGCTTTCAAACGCTCATCCTATGCTAACCCACTCATTCCTTGAATCATTCTTGTAAACCTCCCCAGGACCCTCTCCAGAGCCAACACATTCTTCCTCAGATATGGGGCCCAAATTTGCTCACAAAAAGTTACAGAACCCTGAATTTTGATTTATTACTGAGGTGGCAAATAATTAATTTTACTTTGGAGTCACGTGAGTAACTACGTGAAGAAGCCCCGCCAAGCGCATGTGCGTCATTACGTCCGACGCATGGTGCACCGACGGGCTGGAGAGCGCAGCTCCACCAGCGGTAAGTAACAAACCGGCAGGTAAGTGATTTTAACAACTTTCTGCAGGTACTTAAACTCTGTAAGACTGGTTCAGGAACCAGCGGGAGTACTCTCAAAATGGAGGGAGTCGCAAAAAAAGAGTGCTGCCGTTCATAGTAAGATACTTACTCGCGGGACCACGGTTAGTGCACATAGGTTGGGTAGGGAAATACCGGCTGCGGTAATGCCGGTTCCGAGGACGCCGACTGCAGAACCGCCGGCAGCTCAACTGCCACCATCAACTCCGGTGCCTCAGGGGGCTGTGGCTACTCCAGTAGGGAGGAAGGCAAAACGGAAGTCAGTCAGGCCCGTTTATTCAGACAAGTCTGACCAAGAAGACTCCCCTCCTTCCAACAAGAAGGTCTGGTATGTCTCGATAAAATGGAGCAGATGATTTAAAAAATGATGAACCATGAAGTGTTCTGGTCGGGGCCCTATACCCCCAGGATTCCCCAACAACTTTCTGGAACAGCCTCAGTCAGAGGCCCGTATGGCGAGGAGGACTTCCAGCACGCCTATGAGTTCCAATGGGAATCCCGCTCACGAGCACCTTGTTTAGGGCTGGTTGAGACCTCCCTAGAGCAAGGCTCAGGAGAGCCAGGGCAGGAGGATTCTGACCCTGAAGTTGGTGTCACTGCTTTTGTGCATACACCAAGGCACATGCGCCATGCTCCAGGTGTCCCGGATGTGGCCAGAAATGTTGCCATTCTGGAGGGGACTGGTGTAGCCATGGAGGAAAACCTGGCTAGTAATATAAACTATATGGCCTCTCACCAGCTCCAGGACTCTATCTTGGAAAAGACAACAACTCGTTACCAGACACCTGTTAACTGTGCGTCGCTCAAGGTGCCCACCGTGAACTCGGCTATCTGGGCACAAATGAGCGCATCGATGAGGTGGCAGGAGCTCCGTTTCCACAGAGTCCTCAAATTGGAGGGGGTGGGGATCACGGCATTTGGGCAAATGGTCCAAGGAGCGAAAATGTCGGGAACACAGCAGGATATGTTGGCCCTGCTGTGCAATGCTCATTTCAACATAAATTGTATCCGGAAGATCGCCATCAAGCCGACATTAAATTCACACTTCGCAGCTCTCTGGAAGTCCTCCAACATCTAGGTGCCAATTTTTTTAATCGGGGAAGGCCTGATGAAACAGGTTAAAGACCTATAGGAAGAGGCCAAAACCATTGGCCTCATGAAGACCTATACACCCTCGGCCAGGATACCACCTTGCAAGTCTTTTCCAATCAGACGGGCTTCAGATGCTGAAGCAGGTCCAAGTAGAGGGTTGTCAGTTGTACGCCGTCCATATGCACCTGAGTACCCCAACTACAACCCCAACATGGCATGAAGATTGAGAAATTCGAGGTACGGGTAAATGATTCAGTCCACGATAAATCCTCTGGGGAACAACCTCCAGTTGGGGGTAGATTGCAATTGTTTTATGATGAATGGTGCTGCATAACATCCGATCTGTTTATACTGGACAGTGTCTCGTGGTCTCAAATTGAGTTTATGTCAGGAATACATCCACCTGCACAAAATATGCCTAGTTGGGTATTGTTTTTTTCTGGACCAGAAACTCTACAGGTGAACGATGAAATTGGGGTTTTATTCCAAAAAGGGGCAATTGAAAAGACGGTATATCATTAACAACAATTTGTGTCCAATATATTCCCCAGGCAGAAAAAAGATCGTGGGTGTTGAGTCATTCTGGATCTAACCCAGTTAAATTCCTAAGTCCAGTATAGGCATTTTAAAATGGATACTTTCAGTACTGCTAAGCAGTTGTTATCAAAAGGTTGTTATATGGCAACCATAGATCTGAAAGATGCATATTATTCAGTACCAATTTATCGTCAGTACCGTAGACACTTGAAATTTACTTGGATGGGACAGCTGTGGCAATTTAAAGTGTAGCCCAATGGGTTAACCTCAGCTCCTAGGTTGTTTACAAAATTGTTGAAACCAGTTCTGTCGCTACTTCTGGCTTATTTAGAGGATATTTTAATTGTAAGCAACGCTCAGGAAGCAGCTGAGGAGTCGGTTTCAGCAACCAAACACCTATTTCAGAGATTAGGTTTCCTCATCCATCCAACAAAATCCAAGCTACTACCATCCCGAATAATTGACTATTTGGGGTTTGTCATTGATTCAACTGATATGTCAGTGACTTTGCCTACGGCCAAGGCTGTTGAAATCATGGAGGTCTGTAGCAGTCTCGTAGAGGAGCAACAACCCTCCATACGGCAAGTAGCCAGTGTGATTGGAAAATTAGTGGCGGCTTTCCCTGCAGTACAGTTTGAACCTCTGCACTTTCAGAGCTTGCAACGAGCTAGAGAACAATCACTTAAAGAACATGCAGGTCATTTCGACAGACCAATGCAGTTGCCAGCCAAAGCCATCACTGAATTGCAATGGTGGATAATAGTAAGATTAAACGAGAACTTACCAATTTCAAGTTTGATCTTTATTTTATGAGGAGTTACGATGAGGGATTAGGTGAAGAAGCCCTGCCAGGCGCATATGTGTCATACTGCAAAGCAGCGGCGTGAAAACACAGAAACTATAGTCCAAGTGATATAGTAAGACTTAGAAGACGAGAACTACCAGATGATCTTTGCGATTATGAGGGCCGGGAGTGGAGGGCACGTAATCCCTCATCGTAACTCCTCATAAAATAAAGATCAAACTTCAAACTGGTAAATTCTCATTTAATCTTCCTATTTTACTTCGGAGTCATGTGAGTGACTACGTGAAGATTTCAAAGCTCTGTGATTTCATGCCGTAGATCCATTCCATACAACACACTGCTTCAGTTGACACAGAATAAATAATGTATTGAACATTGCTTCGAATTATCCAATAATCATTTTTAATAATAATAACAAACAAAACAGTAATAACCCCTCTGTCCCAGGGGGAAATTACAAATGAAATTTAGATAGAAAAGAAATCAAACCGAACCCAAAACAGAACGCCAAAACCTTGCACTGTCAGGACAGGTTTATCATAGAATTTGGAGAATGTCGCCTCCGTAGACCATCCAGCGGCCCCGAGGATTTGGTCTAGAGGCACGTCTAGCCGTAGCTTTTCCAATGTTTGAACTCGTTGCGCTGATACTAGCACCATGAGTCCTCGACATGAGTCCTCGACAAGACTAAAGGTCTGGGCTTGGTACACTGTGAAATCGACTGAAGGATGTAGGGTTGGGTGTTTATGCGTGCTATTTTCATATTTATTTTAGTTGTTTATCTTTTTTAAAATATTTTACCTTGTATGTATCGTTAGCTTTTAGAAATGTTTGAATGATGCACTGACTGGCTGACATTTTTAAATTTCGTTGTACATGGTTCATGTTACAATCACAATAAAGAATCTATATTCTATATATCTATATTCTATGAGCATAACCACTTTAAGTGTTAACTTCTGAAACGACAGTGACGTAATTGGAGCCCATTGCCGAAGCAGTGTGAGAATTATACTGACAACCCAGATTTCTGTATATCTAGGCTTAGGAGGGTTCTTGTTAAAGATTCCTCTCATGAATCGGGATACTAACGGATGAGACCCGATATATTGTTGTTCTGAAAACTGCCCTAAATAGGAGGACAAAGCACTCTGAGCACTATTAATGGCACTATAGCTCAAGTGTTCATCAAAATGCAATGTAGCAATGAACTCCAAAACATCCGGTATGCTTGATGTATGATAAGATATATCTGACTGCAAGCAAAACATCTCCTATTTCTTAATGTGAGACACATATTGTTTTTTAGTGCTATCTCTCCAAGCTGCAGTTATCACATCCATGGTCCTACTCAACAGTCCAAGCCATTGGAACGGTCTGGTCAGAACCTGCAGATTAACAACTTAATACGATCATGTAACAGATGACTTTCTCCTGTTACTGGATGCACCAACAAATTACTGCAGTTGGTAGTTTGTACAATATTGATGATCCACCATTGTAATTCACCGATGGCTCTGGCTGGCAACTCCATAGGTCTATCAAAATGACCTGCATGTTGTTTAAGTACTTGTTCTCCAGCCCGTTGCAGACTCTGATAGTGCAGGGGTCCAAACTCCACTGCAGGGAAAGCCACCACCAATTTGCCAATAATACTGGCTACTTCCCGTATAGAGGGGTGTTGTTTTTCAGCGAGACTAGTACAGACTTCCCTGATTTCCACAGCCTTGGCTGGAGGCAAAGTCACTGACATATCAATTGAATCAATGACAAACCCCAAATAATCAATTTTTTGGGATGGCTCTAACTTGGATTTTGTTGGATGGACCAGAAACCCTAACCTCTCAAACAGGTGTTTGGTTGCTGAAACCGACTCCTCAGCTGTCTCCTGGGTGTTGCTTATGATTAAGATATCATCTAGATAAGCCATTACAATGTGATTCTGGGCACGAAGTAGCACCAGCACTGGTTTTATCAATTTTGTGAACAACCTAGGAGCTGAGGTTAACCCATTGGGTAATGCTTTAAATTGCCACAGCTGTCCCATCCAACTAAATTTCAAGAATGTTCGGTACTGATGATAAATTGGTGAATAATATGCATCTTTTAGTTCTATGGTTCCCATATAACAACCTTCTGATAACAGCTGTTTAGCAGTATTGAAGGTGTCCATTTTAAAATGCCTATACTGGACATAGGAATTTAACTGGGTTAGATCCAGAATGACTCGACATCCACCATCTTTTTTCTGTCTGTGGAATATATTGGACACAAATTGTTGAAGATGTCGTCCTCTCAATTACCCCTTTTTGGAACAAAACCACAATTTCTTCATTTACCTGCTGAGCTTCTGGTCCAGAAAAAAAAAAACCCCACTAGGCATATTTTGTGCAGGTGGATGAATTCCTGACATAAACTCTATTTGAGACCCTGAGCGAGTGTCCTGTATAAACAGATCAGATGTTATGCAGCACCATTCATTATAAAATAACTGCAACCTACCCCCAACCGGAGGTTGTTCCCCAGAAGATTTATCCTGGACGGAATGAATCACCCGTACCTCTATAGTCGACCTTGGAGTTCTTGTTCTTTTTGCCATACTGGAGTTGTAGTTGGTGTATACAGGTGGGTAATACCGCCATCCCACTGGCCCCACTCTGCTTGGCCCTTCCCCCGGATCTGACCCCCTTCATGTCGAAAACAACCTGCGAGGTGGCATCCTGGCGGAAGGGACATAAGTCTTCATGAGCCCTATCGTCTTGGCCACTTCCTCCAGGTCTTTGACTTGTTTGAGCAGGTCCTCCCCAAATAAATAATTTGGCGCTTGAATATTGGTCGGCCTGCATAAAGCTGCAAATCGCGGGTTTAGTGTAGGTCTTATAGCTATTTTCTTGACACAATTCACTTTGAAATATGCATTACACAGCAGGGCCAACATATCCTGCTGTGTGCCAGACATCAGTGCCCCTCGGACCATTTTGCCAAAAGCCGTGATGCCTGCTCCCACTAATTTGAGGAGCCGCTGGAAATGAATTTCCTGTCCACGCAATGTTGCACTCAATTGTGCCCAGATAGCAGAGTTCACAGTGGGCACTTTGAGCGACGCACAATTCGCAGGTGTTATGTATCGGGTGGCTGTTTGTTCCATTATAGTATCTTGTAGCTGGTGAGGGCCATGTAATTGATGTTGGGAGCCAGGTTTTCCTCCATGGCTTCAGCAGTATCTTCCAGAATAGCAAAGTTCCTTGCTACATCCGGGACACCTGGAGCATGGCTCATGTGCTTTGGTGTGTGCCCAAAAGCAGTGACACCAACTTCAGGGTCAGACTCCTCCTGCCCTGGCTCTCCCGAGTCTTGCTCCAGGGAAGTCTCTTCCAGCCCTAAACAAAGTGCTGGAGAGGGTGATTCCCACTGATATCCATAAGCGGTGTAGTCTTCTTCGCTGTATGGGCCTCTACGTGAGGTTGTTTGGGGAATCCTAGGGGCCTTCGACCCTGATTGAAAAATGTCATGGCTCATTAAAGTTTGGAGCATCTTCTCCATCTGGTCGAGCCATCCCCATACCTTTTTTATTAGAAGAAGGGGAGTCTTCCTCTTCATCAGACCGGTCAGATAAGACGGGTCTGAGAGATTTTCTTTTGGCCTTCCTCCCTGGTGGAGTGGCCTCAGTGCCCTGAAGCAGTGGAACTGATGGAGGCAGTTGAGCTGCCGGTAGAACAGCAGCCGGTATCGGAACCAGCATTACTGCAGCCGGTATCTCCCAACCGGATCTGCGAGCGGTAACCGCGGGCCGGTTCCGTTACGCTCCTACTACGGACAGTTTTCTTTTCAAAAAGCTCCATTACCACCAACTCCCGCTGGCTCCCGAGCCAGACTCACAGAGTTTAAATACTCGCAGGAAAAGTTTGAAATTGACTTACCTGCGGGTTTACTACTTATTGCTGGTGGAGCAGTGCTCTCCAGCCCATTGGCGCGCCATGCATCGGACGTAAGGACGTGCATACGCCTGGCGGGGCTTCTTCATGTAGTCACTCACATGACTCCGAAGTAAAATTAATATCTCACGAAGTACCAAAAACATTTTGACTCAACAACCTTCAGTGATTTTACAAACAGATGTCAGTGCTTTGGGATGGGGAGCCACGGATAGCGAGTCTATCTGTGATGATAGATGGAGTGTTCAAGAGGAATTAATCCTGCAGAGGCATGGTATAAATTACCGAGAATTGCTGGGTGCATTCTATGTGCTAAAAGCATATTGTTCAGCAATAAATGATTTACATGCTCAGCTCCAGATTGACAATACCACGGCTGTTGCTTATATCAATCACATGGGAGGAATTACGTCAGTATCATGTGATAATCTGGCTAACCTTATTTGGGACTGGTGCATTTCCAGAAATATCTGGGTCTCAGCTATCTACCTACCAGTTAGAGATAATGTGGTGGCAGACACCAGGTCACGGAAATTTAATGACAACATAGAGTGGATGCTAAATCCTAATGTTTTTTTAAATGATTGTCAGCCGGTATGGTTTGCCAGACATAGATCTGTTTGCATCCAGGCTAAATCACCAGTTGCCTAATTACGTTTCGTGGGAACCAGTAGCGTGGAACCAGTATTCCAGGAGCAGTAGCGGTGGATGCATTCTCGCTACATTGGGGACATACATTCTTTTACGCTTTTCCCCCATTCTGCCTCATCAGGCAATGTTTCACCAAAATAGAGCAGGACTCCGCTTCAGGCATTCTGGTGGTTGCTGACTGGCCTACACAGCCATGGTTCCCATTGGTCCTGAGAATGATGACTCAGCCATTCATGAGTGTCCCCAAGTGCAGTAATTTGTTGGTTCATCCAGTAACAGGAGAAAGTCATAGAAACATAGAAAAATAGGTGCAGGTGTAGGCCATTCGGCCCTTCAAACCTGCACCGCCATTCAAATGTTCAATACATTATTTATTCACTCCTGTGTCAACTGAAGCAGTGTGTCGTATGGAATGGATCTACGGCATGAAATCACAGAGCTTTGAAATCTTCACGTAATTACTCACGTGACTCTGAAGTAAAATAGTAAGATTAAACGAGAACTTACCAGTTTGAAGTTTGATCTTTATTTTATGAGGTGTTACGATGAGGAATTATGTGCCCTCCACTCCCGACCCTCATAATCGCAAAGATCATCTGGTAGTTCTAGTCTTCTGAGTCTTACTATATCACTTTGACTATAGTTACTGTGTTTTCACGCCGCTGCTTTGAAGTATGACACGCTGCGCCTGGCGGGGCTTCTTCACCTAATCCCTCATCGTAACTCCTCATAAAATAAAGATCAAACTTCAAACTGGTAAGTTCTCGTTTAATCTTACTATTCATTGTGTAAAAATTATTTGACAAGTTAACAACTTAATTTTAAAATAAAGGAACCACAGGAATTCCAGAGAAAATGTTAAAAAACAATTTATCAAATTTAACATACTTTTCATGATCACCTATGATTATTACAGCTAAATTCTGAAAAAAAATAGTATTAAAAGATAAAATTCACTGTTTAAATATTCTGTTCCATTAAGTTACTAAAATATTTATGCCACTTTTTTGGAAGATTATATTTACACTAATTAACCCACTTAAATGGATTATTACTTTTGTAAAAATAACATATAAAGGAATACAGCACAAATGCTTAAGCATTTGGACACAAACTTTATGCATCAAAATATCTGTCCTGATGTTTCATGCATAAAACCTTCCTCTTCCAGCCCATGGTTACTAATCATCTAACGAGGCTGGTGTAATTACATATTTATATATTATGATTTCTAGATGCTTCACATTAATGTCCTCTTGACTTTGTTGACCCTCTGAAGTATAATCTGCTTTTAGGTAATGGTTTCATTCCTCCAAGGAAAATCCTTCCATTACAGCGACCATGTGTTTATTCTTTTCAAATATTACAGTGTTCAGCATCTGTCATCACGCTCTATCATTGGAGTATAATCTGACAGATAAAATGTAGCATTTTCTGAAGCTGTGGTCAATATGTCTCTCTATCAGCTTAGCAGATGGGGAGAGGAGCTCAGCAGTCCACATGGGCTTGCTTTAGCCACAACCTCACTTAATTCCTCATGGAACAGGCACTTCCAGTAAAAACCATACCGTTTTAGAAGGCATGTGTAAATAATCTAATCCGAGAAAAAATAACAATGATTACAAATGAAATAAAGGTAAACCACCATAAATTACAACAGAACACAGATAGATACAATGCAGATCCGAATGTAATGCAGATGATGTCATGCTCGATCAGATGATACTGTTGGCCCTTAGTCTTGAGTGCAAATATATTTGATCCAGGGCAAAGAGCTTTACTGTCATGCTTGTTTAGAATGTGCAACAGTCACATTTTTCTCATCAGACTTGGCATCTAGGATTTTTTTTTGTCTTTTTGTGTGTTTAGTGGAATTCATGTCATTTTTATTCATTTGCATTACCTAAAGCCTGCCCCATTTGCGAATGTCAAAACTACAGAACAGTTTTTCAAACAACACTCACCAGACTTTTAGAACACTCTGATGCAATGACCTTTTGTAGCAAGATGGGTGTAAAAAACGTTGAGAATCACACATTTTAGAGCCACGGAACTGTCCTGATTTATCGCAACATCATTAAATTAGCAACACCATTGCGTGAAATTCATTTCATGAGTTAACAGCTTTGTTAAAATAATATAGTACCCAAAGGAATTCCACACAAAACATTAACAGCTATGTTATTAATATTACACATAATAACTTCCAGTTATATTTTACAAGAAGCTGGGGTGCAACAACTTTCTATGGAGCAAATGGCACTGTAATTATCCAATATGAAAACGTGCATTGGCAGCATCCAAGAAGGATTCAGAAGTTACATATATGATAAGAAATTAGATTACATTGTTCTGTTTCTCCAAGTAATGCATAATGCAAAGTAGATATAAAAACAAGCAAACCCGAAAGTGGACCAGCCATGATCCATTCTACCGGGTTTGAATTTTTCCCAATATCATATACGTATGCATTTACCCGACCGTGTCAAGAAATGCGTAAGGCACAATGGAATTCTTTCTAGCTTATATTGTTTGTCCCATGTCTGGAAAATGACCTGGGAATTGGGCAAGTTCTAACTTAGTTCACACAGCACGTATCCCCTCCACCCCTCTCGCATCTTCACTTCCAATAGATCTCAGGCTGTGCTTAAATTTCCCAAAGTACACTTGGAGAATTTAACTACCAAAGATTATGGTTTTAGGCTCCATCAATGATCTTTCTACCCAGCCTTCAATGGTCTTTCCCCAGCCTTGCAATCTGCTCCACCCAAGTGTAGCCTTATCCTATCCAACTAGTCTTTTTCTAATCGAGAAAATTGCTGAATTAACTCAGTGAGTCAGGCAGAATCTCTGGAGGAAAAGGATGGGTGACGATTTGGGTCAGGACCCTTCTTCAGAATGAAAGTGGGGGGGGGGGGGGGGATGAAGAACTGGACATGAGAAAAGACCAGGACCAGTAAGGACCAGCCACAAATGACCTTAGACAATGCGTTGCCTTGCAGGTCCATTGTTCGCTAGGGAACGTGGAGAACTGGTAAAATGACTTGGGAGGAGGAAGGGGCAAGGTGGGAGGGGGGAGAAGTGTATTCTGATTCTTAGCACATTCTGTCTCAATGGAATATGTGGAATGAAATATTATTTTTGTCAGTATGATTTATGTGTGCATTTGTAGGAGGTAACCGTAAATGGGGCAAATATGTGGGAGGTAGGAATAGGTGGATGTAGGTTGCGATAGCATGAAATAAACATAGAGAATAGGTGCAGGAGTAGGCCATTCAGCCCTTTGAGCCAGCACTGCCATTCAATATGATCATGGCTGATCATCCAAAATCAGTATCTCGTTCCTGCTTTCTCCCCATATCCATTGATTCTGTTAGCCCTAAGAGCTAAATCTAACTCTCTCTTGAATACATCTTGAAAGAACAGGATTCCAAGAGCTGTAGAGATTACCTTGCCATATCTAGCAATGCCTAGATTGCTCTTTGCTGTTGTCTACTATTCTACATTGCACTGGAACTTAAAGATTACTAACAATTTCCTTCAAACCCATTCTGTTTCCTTGATGAACTGCTCCACTACCTGTATGGTGTCCCTCTTCCCCACCCTTAACCCAATTCCCCAACTGTTGCTGAACAACTCTTCCCTAATCCTTTCTGATCTTTTTTTCTCTTGCTTTTCCCCTGCCTTGATCATGAGAATGAGACCATTTCCTCAGATGGATTTTTAATACAGATACCACATTGTGTGCTCCATCATTGTGGGATCAAAAAGAAACCCTGCTGCCTGTAACAAAGCACCCACCTAGTCCACAAATCTTTTCTCACTGACTAATATGGGATTCCATTTAAATAATGCTTCAATTTTAAGATTCTCAATGTTGTTTACAAATACATCTGTGTCCACCCCTCACCCCTCATCCTCCTCGCAGCTCACACTGCCACTCAAAATGCTGTCCACAAATTTGGAGATATTACATTTAATTCCTTCAGCGAAATTGTTAATATATGTTGTAAATAACTGGGGTTCTTGCACTGAGCCTTGCGGCAGCCCATTAGTCACTGCCTAGAACCCGATTATTCCTACTCTTTGCTTCCTGTCGGCAAACCAGTTCTCTATCCATGTCAATACCCTGCCCACAATACCATGTGCTCTAATTTTGCTCACTAATCTCTTTTGTGGGACTTGTCAAAGGATTTTTGAAAGTTCAAATACATCACATCCACTGGCTCTTCCTTATCCATTCTACTTGTTTCATCCTCAAAAAATTACAGAAGATTATTCAAGCATGATTCCCCCTTCATAAATACATGCTGACTTTGGCCTATCCTGTCACTGTACTAATCACATCATCCATGTGATCTTTAAATATTTTCCATTGCATATCAACCATCAACCCTTTAAGTATCATTTGCCAGTCTATCCTAGCCAATTCCTGTCATACCGTCAAAGCTACCTTTCTTTGAGTTCAAGAACCTTGTCTCTGAATTAGCGTAACAATAGACAATAGGTGCAGGAGTAGGCCATTCGACTCTTCGCGCCAGCGCCATCATTTACTGTGATGATGGCTGATCATGCACAATCAATACCCCATTCCTGCCTTCTCCCCATATCCCTTGACTCCACTATCTTTAAGTGGTCTGTCTAGCTCTCGCTTGAAAGCATCCAGAGAACCAGCCTTCACCACCCTCTGAGGCAGAGAATTCCACACACAACTCTCTGTGAGAAAAAGTGTTTCCTCCTCTCCGTTCTAAATGTCTTACCGCTTATTCTTCAACTGTGGCCCCAGGTTCTGGACTCCCCCGACATCGGGAACATGTTTCCTGCCTCTAGCATGTCCAAACCCTTAATAATCTTATATGTTTCAATAAGACCCCCTCTCATCCTAACTGTATCACTCTCCATCTTAATGCAGAATTCTACCATATTAATCATGATTTATGGTCACTGTGGCCCAAGGGGCTTTGTACAGCAAGATTGCTAACTAATCCTTCCCCATTACACAATACCCAGTCTAGGATGGCCTGCCCTCTAGTTGGTTCCTCTACATATTGGCTTGGAGAACCATCCCACATACTCTCCAGGAAATCCTCCTCCTCAGAGTTGTTACCAATTTGGTTGACCCAACCTATATCTATAAAATCAACCATGATAACTGCTGTACCTTTGCTACACACATCCCTAATTTCCTGTTTCATGGTATCCCCAACCTCACAACTGCTGTTTGTTGGTCTCTATCCAACAAGCGTTTTCTGCCCTTGGCTATTTCGCAGTTGTACCCATACAGATTCTACAGCATCCAAGCTAATGTCTCTCCTTACCATTGCATTAATCTCCTCTTTAACCAGCAATGCCACCCCATCTCTTCTTCCTTTCTGCCTATCGTTCCTGAATATTGAATACCCCTGCATGTTGAGCTCCCAGCCTTTTTCACCCTGGAGCCATGCCTCCGTAATTCCAACTATATCATATCCGTTAACAGCTAACTGCGCATTCAATTCATCCACCTTATTACGAATGGTCCTCGCATTTAGGCAGAAAGCTTGGAGGTTTTTCTCGCCTCCAGCTCTTCATTCCCCTCCCCACTCCCACAACCTACTTTCAATTTGGAGAAGGTTCCTGACCCATAAAACCACCTGTCCCCTTTCTCCAGAGATGCTGCCTGACCTGCTAAATTACACCAGCACTTTGTGTCTATCTAAGCTTAATGCAGGTACTTTATAACTATTATAACTTTTTATAACTTTTATGACACATTTGTAACTATCAATGTTTCATTTTTTATTTTTTTTGCATTTCACTAAAATATATATATATTTGACTTCGTAGTTAAAATATAAACTACTTATGTTCTGTGTGGTCCTACTTCTTCAGTGGTAATGTATTGTGTTTGATTGCATGTGCAACTGAAGTAAATGGAACCAGTAGGTAGTTCACTGATTACCTAACTGTTTCTCTCCAAAATTAGGGATTTTAGTGATATCACAGAAGTAGAAGAAACTATCATGATGTCTTTCATTTATTAGTTTATTCTTGGAATAAAGCCAAGGCCAGATTTTATTACCAATCCCAATTGTCCTTGAGATTATATTTTTGAGTTATCTTCTTCAATCATTGCAGTCTGCTCAGAAAACATGGTCTTACAATTTTCCCTGGTTACGAGTTCCAAAACTCACAAAGGAAGAGTGACTTGTGTCAGGAATTAATGCACCAGGAGCGTGGACCTGGGACACTGCTTCCCAGCATATCGCCAGTTAGCGTTGTTGTGTTAGATGATGGCGGTCACAGATCTGAAGGGAAGGCATCTTGGCAAATCGCAGCGAAGTGTGCTATAGAGCACACTTGTATTTGTATGGATGATGCTGCAATAATATTTATTCATCTGAAACTACATCATCCAGTGAATCACTCTGAAGAAGGGTCTTGATAGTTATGGATAGATCAGCCATGATTGAATGGCAGAGTAGACTTGATGGGCCGAATGGCCTAATTCTACTCCTATCACTTATGACCAACCAGAGCGCATAACTTGGGCTGAGACATTCACACAAGATGTCTGAATTCACACAAGATTCACACAAATCTGAAGAAGGATCTCGACCCAAAACATCACCCATTCCTTCTCCCCAGAGATGCTGCCTGTCCCGTTCATTTACTCCAGCATTTTGTGTCTATCCTTATCCTGTGCATGACCTGTGCATTGAAACTCACTGTTTCTTGAAACCCAGTGACCTCAGTCAAATCTCAGAGTCCTGTTACTTAGATAACAAAGATGTTTTACAGACTTAATACCAGATGAATTAGGGAAGTGTTGTGTATTTACTAAATTGAATGACTTTAAACAATGCACATGTGCTGAGCTTTAGGACCATGTGTCCATGTAATAACTGTGTGTAAAACAGCTGTTTCTATGAGAAAGTAGTAATGAAAGCACACATAATCCTACCTCTGCATCAAAAGGGAATTCTACTGGGAAAATTGAAATGCCAACAAGATTTATATTTAATGATTGCTTAAGCTTGAATCCTTGCTTATAATATCTTATCAAGAATGAAAGATTCTTTCAATGGATCTAAATGCAATCAACAAAAGAATCTTAAGGTTTTGCTTTACAAAAAATAATTTAATCAGGGATTGGGTATAATAATTGAGTAGTCTGTCCTAATACATTGCTTTATCTTTATAACATCTTAAGAAATAAATATATATCACTGTAAGGCTAACTACTTCACAAATCAATCATAAAAATGATTTTAAAAAAACATTCAATAGGTCAGACAGATAGATGAAGAAAATATATTTGAGGTCAATAATGTTTAATCAGAACGAGAAAAGTTATAAACCAATACGCAATTTGCAGACAAGGGAAAGGGGCAAATCGGAGAAGTGGAATACTGTATATGTGCAGAGCAAAAGAGAATCTGATACAAGGTGGTGATTACAGCAGAGAGGGTGGCAAAGGCATGTTGATCATGCCTCGTCTACCTGACAGAGTAGTGGGTCTGTGGAATTCTCTGCCTCAGAGGGCAGTCGAGCCTGGTTCTCTGAATGCTTTCAAGAGAGAATTAGACAGAGCTCTTAAAGATAGAGGAGTCAATGGATATGGGGGGAAGGCAGGAACGGGGTACTGATTGTGGATGATCAGGCATGATCACATTGAATGGCGGTGCTGGCTCGAAGGGCCGAATGACCTACTCCTGCACCTATTGTCTATTGTCTATTGTCTAAGATGCTATCCCTCAAGCTTGCCTTGGGCTTTAATGATATAAGGAGTCAAAGACAGAGACATTAGTGTGAAAGTGCGATGGAGAATCAATGTGACTCAGGGTCAGGCTAGCAAAGACAAGGGAACATTCTGCAAGGATGTCCTCAAAACTGCATTTGATTTCTCCAGGATAGACAGGACCACACGGTAAGCATTGGAAGCATATACTGCTTCATTTACCAAACACAATTTGACAGACTCCAACTATTGCTTATATGTAAAGTGATGACTCTTCTTGTTTGTATGGTGTGATAAAATGGGTACAAATTAAAACCTATTAATTGAAACCGCCAGGTAACTTACCCACCAATTTTACATCTGTGCATTAATTCTGATTTTAACCTTCTGAAAAGGGACAATGCACCTGTTGAAAACTAAAGGAATTGTTTCTTACACGTCATTCAAAGTGCATTTAGTTTTGTTTAGTTTAGAGATACGGTGCAGAAACAGGCCCTTTGGCCCACCAAGTCCGTGCCACACACTAGAAACAATTTCACTTTTTTTTTACCAAAGCCAATTATCCTACAAACCTGTACGTCTTTGGAGTGTGGGAGGAAACCGGAACACCTGGGAAAAACCGACATGTGAGAACATACAAACTTCATACAGACAACACGCATAGTCAGGATCGAAACCGGGTCTCTGGCGCTGGAAGGCAGGAACTCTATCACTGTGCCACCATGCCACCTTAATGACAGTCATGGACCCCAATTTTAACTCTCGCTGTTAACCCACAGTGAGAACAATGAGAATAAGAACCCGAAGAGGCTACTTTAAGTAAACTTATTTTTGTTTAAACTTTGATATGTTGGATAGTAGACTGATATCATAGAAGAAGAAGAACTGGCTAAAAGGAGCATAAATATATTCCTTGAACTTGCAACGCAAAACCTATGCACATCTTTAACAGGTTGACCATTTACTCATAAGAGCAGCATAGAAGAGCTGCTTAAAGCAAAAATTAATTTGAGATTTTGTATTCCTGTAAGATGCAACAAAATGTATATCTTTTAAGTATCTTAGAGAAAGCATAGAATTGCTCAGTTGTATTCAGGATAACTTATTTGTAGCCAGGGTGTAGCAAGCACAAACAAGAGGAACTCAGACCTGAAATATTACCTGAAAACGTGTAATAAAGCCAAAGGGGAAAAAAAGCAGAAACACTCAGCATGTCGGATTGCATCGAAGGAAAGAGATACAATCAGCAGTTAATTTCTTTCCGACAGACGATCCCCATCCTGAAATGTTAACCGTGTCTCATGTGGCCTAAGCTGCTGAGGAAGGCAGGTCTGAATTTAATTTTAGGGAATAAAGATGGGCAAAGGAGGAAATATTAATTAGTTTAACATTTTTCAAACCAGATAACCCCTAGTGAATTAGATCCCATGTTATTAAAGGAAACAATAGAGGAAATTGTACAAGTGATGTTTTGGGTAATTTTTACCACAATCAATCTTTCCTCAGATTGATTGTAGTAGTGGGGAGAAAGCTAGAAAAGAGGTAGTGTTGGGACAAAGCCTGGCATGTATTAGGTGGAATGTGTAAGAAGGAACTGCAGAAGCTGGTTTAAACAATGGTTTAGACCCTTCTTCGAGTCTCGACCCGAAACGTCACCCATTCCTTCTCTCCAGAGATACTGCCTGTCTCGCTGAGTTACTCCAGATTTTTGTGTCTATCTAAGTAAGTAAGTAAGTAAGTTTATTGGCCAAGTATTCACATACAAGGAATTTGCCTTGGTGCTCCACCCACAAGTAACAAGACATACAGTGATAGATGTATACTGGTGAGGATGGTGTTGATTAACAAATGAGTAGACCAAAACCAGAGATGAAAACGTTGACAAAAAGCAGGGCCAAAAAGGAGACAGTGAAACAAGAGGATGTCAGATAAGAAGAGAATTGAAGGAGGAGTGAAATGTAAAACCAGAGGGAAGGATATAGGTGAAAGGGGACAGGGGTCGGAGGGGGTGGGGCAGGGAAGTTGTGTGGGACTGTGGGAGAAGTGGGTGCGCAACATGGTGGAGGTCACAGGAATGAGACGGGGTGGATGGAAGGATGGAACTCAGCCTCATAATTAAAGCACATTTCTTTAGGAAGGAGATGAGGAGGAATTTCTTTAGTCAGAGGGTAGTGAACCTGTAGAATTATTTGCCAAAGAAGGCTGTGGAGGCCACGTCAATATTTTTAAGGTTATAAGGAATAGGAGTAACTGCAGAAACATAGAAAGTAAGCGCAGGAGTAGGCCATTCGGCCCTTCAATATGATCATGGGTGATCATCCAAAATCAGAACCCCATTCCTGCAATGGTTCCTGCAATCATGTAACACCCTACCCCCAATGGTATTGGGGGTCGGGTGTTGACATGGACAGAAAATTGGTTGGCAGGCCCGAAGACAAGAGTAGGAGTGAACGGGTCCTTTTCAGAATGGCAGTCAGTGGCGAGTGGAGTGCCGCAAGGGTCGGTGTTGGGGCCGCAACTGTTTACCATATATATTAATGATTTGGAAGAGGGAATTAGGAGCAACACTAGCAGGTTTGTGGATGACACAAAGCTGGGTGGCAGTGTGAACTGTGGAGATGATGCTAGGAGGTTGCAGGGTGACCTGGACAGGTTGAGTGAGTGGGCAGATGGGTGGCAGATGCAGTATAATATAGATAAATGTGAGGTTATCCACTTTGGTGGCAAAAACAAGGGGGCAGATTATTATCTCAATGGGGTTAGGTTAGGTAAGGGGGAGGTGCAGTGAGACCTGGGCGTCCTTGTACACCAGTCACTGAAAGCTGGCTTACAGGTACAGCAGGCAGTGAAGAAAGCTAATGGAATGTTGGCCTTCATAACAAGAGGATTTCAGTATAGGGGTAAAGAGGTTCTTCTGCAGTTGTATGGGCTCTGGTGAGACCACACCTGGAGTATTGTGTACATTTTTCGTCCTAATTTGGGGAAGGACATCCTTGTGATTGAGGCAGTGTAGCGTAGGTTCACGAGATTGATCCCAGGGATGGCAGGTCTGTCATATGAGGAAAAATTGAAATGACTAGACTTGTATTCACTTGGGGTTTAGAAGGATGAGGGGGGATCTTATAGAAACATATAAAATTATAAAAGGACTGGACAAGCTAGGTGCAGGAAAATTGTTCCTAATATGGGGTGAGTCCAGAACCAAGGGCCACAATCTTAGAATAGAGGGGAGGTCATTTAAGACTGAGGAGAGAAAATTTTTTTTCACCCACAGAGTTGTGAATCTATGGAATTTCCTGCCACAGAGGGCAGTGGAGGCCAAGTCACTGGATGGATTTAAGAGAGAGTTAGAGAGAGCTCTAAGGGCTAGTGGAGTGAAGGGATATGGGGAGAAGGCAGGCACGGGTTATTGATAGGGAACGATCAGCCATGATCACAATGAATGGCGGTGCTGGCTCGAAGGGCCGAATGGCCTCCTCCTGCACCTATTTTCTATGTTTCTATGCATTTTCCCCAAGGAATCCTTTGATTCCTTTAGTCCTAAGAGCAAAATCTAACTCTCTTGAAAACATCCATTGAATTGGCCTCCATTGCCTTCTGTGGCAGAGAATTCCACCAATTCACAAATCTCTGGGTTTTCAAGCCTGCCCAATCCCTTAAGAATGTTATATGTTTCTATAAGATCCCCTCTCATTCTTCTAAATTTCAGTGAATACAAGCCCAGCCAACCCATTCTTTCATTATATGTCAGTCCCATCATCCTGGGAGTTAACCTGGTAAGCCTACGCTGCACTCGCTGAATCATAATAATGTCTTTCCACAAATTTTAGACCAAAACTGCACACAATACTCTAGATGAGGTCTCACCATGGCCCTGTACAACTGCAGTAGGACCTCCTTGCTCTTAAACCCAAATGCTATTGCAATGAAGGACAACATGTCACTAGCTTTCTTCATGGTCTGCTGTACCTGCATGCTTACTTCCAGTAGAATTAGGCCATTCAGCCCATCAAGTCTACTCCGCCATTCAATCATGGCTGATCTATTTATCCCTCCTAACCCCATTCTCCTGCCTTCTCCCCATAACCTCAGACACCTATCCTAATCAAGAATCTATCCATCTCTGCCTTTAAAATATCCACTGACTTGGCCTCCACAACCTCCTGTAGCATAGAATTCCACAGATTCACCACCCTCCGACTAAATAAATGTCTCCTCATTTCCTTCCTAAAAGAATGTCCTTTAATTCTGAGACGATGACCTCCAATCCTAGACTCTCCCACTAATGGAAACATCCTCTCCACATCCACTCTATCCAAGCCTTTCAGTATTCTGTATGTTTCAATTAGGTCCCCCTTCATTCTTCTAAACTCCAGTGATTGTAGGCCCAGTGCTGACAAACGCTCATCATAGGTTAACCTACTCATTCCTGGGATAATTCTTGTAAACCTCCCGTGGACTCTCTCCAGAGACAGCACATCCTTCCACAGAGATGGTGCCCAAAATTGCTCACAATATTCCAAATGCAGCCTTACCAGTGCCTTATAGAACCGTAACATTACATCCCTGTTTTTGTATACAAGCCCTCTTGATATAAATGTTAACATCAAGTTTGCTTTAAGGCAGAGATAGATAACTGCCTGTCCCTCTGAGTTACTCCAGCTTTATGTGTCTATCTTCAGTTTAAACCACCATCTACACTTACTTCTTACACATAGATAGATTCTTGATTAGTACAGGTGTCCGGGGTTATGGGGAGAAGGAAGGAGAATGGGGTTAGGAGGAGCCATGATTAAATGGTGGAACAGACTTGATTGGCCAAATGGCCAAACTCTGTTCCTATCACTTATGACCTTATGCAGAAAGCGGAAAGGGGTGGAAGTTGTGACTAGTGGTGGGATCCCATTGGAGGTGGCGAAGATATCAGAGGATTATGTGCTGTATGCAACGGCTGATGGGGTGAAAGGTGAGGACTAGGGGGAGTCTCTCCCGGTTGTGACAGTGGGATTATGAGATGGCATGCAATAGGTGTGGAAACGCATTGAGTATTTCAAGCCAGTGAAGTCAACCTTCGTTCAGCACTGAGAAACTCCCATGAAACATTATCCGTGGTTCAATTTAATCCACTGCACTGGCATTTATAGCTCCTAAAAATCCTGGACTATGATTTCCTTGTATAATCCCAGGGTTGATATCCCTCTCCTGGTCCTAAATGTGAACTCCCAATAAACAAATCAACCATATATTGAAGTGTTTTAAGCTTTGTAAAAGGCATTCAGAATTATGAATAAACCTTGTCACAACCAAATGTACCTTTGCCCCCTGTCTTCTCATGGATCACTGCCAGGGGAATATGCAGTGATTCCTGAGGCAGCTTTGCTCTGTTATGGGCCTGGCCCACTTTCACAACCGAATTCATGACCTTTTTTACTCGTGAACATTTTTCATCAGGCTAGAAAAACACCCCGACCTACTTGATACCACGAGTACCTACGACTAGCATCACGTCCTGCTACGACCTACCTATGACCTCCTACGACCTCGTGACGACCATGCTGTGAGTATGAGTCAAGGGCAAACTCGGCAGAGGTCGTGAATTAGGTCGTGAAAGTGGGACAGGCCCTTTAATTTTTCCTCTTCCAGTTCAACAATAATACGTGGCAATGCACAGAAAACCATTATCCATCCACCTAGTTATTTATTAGACCATCAGTAAATAATAAAATTGTAAGTCAGATATACCTTGGCAATACAAACAGAACATCAAATATGGTTTCGTCTTTTTATGCACGTAGAAATTCATTTAAGGGCAATGTGCCACTAAACTAACCTGAAATGTGAATTAAATGAGAAATTCTATTTCTCTGTTCAAGCTGACATTCAGATTGTGATCCCAATCCTTTATCCTCATATTAGTCCACCTGGTCTCCTTTGCTTCCTTTGCCAAATACTGAAAGAAAATCAACATGTTTGACATATAACTGATGCCCTTTTAACACAGACCTGTTAAAATGGAGAAAAAAAACTGCCGACCATATTTCAACCACATTATTCCTTCTTAATTCTGAAACATCTTTAAATATCTGAACCCGTGGCTCTTTTTGCTTGTTAACAGGTTTGTAATATTTTAATTAATAGAACATGAACAATATTTACAAGGAATTATTTAAACAAGTGATTGTATTCACAGGACAATTAGCACATAATAAGGTAAATGTAGACACTCAGTATATTAAGAGCATCTGTATATTTGATCTATGCGGATTGGTGCATCTTAGCAATCTCCATGCTACACTATTTGCCAATCCAACTTTGCTCTTTAGCAATGCAGCTTTGTGCATCTGCTGCAATACCCTTGTGCAGTCGCTTGCTACCGGATAGTGATTACATTTCAGAGTTTAGAATGAGCCGGTAGGACCATCTGCTAGCACCAAAACCATTAAAAGTGAACATCATTGAGTTTCCAGTCCCAGAGGAGAACTGGTGGTTGAATGATGAAATCTAACTAAAAAAAAAACGATGAACTGGACTTATTTCAATTAAATAAAATGTAACTGCCTTGAATTTGCATTGAATTTGAGGGGTGATAGGATGAGGGTTAGATCATGCTATTGACAATTTAGAGATAATAGGGCTGGTTTTTGACGATGCTGGCAGTTCATTGCTCCACTACCTTTTCCCTGCTTTCACTTGAGTTCTGACAGACTATCCATAAATCTGGCGGTGAGCTGATACACAGGGTCCACAATAACTGTGGTTTTCTCTTATTGTTTTTTAAATTGAATTGAGCCTCTGCACACCATTTCCCATCTGAACACCTTGCAACCGGTTAGATTCAGAACAGATTTCTACATTTTCAGGTAACACAATTTCACGTGAAGTCATAGAATAATTGTGCAGGAAACTGGCCCTTTGGCTCAACTTGTGCCTACTGACCAAGTTGGCATTCTGGCTTTTCCCATTTGCCTGCAGTTTACAATTATCGAATGTTTCAAAAGTTACAGATACGGACAGAGATCAGCTTATTGTCATATACATCATGGTACAATGAAATTACTTGTTCACATAAAGTTCACATACAGTATACAAACAATACACATAAAGTAATAATAAACACGATGACAAGTTAAATGCAAAGAAGCAGAATGCTGCAAGATTGTAGTGCAAACTCTGAATAGTACAATGGAATATTGAAGTACAATAATGGTCTAACTGAGTAAGGTAGATTTAAGAGTACATGGCAGAACCTCTGGAATGCGGTGTGAAAGAGTTGATTGCTTCAGGAGTTGGATAGCAATGAGGAAGAAGTTGTTCTTAAGTCTGGATATTCAAGCTTTAAAACTCCTACATCTTCTCTCAGAAGACAGTGGAGAGAAAATATATCTAACCTTCCAGAGCAGCCTACCATGTGAAACCTTGTCAAATACTTTGCTGGTCCATATTTACAGTATCCACAGCTCTGCCCTCATCAATGTTTTTGGTCACGGGGGAATGGACACCTAATCCATAATCAGCATGCGCACATCCCTGATGATACTTCCAGCCTTCCTGATACAACGCATTATGAAGATGGATTGGATGTAACTGGGCTGTGTTCAGCATTCAAGTTCCGGCAGACAAGAGCAGAGCAGTTGCCATAGTAGGCTGAGATGCAGCCTATCAGGCAACTGTAGAAGATTAAGAGAATCCTCGTGGATGTGCTGTTTCTGCACTGATGCCTAAAGGGCCTGTCCCACTAATGCGTCTTTTCAGCGACTGTCTTTGACCTTCAAGCTTGGGGGCACTCGCTTGAAAAACCTTGAGCTGGACCGACTGTCTGCGATGAAGCCACGAGCCAGATCGACTGTCTGCACACACACAAACACATCGCAAAGGCGGGGTCCAGGGAAAGCGTTGGAGCGCTGTCTGAAATTCACACCAGCGATGAACAGGATGGTAAAAGACGGCTGGCACAGTTACAGTAAGTCCTTTAGAGAGCGCGGGGGGGGGGGGGGGGGGGGGGAGAGAGAGAAGGGGAGAGAGGAACAGAAGGAGAGAGAAGGGGAAAGATGGGGGGAGAAGGGGGGAGAAGGAGTGGAGACACTTTTAAGAAGCCAGCCAACTTTTAATATAGTCAGAGGTGACTCCCTATTTAACATTACCGGTCGGTTTTACTTACCCTTTTTTCTCAATGAGCTTTACCTTCGACTACCTTTGATTACCTTCGATTGCCTTTGATTACCTACGATAGCATTGCGACCTACTATGACCTACCTTGACTAAACCTACGAGTAAAAAAATATTGATTTTTTCCATGGAGACCTTTTTTTACTGGCGGGCATTTTTCAGCTTTCTGAAAAAAATGCTGCGACATAACTGAGGCCTCGAGTACGCGGGGACTACTCTCAAGCATGAAGGAGAGTTACAAAGACCTCGTAGGACCTCGTTTGTGATCATGCTGCGAGTATGAGTCGAGGGCAAACTCTTCTAAAGTCGCAAATTTGGTCCCCGCAGTGGAACAGGCCCTTTAGGAAGTAAATATGTTGATGCACATTCTTAAACATCGCATCAATGTGAAGGGTCAGGTTAGGTTGCAGGTGTTCTGGAGAGGGTTGCATACATACACCACCCCATCCAGACATAGACACCTGATCCACAATCAGCATGTGCACATCATTTACTAATGGCAACTATCCCAAAAATCTTCAATGCATTTGAGAAAAATTATAAATCTTGATTTTTTTCCTCCAGATCTTTCAGTTGTAGAGATGTAACTATAAAGATTTATCCATTCAGAGAAAAGCATCGGAAGTTATTCAATTCCCTGCCGAGATATCAACAGCCCACCTTATTTTGATAAAACAAGATTCGACACCAAACTTGAATATTGGCCAAATCTGGAGGAAAATGTCAAATGGGTATTTTGTTTCTCAGACTTTACTGCACAATGTGGCCAGATGGTTATCTTTGCTGTCACTAACGAAAGATTTTGGTGGGAAGACCCCAGTCCATGATGAGGATGCCGGGTGTATAGCCCACACAAACGTCTAAGGTTTGATCAAAAAAAGCCAAGAACTTAGAAATGATGTAAGATGGTCAATGCACAGCCTACCCATCTAACAGGAGCAGATTGTTGACAATGTGAAGATAACAGAACATCATGTGCTTAAGGTGGAAAGCAACTAAATTATAACCAAGATCTTTGGCTTGGTTAACATCCAAGCTGCCGTTTTATATAAGCAATTGTTAAAAGAAGAATTTACAACATCATGGACAGATACCCTCCATTGCCACAAGACATAATTCTCTCAGAAGCCCTAATCTGTCCTCAGAATCCTATTACACATCAGTAAGCTGCAGTGCTGCCATGTTGCTATTGATCGCCTTTCTAATGCAGATTTTATGCATTTAAATTGACATGGCCCAATTCTTTTTCAGGTTTTCTTACAGGAACTTGTATCCATAAAGCTCTGCGGATAGTGCACTGTTATTAATCATGTCCCCGGTAAGAAGTATCAGCTTCTATTAGATTAAATACCTTGGAGTACAGATGCTACCTTGTATTCCTACATTCATTCACATGTAGCTTTTAAATCACCAACTCAATCATAATCCGTTATCCAATAAGATTTAGTGGAAAACTTATTTAAGGTACATGTGACAGATACAATCCTTTAGTATATTATAAAGTGACAGATATCTGTGCAGGAAATTTCAGGTAAATCAAACAGAAGCTAAAGAGATTAAAAACAAGGAAATTGTAAAGTTCAAGATAAAGTAAAAGCGGCTTTTGGACTTAAACGTACCAAATCCTTCCTGATGTGCAGAACAAAACCAGACTTCAAAACTAATTTGGTGCTTGTATTTACCATATATTTTAATGCAGAAATTTGACATAATCTTTTAAGGTACTTTTTTGGAACAAACCATTCGTTCAATTAATCATGCTGAAGAGAAATCTGCAGCAGGACGGTAAAACACCTGTTGCAGAGTTTTTTTCACAAAAAAAAAAATTTGGTTTAATCTACTTCCTTCTTCGCCTTCCCTGTGATGCTTTTGTGTTCATCAACTGCCTCGCCAACCTACTTATAATAAAGTCCTTTTAGCTGCAATTCCCTCCATCCTCACTGACATTTTGGAGTGTCCAGCAGGAGATATATCTCTGCAGGACAAAGGATGGACAAAATTATATATTTTAACAAAAAGCATACTCCAACTACCAGTGTGGATTGACTAAAGTATTTCCTTTTCCAGTAAGTACAAAGAACACTAATTTCATATTTCATTCTTTTAGATAATGCCTTGGGTTCATTGTTTATCTTTCCATTTGAATCTATACCAAAGTATTTAATTCTCAAAAATCAGCAGATGAACATTTATTTGGTCAAGAGGGTTTGCATGTTTCCCCCTCTGTTTTGTTCCATAATCCTTTATCTCAATCTAACAATCTAACGATCCTCAAAAGAGGAAAACATTCTTTACACAGAGAGTGGTGAGTCTCTGGAATTCTCTGCCACAGAAGGTAGTTGAGGCCAGTTCATTGGCTATATTTAAGAGGGCGTTAGATGTGGCACTTGTGGCTAAAGGGATCAGGGGGTATGGAGAGAAGGCAGGTACGGGATACTGAGTTGGATGATCAGCCATGATCACATTGAATGGCGGTGCAGGCTCGAAGGGCCGAATGGCCTACTCCTGCACCTATTTTCTATGTTTCTATGTAACATTTATCCACAATGGGCAATCACATAGAATCTTGGATTGGGGAATGAAGGGGGTCAGAGGTGACTCCCTATTTCAGAAGAAAAGGGAGGTTATTGTTGCAAAATGTTAGCATGCTGTACCTTTTTTCTTAAATGCACTGATGCTGGGGAAGTACTGCTGAGAATTTCATGTTAGGTTAAAAATAGAGTGATGGCATTGAAGTTACATTACCCGACTAACAATAGAGAAACCTAAATTCAAATGTCAGCTGTGGAATTTTAATTTAAACAGTTTTAGTAACTAGTTTGTTGTAAAGCCCCATCCAGTTCATTAATAATCTTCAGGGAAGGAACTGCTGTACTTCCTAGAATATGTAACTCTGGCCCATGTAAACTGACTCCTAAATAGCTGCAAAAGCACTCAGTTACATCCAATTACATCTCCTCAGTTACATCCAATTAAAGACAACTGCCATGATAGCCATGGTTTGAAAAGATGCTTGAACTACCTCTTTAAAGACAATTGGGGATGAGTAATAAATTCTGGCCTCACCAGTGATGCCCCACATTTAGAAAATGGAAGACAAAACACAATATAATTGTGTCTGTTTTGGACTCTGTCCCCTCCAAAATAAATTATTTTGAATGCAAATCAATTTTGGAAGCAGAATACTACATTCTGGCATTTGCAAATCATCAAACTACAGAAGAAAGAAATGTAAAGTAAAGTTTGGGTGGCGCAGTACTAGAGACTTAGGTTCCATCCTGACCTCGGGTGCCATCTTTGTGGAGTTTGTACACTCTCCTTGTGACCACGTGGGTTTCCTCCCACATCACAAAGAAGTGCATGTTTGTAGATTCATTGGTCTATATAAATTGTCCCTAACATGAAGGGAGTGTTCAGTTCAGTTCATTTCGGTTTAGTTTATTGTCATGTGTAGGATGCTTCTAGAGTGGATACCTTTAGTGTGAAGGGAGTAGAACTAGTGTGAATGGGTGATTGAGAGTCATCGAGAGCTGGGTGGACCAAAGGGCTTTTTTCAATTAAATCAATCAGTAAAAACAAATAAATATTCAAAACACCCAGCCAGCCCGGCAGAATTTCAGTATCAGTTTTCTCTTTCCCCAAATAGTGCCTGACCTGCAGAGTGTTTCCTGCACTTTCTGTATTTCTGAACTAATTATGATGTTTAGCACGACTGAATTTCTCGGCCACAACTGCTAATTGGGAGACAAGCTTTGTTGGTTGCCAGTGAAACTCACAGCTGTTTTAGAGACAGATTTTGTCCATCTTGTTTCTGAGGCTAGCCGAAAATGAATCACATGTTTATTTAAATCTTTATATATGTGAACTACATATGACAACCTTTTTTCAAAGTTCTTTGTGAGTACAAATCAAAAATATCTAGGTGGCAAATCATGGTAAATTGTTACGATAACCAATACACTTTGAATTTTGGATGTTTATTAATCTTGCACAGAGAAAATTGTATACGATATGATAAAACATTATTTATCCCAGGAGGGAAATTGATTTGTCAACAATCATAAAAACACAAAATACATGGGGGTGGGGAGTCACTCAGTCTCAGTCTACCCCACGACAGAAGGGGAAGGAGTCGTACAATTTGCTCGCCACAGGGAAGAAGGATCTCCTGTGACAATCTGTGCTGTATCTTGGGTGGAGCCAGTCTGTTTCTGAAGGTGATCCTCAGGTTGATCAGTGTGTCATGGATGGGGTGAGTTGTATTGTCCACAATGCTCCACAGTTTGAGGAGCATCCTCCCCTCCAAGGCCATATTTGATCTATTTAAATCTGGGTTAAGATCCCTTTGGCTATATTGGTGTTGGGAAAACCGATTCCCCTGCATTGACAGGATGATGAGAACATGAGTAAATAAAGTACGTTTGAGAATAGAATGACGTTTGGTTTCAAGTTGCTTCCATCAGTGATGTCTAATTCTGCCATCTTCAATAAGCACCTATGAGCTTAATGAGTTTCTGTGAAACCTGACATTGAAGGTCCAACAACAGAAGTTGGAGCTGAGATGAGGGATATCAGGAATCAGCTCTTAAATAGTTAACAGCCGGTAGAGTTTGTAAAACTTTCTACCTAAACCCATAATCTTCCATCCAAAGCAGATTTGTAGTTGATTCAAGTTCTGTATATGTATCAACTTGTAGTTGATTCAAGTTCTTCCATCAACTTGTAGTTGATTCAAGTTCTGTATACCTAAATGCCGAACTCATAAGACACCTGTTTATTGTAATCACAAAACTCCTGAAAGCGGGTATCCTGATTAATTAATTGTTTTCCTGCAGCCCCAAGCATTAATCCACAAGATGTCTCAGCAAGCAGAATGGTGGTTGAATCTTCATGGCCTATTGTAGCCAAGGGGTGACATTGCTGAGGCTCCCACAGAAAGGTTTAAATCTTCTTTGGTGACCGAAGAGGTACTAAATGACCAAAGGATGGTAAATCTGATACCTTTATTCAAAAATGGGAGCAAGGATATATATAAACCTAGGTTGGTAAATAGTCATAGAATCATAGGCCCAACTTGCCCACAGCGGCCAACATGTCCCATCTACACTAGTCCCACCTGCCTACTTTTGGCCCATATCCCTCTAAAACTGTCCTATCCATGTACATACCTGTCCAAATGTTTCTTAAACATTACGATACTACCTGCCTCAACTACCTCCTCAAGCAGCTCGTTCCATACACCCACCAACCACCCTCTGTGTGAAAAAGTTT